>LNAC01000187.1:2736409-2754589 GCA_002007465.1 Ailurus styani
CCGCGGGCTCAGACCCGCCCGGGCCTCGCTCGCGCTCCCGTCCGCCCTCCGTGCGCCCCGCGCCTCCCCGGACGGGAGGGCGGACCCCTCAGACGCTCGGCCAGGGGACGCCTCGCTGCCCCAGAAGCCGCAGCGACCCTCCGGGGCCCTCGCCATGGGTCATACGTGGCTGGGACACAAAGTGGAAACCGACTAGGGCCGGTCCGGAGAGGGGCTGCTGCCATGGGAGCGTCACGGGAGCAGCTCACGGCTGAGTCACGCCTCGGCGACACTACCATTCTGCGCGGCCTCCCGCTGTTGAGGTTTTATTACACGGCCATAAATCCTTGCCACCATCGCACTGACCTTGGGAGCTCAGCCAGCCTGCTGGTTGGACAGGGGCGCGTACCCCAAACATAAACACGCCAGGCGACGCTCCCGGGTATCAGATGAAGACCAACACTGCACCCACAAACGTGCCCCGTGGCTCGCCGCCACCTGATTTCGGACGGACCCCAGAGCACCTCGTCAGGACAGGATACCCCAGTCACGGCGTCCGACCCCTCTGACGAGACGCACGGCAGGGTCCCCTGTGGTTAGACCTGGGCCAGACTGGAGCCCTCTTCTGTTGTGGCAGGTGAAGGGTCTCCACGCCCCGCGGAGCTCGGCGCCTGGATGGGGCCCAGCTGGGCCGCACACACAGCACTGCCCCTGATTGGGGCGCCTCGAGAGCACTCTCTGCTTCCTTTGTGTCTCTGGAACCTTCCCACGCAGTTGGCGTCAGATGTCTGGTTACTCCCCAGCCTTCTCTGAACGTTTTGCTTTTTAAAGACCACGTTCCCCCAAAAAGGGCAGGGGCTTAAATCACAGGGACCAGGAGTTGGCCTGTTAGCCAGACTGGAGACACGGGGGTGAGGTCTGAGCCTCAGCAGGTACCACAGACGAGGGGCTGGTCATGGGAGCCTGTGTGACGGGCGGGCACTACAAGCCCCTCTCCACTCACCGCGTGGCTAAAAATCACTACCTGAATTCCCTTCCTGCCCCATACTTGAGCTGACCGGCTGTGGCGGATGTGCAGATGGGCAGGGGCGCAGCCTCCGAGGCGACCCCCGGCTGGCCGAGTGGCACACCCAGCGTCGGCAGAGCGGACACGAGGGTCCCGGCTCCTACACGGACCGAGTTCAGCCCCCAGCTCGGGGGAATGCGGGTCACGCAGCCGCCGTCCCGCATAACAGACAACACATCCTACGTGCCCCATACTTGTCGATCGTGAGAGAACAATTTGTATGTGTCAGACCGTGCAGTTGGTACGAAGAAGGGTCTCAGTGAAAATTAAGTCACAGAAGGAACCCGCGCTGGGAGACCAGGAGGGCGGCCAGCCCACAGGTAGTCACACCCGTCCACCACGGACCCCCGAGCCCCCAGCTTCTTTACTGAAAAACGAGCGAGCCCATCCCAGAGGCACTTGGAAGACTCACTGACGTTGAGTTTAAAGAGCCCAGCAAACGGAGCTCAAGTAAATGCTCAAGAACAGGTTGTCAAACCACAGCCAGAGGGAGATGCAAGAGGCCATGAACGGACAGGTGAGATTATCTGTCAATGGTTCCAACAGTGTGGCTCTTCTCCTCCCTGGGCTTAGTCGACAGCTGTGAGGAGCTCGAGAGAGCCCCGCAAACGTTGGCAGGCGAGCACCTGTGGTGTGAGCTTCTACAGGTGGTCTTCACACACTAACAGACTGGAGAATTTGCACGGATTCATATTAAAATGCAGGGATTGGCTTTTTGGCTCGTAAAAGGGTTATTTGGATTATTAAAATATATTCAAAATTAATCTTTCAAGCAGTTTATCATTTTCACATGGCAACATGTCTAAGTTGACCAAACTCACTCAAAGACAATAATGGCCCTTTATTAGAATATTTTTTAAATCCCCACTAGCACCCCCCATACACACACACACACACGTGTGCACAGGCACACACATGCACATACACACACTCACACATGCTTGCACACATGCACACACAGAGATGCACATGTGTGCACACATGCACACACGTGTACAGCGACACAGATACACATGTACATGCGTGCACACACGTGCGCACACATGTAAAGACACACAGACACAGATACACACAGGCATATGCACACGCTCACACGTGCAAGCACACAAGTACACGTGCACATACAAACACACATGCTCACACACATGCACACACAGATACGCACACACATCATAGTAGAAATCCATCCAAGACAAGAAAGGAAACATGGGATACATTGTTGAAAACACACCTACCTCCCTGACTTTGCTGACAACCTTTCTTGCTCAGAACATCTTCCACTGAATTTTCAAACAACAAGTAGACATTCTGCAGCAAACCCTGGAGAGAAACAGAGCAGTGGACAGACGTCAAGGGTTTGAGATGGGCTCGGTGACGTTTTAACCCTGTGAGGTATGGTCTCTGAACAGCAAGAACGTCTCTCCCCGTGCTTTTACTCTTGCAGGCTTGACCTCCCCTTGTCGTGGGTCATCCTGGTCCGTTACTGCTGAGGCTTTGCTCTCAGCACTGCACAGAGCAGGGATCGCAAACAGGAAGACTGTGAGTGTGGCTCCAAGACACCTGTGTAATTCTGAACACATCCGGTCGGACGCTCTGGGCTGCACCCCCTTTGCAGGGGACTGTGCTGACTCCTGCTGTCTGGCTAACGGTCTCAGAAGGGCCCGCGCTCTATTCACAGACGTGGACTCTCACAGGGCAGAGGGCCTCCCACCCCGTGGGCGGTCCGGGCTCATATGGCCCACAGGACCTTCCTGACGGGCACCAGAGCTTAACGGCACATTGATCTCCCAAGAAGGCAGATCTGGGGAAGAGCGATGCACTGACCCCACTGTGGGTTCCAGATGCTTGTGGTCGTAGAAAGGCCTTCCAGAAACTACTTCCACCTGAATGTATTTTAAGATAGACACGCACCTACCCCGTCACAAATCAATAGCCCTTTTCTTAAAAAGCGTGGCTGTTCGTCAGCCGTCCTAGCAGCTCAGTGCTAAATGGGCAGCAGGCAGTGGGTTCCACATACACAGAGCCTGGGGTTGCCAGAACATCGGAAGGGGCGGATGCCTCAGTCATCCAATCAGCCCTCCGTCTGGAAATGCACGACCGTTTGCACAGGTAAGAATGCACACCTGGGAAACGTGCTCGGCTTACCTGCGCTTGAGAGAGTCGTGTGTGCGAGCGTGTGCATGAGTGTGTGTGCGGTGGCGTGCACCTGTGCGCATGCATACAGTGTATGCGTGTGTGTGCGACTGCGTCCGCGTGTACACGCATGTGCACATGTGACCTGTGTGCGTGTTTCTGTGTGTCCGCACACAGTGGCGTGTGTCTCCCAGGCCGGGCCTGACCAGGGCCGGCACGGGCATCCGGTAAGAGAGCCCCTGGCTGGGCCGCTCCCAGCTCCTGTCCCCGCCTCGCGCGGCCGCCGCGACCCTGCCGTCCATACCCGGAAGTGACTCTCCCGCGCGGAGCCCTTGGCCACGTACATCCGGCTCTTCTCTGTCTGCAGCTGCTCATAGAACGGCTCGTCCAGCGTGAAGCTGTCGATCAGGTCACAGCCCACGTACAAGCTGTAGGTCTCGCCGGTCACCTGCACGGTGACGTTCTTCCACTGGGAGTCGGCCAGGCCCACGTCCTCCAGGGAGATGACGTGCTGGGCGCCGTCGATCCAGTAGGTGAGGTCCAGCGTGTCTGCGGGGCCGTTGGACACGATCTCGAATTGCCTCTGGGACGCGCCGGGGCCCTCCAGGGCCAGGAGCGTGCCCCGGGACTTGGGGTCCTGCTTCAGGCTGGCCGTGAGGAAGAAGCCCTCCTTCTGCCGCACCATCTTGGCGATCTCGCTGAGGTAGTCTGCGGTCACGGGCGGGATGTAGTCAAAGCGGACGAAGCGGTAGGCAGGCGCGCTGGGGTCCGGGCCCCGGAACCGCTTGGCCCCGATGGTCTTCCGGTTGATGTTGCTGATGCCGAAGAGGTCGAAGGCCATGTCCTCGTCCTGGCCGCCGGCTGCCGGGGGGACAGAGCAGGGGGTTACCAGCAGGCCGGGCGAGCACGCGCCCGGAGGGCACTTCCACACGCGGGGGAGCCAACCGTGATGTCACGTGTGACGGAGCCGCTGTGGCCTCGGGTGTCCCCGCGTCCCCTCCCGTCTCCGCCGGGTGCTAACGGCCGCCCTCGTGGAAAGCCGTTCTCCTCCCGCTCCGGGCGGCATCCCAAGCGGGGCCCCCGAGGCAGCGGGAGCACGCGCCAGGAGGTAAACCCGGCCCTTCGTCTAGATGGACCGGCGCGCGGCAGCCAGCCTTCTTCGGGGGAGGACACAGTGCCCCGAGTCGGGCTCCGCGCCCCGCCCGGATTCCATCTCCTGCCCTCCCGCCCGGATCCGAGGCTTCGCTGCAGCCCTGTGTCTACCAGCTGATCGCCCAGAAAAACAACCCTGCAAAGGAAAGGGGCCTGGGTCCCTGTTACGGATGCATTACGTGTTGCTTTCCTATAGAGCGCACGTGGCTTACACAAGTTACATTGTATCTCTTTGTTTTGCAGAAGTATATTCTGCCAGTCTTGCTGAATGCTCCGGGTAAGGTTCTGAGAGAGCGGTGGGTCTCCAGTCTGCAAATCAATGGTTTTATGTCACCATCCAAATGGCTAGAAAGAAGAGTGATCAGACCGTCCCAAAATATAACGGGTTAAATAATTCAAAGTAATTTACTGAACAGAAATTTTAAGGGAAGCATAGTTTTCCATCTCCTACGTGGCAAGTTCAAACATTCTAGTCACAGCATTGCTGATCCAACTGAATTCCACAACCAGCCATTGGGCAATATATCAAAAATCCTTAAAGTAATTTAAACCTTTGACTCAGCAATTTTACTTTTGGACCTTTTTCTAAGGAGAGAATCACAAATACTAGCAGAGATTTATTCACAACAGGACTCCTGGTGGCATCATTTTTGCCCATGATAATAAACTAATGATGTCGTTGGAGACTGGCCTAAAAAATATCAGGGTTCTCTTTTGATGGAATATTACACAGTCCTTAAAAACCATGTTATATGAAAATAAACACATGGGAAAATACGTATATTTTCAAGTGCGGAAAAGGTGGGAAGCAAAGAGTTCTTAAGCACCAACCACTTCAGGTTACAAATTCAGCAGGTGAAAAAAAAAAGGCTGAATGTGCGCATCCAGTGTTGTGTCTCTAGGTGAAAGTATTTTTCTCTAATACCTAGATTTTCCAAAAATAAGTAATTTCCTATTATGTGGACTCAAAAGGAAGTAAATATTTATTGAAAAGGAAGTTTCAGAAGTGCTAAGGAACAGCAGTCATGTTGCCTGCTGGGGTCCAGCAGCCCCGCACGGCCAGGGACCCTGCCCACCCTCACCTTGAGCGCTGGACGAGGCCCAGAGGGCTAGCAGCACCAGCGTCCGGATCATCCTGCTGTCAGCGGCCGAGCCCTACGGAGGAAGCAGACCCTGGTTACGCAGGCAAACATGGCGGCAACTCTCCGGGTCGCCTGGAACTTTCACTCACACCAACAGTTTGTGCATCAGAATCAAAAACAAGACAAAAACTTGTGGGAAGTAAACACTGGATAAGAAATTAGCTCTTCAGAGGGGGCACTTCTAACTGTAGCTAGTTTTTATTGGACTGGCACCCATTGACAAAGCACTGAACTAACTACATCTCAATATTCACATTATTTGATCCTCATAACGACCCTGCGAGGCAAATACTGTTATTACCACACCCATTTTACAGATGGATAAATGGAGACCGGGAAGAGTTAAGTGCTTGCCCAGAGCAACGCTGCTGGTGAGAAGTGTAGCCAAGACTTAAACCCAGGAAGCATGAATTTAGAAAAGTATCAGCCTTATTTAGAAAATCATCTATGAAGACATCTTTGAGTAAATAGCCAAGAAAAAAAGTTGTGCGTAACTTAAATAGAATAAATATTAACTGTATGCAGGAGAAGTAAATTTGATTTGCTGTATCCTAACCACAAAGAAACATAGCATTCTACTTAGCAATCGCTTTTATTCGGCTGTTCTATTTTCCTGCAGGCCTGTTTTTCCATTCTTGAGGATTTTCAGTTGGCATGGTTCAGGCCAGCAGACGCTGGGCCAGAACTCAGGAGAGCTGGACAGAAGCCCGCTCTGCTCTTAACCCTTGCCCTCCCGGCCTTGGTGCTCCCGCGCCATCATCCCGCGTGGGCACAGGGGGGCACGGAGGTCCCTCCCAGCAGCAGGCTGCTTCCTGCTGAGACCCAGACCCTCCCCTAGGAGGACAGCAAAGCAGGCATGTTCCTGGCGTGGAGGACGGTTCCCCAGGAGCAGGGGCCCCTCTGGAGTCTGACTCCACCACGTGCAGCCTCCCCACAAACACGCCCACGGGCCGGGTTGTTTTCTGGCGGTGCACTGCGAGGCGATGGGCCCCAACGGGCGGGCTCAAAGCCGTGACCCCGGGGGTGGCCTGCTCAACCTCCCACCTCAGCTTGGTCCCCTGTCAAATGAAGAACAGTTGTTTGAAGCATCCACGGACAGGGCGACTATATTAGACACGAGCTACGTGAGTCCAGGCTGTAAAGGGCGCACGCGGCACGGCGAGCACGGGCTGAATGGCCCGCGCGGCTGTCGCCCGGACCGTGCTCTCCGTGGCTCTCCAGCACAGAAGCAATGCCGCTACCCGTGTTCTCCAAGGACTGAGGTCACGAGGAAGCACTCTGGAGAGCTCAGAGTGACACCTGGCACTCAGGCGGTGAGCGCGTCCGGAAGGCCCCCGTGTCCCCTCGGCCAGATGTGTGCTGTCTGTCCGCTGCAGACCAAGGGGGGCGGCTGTGGCTGGAAAAGTGGGCTCCCTCCAAAAGGCACTTTTTTGAGGACTGGAGGCCCAGTTTCCCGGGTGTCAGCTTAAACACAGCAGCGTAAACTCTGTTGCTGACAAAACCAAAACGTCTGGTCGCCCAAAGAGGGGTGTCTCCGGGAGTGGGGGCTCTGGCTAAATGACGGGGATGGGGGGTCCCAGCTCATCTCACAGGGTCCAGCAGGACTGGGAATGGCCGGGATGGTCCCTCCACTTACTACGCGCCGCGCCCCATACAACACGCCGTACGGACACAGGGACGCACGTTGCCCCCACTGAGCACTTGGCTTGCGCACTCAGTGTGTGTTTATGGCTCTCATTGTTCCAAAGAAAGACTTTCAAAGACTTCCCACTACAGAATGTAATTCGAAAGCATAAAGATCTTTTAAAATTCTTTTACATCAGCAATCCCAGCAGCAATGACTTTACAGACGTACCCTAGTCCCGTCCATCAGAGGGACACGATCACCGAGGAGCCCCTGCCCAGCCTCCCGCCCGGCCGCACGGCAGCCCCCTCCGGGGACCCCAGGCCAGACCTTCCCGTGCAGATCGGCCCCCACTTGCATCACAGCTGGACTCCCGGGTCCTCACACACTTTGTACATTACACATTAATAACATTCAAAGACACTTCTGAGCTATTAGTAAATGTTTACACTTGCAGCCTCTGTAACCTTTGTGTTCTCACTTGCTCGCTGGCCTGGGGTTTTTTCTCAAACACCTCCCGCATGGTCCCCCGTCCACCACAAACGTTACTGTGGACGGTGCTTACGCTGCAGCGGACAACACGAGCCTGCGGCCGGGCTCGCGGGCAGGTCCCCGGGCGGGCAGGTCCCCGGGCGAGCGTCCCAGGGACCGTGAGCCCGACCACAAGCGCCGGGCAGCCGACAGGACGCCCCCGGGGCTTGCTCACCGCGACCCTGCTCGCAGCGGGAAGACCTCACACTGTCATCCTCGGCGGCACTTTTTCCGTCTCCCTTCTTAGAAATCAAAACAGCCGTTTCCAAAGCTTAAAGCACAAGGCAATGATTTGTCAGGAATTGCAAAAAGCTCTTACGTGGCCCGCGAGGCAGCTGTGGCGAGGCCCGAGGCGGGGGCGAGGCGGGGCGCGGGGTCTGCGGCTGCGGGAGCCTCGCACGCACGAGCTGGGTCGGCACCACACTGGCCGCCCGGCGGCAGCCGCTGCCTTATATGCTCCGGTCTCCTGGGTGGTGCTGTCAGGCCGACACGGGAGGAAGCACGGCTGATTCCCCCTTCGAAGGAGTGACATAATCCCCCTCCGTCCCGCATTCGCTCCGAGCACCTGGCACGCGGGCGCTGGGGCCGCCCCGCTCCGGCCGGCCGGCCAGCTGGGGACCGCAGAGGAGGAGCCTCGCGGCAGGGAAAGCAAGCCCTCGCTTTTCCTGTCTTCTCTCAGGAAAGAAAACGCTATAAATACAACCAGCAAGATTGGCTGGAACTCCCCTTTTTCCTTAAGAGAAAGATTGCAAGTTCTAGGGCTTTAAGTAAGTTTCCCATCAGCCAGACGGAGACGGCTCGGTAGAGCAGACGAGTCCCACCCGTCAGGTCCGGAGCGGCGAGCTGGTGGGAGGAGCCGATGTATGCATGAGGGTATGCTATGGCTGAACTAATTTATCAAGTGCAAAATAAGCCCTTGACCTAAGACGAAGTTGGAAACATCTATTTTCTGCAGTTAGATGACTGAGAAAGAGGAGAGGGAGGATTTGTTTCATCCAACCCTGCACCAGGTGCTGTCTGAACCCCACAGGAGGCCTCCCCTGCGGGCGCCCAGGATGGGGCCACAACCCTCTGGCACTTCATCCCCAGTGGCACAGACAACCCGTCGTCAGCTTCCATGGGCTCAGTCACGGGACAGTCTGTAGAGTAAAGACTCAAGAAGAAGAATAGGCGCAGAAGTCAGACACCCTGCCCTTCCCCAGAGATCAACATCACCCACAGAAGTGGGTGGTCAGAGGGAGGAGGTGGACAGAGGGAGGAGGTAGATGGAGGGAGGAGGAGGTAGACAGAGGGAGGAGGAAGCAGACAGAGGGAGGAATAGATAAACTGAGGGAGGAGGAGGTGGTCAGAGGGAGGAGCAGGTGGACAGACGGAGAAGATGACGCAGCACCCAAGGCCAGGTGCACAGTGGACAGAGGTAGGGACGTGGCACAGGCTGCAGGGCCCCACAGGCTGGTCCTGGGAAGACAGCACTCACGCTAACTGGGCATCAACTCGCATAGCGATGGACAGGTCAAGTTTTCACTAAAGAATGTTGAAGAGAGTGTATGGAGTTAACTCGAAGCCATCATGGATATATATTAGCAAGGTAACAGCAGGAGGGGCCCGACATTCACTTCACCTGGGTCCCTGTCGGGCTCAAAGAAGCCAGACTGGGGCCCTAGCGGGGCCCGGGGACAGCAGGCAGCTCCTGGGGCTTCTCATGCTGTTTGAGTTGGGGCGGGTAGAGATGGAGGTCAGAACTGCGTGGATGGTGATCGGTGCTCAGTGTGCATTACTTTAAACATTGTGTTTATTTATTTATTTGATAGAGAAAGCAGAGAGCAGAGGGAGAGCACGAGCAGGGAGCAGGGGCAGAGGGAGAAGGAGGAGCAGGCTCCCCTCTGAGCAGGGAGCCCGATGTAGGGCTCAAACCCAGGACACTGGGATCATGACCTGAGCCAAAGGCAGATGCTTTATGGACTGAGCCCCCGAGATGTCCCTCACTTTTTGAAAGTCTTTTTACCTAATGCTACTCTTCATTTATCACCTGGTAGAGAATATTAATTTCTGGTGTATAAAGAAGGTGTATGTCTTAAGATAACATATCCTCCTGTGGCCAGCTACTGGGTAGTGAAGCCATCATTTGAATAAAAAGTATCTAGACTACATCACTAACTTAATGTTATCTGAAATTCCAAAGAAGAAGTTTCCCTTAAAGAATCTGTAGTGGTGGGCGCCTGGGTGGCTCAGTGGGTTAAAGCCTCTGCCTTCGGCTCAGGTCATGATCTCAGCGTCATGGGATCGAGGCCCGCATCGGGCTCTCTGCTCAGCAGGGAGCCTGCTTCCTCCTCTCCCTGTCTCTCTGCCTGCCTCTCTGCCTACTTGTAATCTCTCTCTCTCTGTGTCAAATAAATAAATAAAATCTTTAAAAAAAAGAATCTGTAGTGGATAATTATCCATTTACCAGTTTACCTTACTTTTCTTACCGCTTGGTCACAGCTGTGGCCAGAAAGTGCAGGTTTAGACCCCTTACTCCACTGTGTCAGCAAAAGATGCTTTGAGTGCATTTCTTCTTTTATTTTTTCACTTGGCATACACTTACTGAGTGGCCTTCTTAGCATTTCAGGACTAGGCAGGGCAAACAAGACAGCAAGACTACCTTCAGAGCTGATTAGGAGAAATAAACCATAAGTAACGATGCATGTTCAGAGGAGCCCCTGGCCACAGGGGACAGGGAAGAGATTTCCTCCTTGGCATCTTCCAAAGGGGATAATCAGGGAGGACTTCTTGAGGACACAGAACATGAGCTGACTGATCATGTAGGGAGATGTCTCAGGAAAGGCACCACTGTGGGGAATTAACTGTGTGCAAGAGAAAAACGAGTTGGCACATCTAGGGAAGAGGCAGCTCAGAGCTGGAGCCAAACCCAGCTCCAGGTCCTGGGAACGTTTCCACAGGTGCTGGAAGTCAGGGAGGTGCTGGAGGCAGGATGAAGCTGGACTCTGTGCCCCACTGTGATGGAGGGGAGGATCCTGGCCAGCTTTCACAGGACAAAGAGGACTTGTGTCAGCGAAGCCACAAAACAAAGTTGGTGGCAGGCAGGACTGTCCAAGAGTCCATGGAAGCTCCATAGAGACTTGGGTAAAATATCAGTCTGGGAGGAAAGGGAAAAGTGTATGTCTCAGGGAAGTAGGGAGGGAGAACCAAAGCCGCCCAGATGAGGCTGAATCATGTCCGCCTGGAAGCTGTGAGTGGGAACTTACTGGAAATAGGGTCTTTGTGGATTTGCCCAAGTAAAGAGGAGGCCCTACTGGATAGGAGGGGCCCTAGGCCAATGACCCGTGTCCTTCTAAGAAAAGGGACCTTGGAACACAGAAGAAAACCATGTAAGCACAAAGGCAGAGACGAAGTGATGTGGCCAAAGAGTCCCCAGGATTGCTGTGGGGTCAGAAGCTGGAGGAGGTAGGACGTGTCCTCCCCTGAGCCTCCAGGGGCTGTGCAGCCCTGCCCTGCCTGGATCTCAGACTTCTGGCCTCCAAAGGATGAGACGACACATTTTTGTCATCGTTAAGCCCTCCAGCACCCTGTGCTTCATTAAGACAGCCCTAGGAAACTAATGCAGATTCCTTCCCAGGTTCCAGAATCTTCTATTATGATGGTCATCATTTTCCACATGTTGGTGTGGTCCCATGGGCCCCCCCGTCCAGTGGACGTCCTATGGCAGATCGGCCTTCTGGCCTGTGTCAGTGAGACAAGCTCTGTGGAGGGGAGCAGGCTGACGTCTGATGTCGAGCACACAGCACGCAGGCTGATCTAAGAACAGCGTGCTGGGGACCGAGGAGGGCCCTCCTCCAGGCCAAGCCTGCAAACATGCCCGTCCAGTGCCGATGAACACCCAGAGGGGGGCAGAAAACAGGCTCCTGACTGCGGGGAAGCCAGGACCGTGAAAGCTTCAGATGATGCAGCAAAAGATCTCAATGGGCTGAAAAATGGGCCTGAGATGAGCATCAGAATTGTCAGAATGAGAGGTCGCTAGTTCTCTGTGGACACTGGGTGGGGCCAGGCCGAAGCTTCTAGAACGCCTGACTTGGTGGGAAATTGACACGAATGAGGCAGGAGACACAGGGGAGGTGAAGGGAGGCAGGCTCTGGAGACAGAGCTTGACCTGGAGAAGCGGATGATGCAGAAAGAGCCAGGAGGAGCCGGTGAGGCCTGAGCAAAGTGGACCAGAATCCCAGGCAAGTCCTCAGGCCTAGGAGCACAGAAAGGAACAAGAGGAAAGGGCCCAGGCTAGGGCCAAAAATCAGCCAATGGAAGTGGCATCGCCTGCTTTAGAGCTTGAGTCTGATCTGTGTCCTGAGCTCCCCCGTGAGGTGGGCTGGCTGGGCGGGGGATGGGGCTGGTTGCACTCCAGGGGATTCACGGACCAGAGAGGGACCCCCGACAGAGGCCAGCCTCCCCCAGCGGAGCGCACAGCCTGGACCTCCCGGGAGCATCGACAGGGGCACAGCTGCCGTGCCCGCGAGCAGAAGCCTGCAGACACCCCACCCGGTGGGCGGCCCCGGGCCACGTCTGACAGCTGGTCCCTGGCACTCACACCTGCCTCGAGACTGGAAGCCCTGGTCACGGTGGAGGCCTGAGCCGTGGGCACCGGCCTCAGGATGCACGTGAATGTGACCGGTCATCAGGTCCTGTGACCGAGCACGGGGACAGCGGAGGAGAGACAGGTGCACGGACCTGAGCACCGGACCCCAGTGAGAGAGCCGGCTCCGGAACTGGGCCCCACGACTGGCCCCAGGATTGGCAAGAGCGGGTTTCTGAAGGGCTGCCCCGAGGCTGACGGACACTCCTGACTGGGGGGGGTGGGGGTCCAGGCAGCTCGTTATGAAGAATAAAAGGAAGACCGCCCGCAGACTCAACATCTCCTCCCCCAGGGCATCCTCTGCAGAGGGGGTGAGGGTAGGGACCTGGCCCTGGGGCCTGCGGGGCTGTGCTCCCAGAGCACATGCTCAGACTAGCAGAGCGCAGTCCCCAGGGGTCCTGGCCACCCTGGACCCAGGCTCAGGCCCAGCACGGGATTTGAGGACAGAGGTGACCGTGGTGCTGAAGGACGAGGGCTGCAGGGGGGAGCAGCCTGGAGAACCACGGGAGAGGGCTCTGTGGCTTCCGGGGCAAATTTAGACTTTATGCACAAAGGGAGCAGGGTTACGATTCCTGCTCGCTGCTGACAGCCACCCGCTGAGCCACAGCCTCCGTCACGAGAGACACGTGAGCATCCATCCCACGGAAGACTCCGCAGGGTCCACGCAGGGTCCACATGGAAGCCAGGGATTGGGGGGAGGGAGGTCCATGCAGCGGGCAGGTCCACACGGCAGGTAGGGTTCCACGGGTCGGGGCTGGGTGAGGGGTTAGTCCACACGGCAGGCTGGGGTCCACACGCCAGGACGGAGACTTCCGTGGCAGGCTCGTCGCTGTCGGCCCAGTTCCTCAGGAGAGGGTCTAGTGCATATTAGGTGCTCAATAAATATCTTCGAACGACTGGACTCACGGATAAATAAACAAAGTGGCCTCTAGTGTCTGTCCCCACGAAAAGTAAGAGTGGGGGCAGTTCTGATGGAGGGAGAGGGGCGGCCGGCTCTGGTGACTGTTGGGGTTTGGTCCCGGGGGCCGGGGGGGAATAGAGGGGCCAGGGCAGCCAGGTCTCTGTGACACGCGGGGCTGGGAGCAGCTGGCCGCATGCGATCTCACAGATCCAGGCATCTGTTTCCTCTTAGTCCCTCCTTGGACCGTGAGTAAGCAGAGGGCTTTCCTGCCCTCCTCTGGGGGTGCGGGTTACGGGAAGCCGGAGAAACAACAGTGTGTGAGTCCTGTGTGAGTGTGCCCAGGCCTGGTAGCAGGAGGAGAAAATTCCTGAAAAAAAAGCTCATGTGGATGAAGGCCCGGCAGGATGAGGTCATGGGTTATTTAAATTCTTGGCGTGTACTGAGCACTCACACAAAAATGCGAGAGGAGGCACCGGGGGTCAGATGGACGGGCCCGTGGGCACCCAGGCCATCGGGCAGCTGCGGGGACACTCCTTTTCCTGGAAGAGGTGATCCAATGAGACGGGATGGGCAGAAAGCCCCGTTCCAGCCCCGAGCCAGGGATGGGAGGCTGCTGAGTCCCCTCCGGGGCCTTGGCTTTCCCGCCTGTAAAATGGGCACAATCACAGAACACACTGAGTCAGAGCTGCTCCCGAGCCAGGCCCAGGTGGCCTGTGTGCAAACTACCGTTGGAGAAGCCGCCCTGCCGGTCCTCCCTCTGGTCCTCCGGAAACAGCAGCGAGCCCAACACCCCCCAGCCTGGCCCCTCTCGGGCTGCTCCGGAAGCCGGGGCAGGAGCAGAGCGGGCCGCGGCAACCTGGAAAAACCCTGTCGGGCGGCATCGCCAGGAGCGAGGACGGAGGCCGGGGGTCTCCCGGGCTGTGCTCTTGCCTCCAGGTCAGCCATCAAAATGCAGGAGCACTGGGCCCTCTGCTCACTCAAGGAGTTTCTTCTGGACGCTCTGAGAGGCTGTGGAACAAGCAGGCCATCGACAGGGGTTGCCTGCTGTTCGACTGAGTCGGTGAGCAGGGGGTGCCCTGCTCACCACCGGAGGGTGCTGATGCCTGCCGGTGCAGCAGGGGGGTTAAGCCTCACCCCTGCTGGCCCATGCCCTGTGTGGCCCAGACCCACCCCCCCGACACGGTTCACGGGTGCCGCACTGTAGACCCCGTGTCCACAGAGAGCCCCAATACCCTGCCTTCCCATCCCACGATCAAGGGGGCCTTCCCCCCACCTTCCTCAGGTGAGCAGGTGTCAGCGAGGGTCTGCACACGGGCTCGTCTGCCTCACCTCTGCTGCCGCCCGACCTGGAGGCCGCGCTCAGGGGAATGCTGGCCAGTTTGACGAAGGAGCCAGTGTCAAGCAGATGTCCCTGCTCTCGGCTGTGAGCGTGGGGCGCGGTGAGCTGGGGCGGGGTGGACGGTGCCCTACTGGTTTCTTCCAGAATCCAGTTTCTCCTGGAGATGTGCTGCCAGAGGAGCATGTCTGACACACATGAATTAGTATCTTTGCTCATTTGCCAAGTCAATCAGTATAAAATCAATGAACAGCACACGCCCGAAACCACGCTAGTCAGCGCGGGTGTTCCCTGCCGTCGTGAGCTGACAGTGGGAAGAAGCCGCGACCTCCTGGGGCGACTTCGGGCACCTAAGCCTGGAGGCGTGGGGGGCGAGCGCAAGCACAGGTGCAAGGGGCCCCCTGCCAGGACCGGAGGCCCGGCTGCTGCCGCTGCTCTTGACGCAGACCGCCCGCCAGTGCCCCCTCTCTGACGGGCCTCCGCACCCGCCGGCCGCACCGCCTGGGACCCACAGACGGGGCTCGAGGGGCAGCAGGCCCGGCCCTGCTCTGAAGGGCGAGCAGAGGGACCCCGCCGCTGTGCTCGGAAGGAAGAGCACCCCGGACCCTGACGGTGGACCCCGGTGACCTGGGGGCGGGGAGGAGCGGATCTGGGTCGGAGCAGCGGCAGGCGGGGGGTCATTGCTAGAAAAAGGAGGTGGAAGTCAGCCACGCGCCATGGATTAAATGCCTATGGTGTGTCCTGGGCCCAGCCTTGCCCCAGAGATGTGCCCTCTCAGTGCTCACAACGCAACCTCGCCGTGGGTGTCACCAGCGTATTTCACCGAAACTAAGGCTCAAACGTTCAGTGGTTTGCCCGTGTTGACAGCGCTGACCACACCTCCGTCAGCCCGCACCATGCCCTCACCCCCCCCCGCTGTGTCTCCCCAAATGCGGCTGGAAGGAGGCAGCCCAGCCTACGGCGGGGGGTGGGGTTCTTGGCCGTGCCAGGGACGGTGGCTTGAGGAGGAATGGCCAGCACCCCTCGGAAGACAGAGCATCTTAGCAGAAACGTGGGGGCCGCAAATAAATGCCTCCAACGTACATGTGTAAGATCCCTGAGGGCAAGAGTTTGTCTTTTTTTTCTCAGTGATCCAAGATCCGTTATTTATGCACCACACCCAGTGCTCCATGCAATCCGTGCCCTCCTGAATCCCCACCACCAGGCTCACCCATCCCCCATCCCCTCCCCTCCATAACCCTCACTTTGTTTCTCAGAATCCACAGTCTCTTGTGGTTCACCTCCCCTCCGATTTACCCCAATTCACTTTTCCTTTCCTTCTCCTGGAGTCTTCCATGTTATTCCTTATGCTCCACAAGTAAGTGAAACCATATGATCATTGACTTTCTCTGCTTGGCTTACTTCACTCAGCATCATCTCCTCCAGACCCATCCATGTTGATGCAAAAGTTGGGTATTCATCCTTTCTGATGGCTGAGTAATATTCCATTGTATATATGGACCACATCTTCTTTATCCATTTGTCTGTTGAAGGGCATCTGAGCTCTTTCCACAGTTTGGTGATTGTGGACATTGCTGCTGTGAACATTGGGGTACATATGGCCCTTCATTTCACCACATCTGTATCTTTGGGGTAAATACCCAGTAGTGCAATTGTTGAGTCATAGGTTAGCTCTATTTTTAATTTTTTGAGTAATGTCCACACTGTTTTCCAAAGTGGCTGCACCAGCTTGCATTCCGACCAACAGTGTAGGAGGGTTCCCCTTTCTCCGCATCCTCGCCAACATCTGTTGTTTCTTGTGTTGTTGATTCTGGCCATTCTAACTGGTGTAAGGTGGTATCTCAGTGTGGTTTTGATTTGAGTTTCCTTGATGGCTAGGGATGATGAACATTTTTTCATGTGTTGTTAGCCATTTGTATGTTTTCTTTGGAGAAGTGTCTATTCATGTCTTCTGCCCGTTTTTTGACAGGATTATCTGGTTTTTGGGCGTTGAGATTGAGGATTTCTTTCAAAGTGCTGGAACAAACAATCCTGAAATTTATATGGAACCAGAAAAAGACCCCAAATTGCTAAGGAAATGTTGAAAAGGAAAATCAAAGCTGGGGGTGTCACGTTGCCTGATTTCAAGCTTTATTACAAAGCTGTGATTACCAAGACAGCATGGTACTGGCACAAAAACACATAGACCCATGGAACAGAGTGAAGAGCCCAGATATGGACCCTCAACTCTATGGTCAAATAATCTTCAACAAAGCAGGAAAAAATATCCAGTGGAAAAAAAGACAGTCTCTTCAATAAATGGTGCTGGGAAAATTGGATAGCTGTGTATAGAAGAATGAAACTCAACCATTCTCTCACACCACACACAAAGATGAACTCAAATGGATGAAAGACCTCAACGTGAGGCAGGAATCTATCAAAATCCTAGAGGAGAACATAGGCAGTAACATCTTCGACATTGGCCACAGCAACTTCTTTCAAGATACATCTCCAAAGGCAAAGGAAACAAAAGCAAAAATGAACTTTTGGGACGTCATCAAGATAAAAAGCTTCCGCACAGCAAAGAAACAGTCAAAAAACAAAGAGGCAACCCATGGAATAGGAGAAGATATTTGCAAATGACACTACAGACAAAAGGCTGATACCCAAGATCTATAAAGATTTTGTCTTTTTAATGCTCCTTCCCCCAGAAGCTAGCACACAGGGGAAGTCTTCAGATCACTGACTGACAGACAGACAGAAAAGTACTGTCTGAGTGTGCAAACCACAGGGGAGAGCCTGGAGTGAAGAGAGCCATTCAAGTCCCCTGGCATGAAGTGGCACCATCAGAAGCAGAACCAAGGTCCAATGCCTGCAAAGTCATGAATAAACCCCCACTTCGGGGTGGGGGTTGTTCTCTGGGCTTTTGGATGCGATGCAGGTGGGATGTGAAGGTCTTGAAGGAAGTCTGACGATCCCGACAGTGGCTTTGGTCCACGGCAGTGCTGGCCGGTGTGGGAGACAGCCGGCGGCCCCAGGCCGGCCACAGGCAGGGAGCAAGGAGGGCAGTGCAGACCACGGGCTCCCGTGCAAGCAGGCCCCTCTCCTGGAAGGAAGGACAGAGTTGGTGCCCTGGGAAGGACTAAGTTCTTCTTGGGTGCCTGACAGTGACCTCCATCTCCACGGGCCTCACTGCTCCCAGCGGACCTCGCCTCCAGCCGGCCAACCCTCCAGAGCAGGTAGGCTCAAGGGAAGGCACCCTGGAGGCCTCCCCAGAACTGGGCATGGGAAGGAGAAGCAGCTGGAGGAAACTGTGTGGGGGGACTGGCCCAGTCCCCTCCCGCCACCACGCGGCCCCGAAGCACACAGCCTCCTGAGCCGCTGCTGGGCCCCGGCGTCCACTCTGCAGGCGTGAGGTGCGGGGCGGAGGCAGGGCCGCGGCCAGCCTGGAGGCGAGCCTTCCCAGGCCCGTGCTGGAGAGGCTCGGGCTCGGTGCCGGCCCCCGGGAAGCGGGAGAGCAGGACCAGGCAGGGTCCGCGGCCCCGGGGAAGCCAGGAGGCCCACAGGAGGGATTTGTGCAGACGTGAGGAGGAAGAGGAGGCCAGGGAAGCCCTGGGAGACGCTGCTCGGACACGCGGGCCGTCAGCGGGGCCCCAGGTCGGCACCGGGGCGGATGCGGGGCGCGGAGGCCGCGTGGGGCCCTCGCCTTGGCC
>LNAC01000187.1:2754822-2807232 GCA_002007465.1 Ailurus styani
GGGGGGGGCCGGGCAGGGAGGGGAGGCCTCCCCGGAGCAGCCGCCCACGGGGCCTTCGGCGAACGCCGGCCGTGAATCCGCCCGCGGGGAGGGTCGCGCACCTTCTCGAATTTCGGAACGACGGCAGGTGCGGCCGAGCCTAGGGAACAAAGGGCTCGGTGTCTCTCGGAGGAGAGTTTTGTACGTCTGTGCATGGTGTTCAACGGGACACTGATGACTAGTGCTTTGATTTCTCTCTCAGCTTGAAGCCCGCCGTGCTCCGCGCTCGGCCTGCAGAACACGGGTCTCCGGGACCCCGGACCCCGGACCCCGGGCCCGGCAGGACGCGATCGCGGCAGACGCGGCGGCACCGCCCCTCAAGGGCAGACGCATCGAGGTCAGGGGGGCGCGGCACAGCCTTGCACCCACACTTGCCCCAAATTGTGTCTTTCGGGAGGGAATCGGCTCAGGGCTGACTCAGCCGGGGGCTGTCCTGGGAGAGCACACGGCCATGGGGTTTCACAAACAGACTCATGTGACTGACATTTACACAATCTTTTTGTAATTAGGCAGGAATCTGAGCGCAGAGACAAAGGGGAGGCGCTGGGGCCAAGCGGCTTTGTGCTCAGCACTCACTCGGCATCTGCATGTGTGCACCGCGTCGTGATGGAATTCATTATTTAGTCAAAAGGGCAAAGGAATTCCAGTAATTATAAACTGCCCGGCTAGCAAGACAGATGTAAATACGACTCCCAGTGTTGAGCAAGACCAACCTTGCAACGTGCAATCCCAGGAAAGAGTCCAGAAGTTTCTTCTTTCTTTTCAATACCGTCACAAATTAGGGATGAGGCCTGGCTTTGCGAGAAGTCCTAAGATGCACAACCTCGTAAGAGGGGCTCGGAGACTTTATTTTCTACTCAATTTCAGACTGTTTTCCAAAGCACTTGGGCAGACCTTATGCGACAGCCGGGGCTCCCCGGAGAAACAGAACCAGCAGAAGAACAGAGCCATCCACACAGCGAGAGTTATCACTGGGAAGCCGCTCACGTGGTGAGGAGGCCGGCAAGGCTCAGGATCTGCAGACACCAGCCGGAAGCTGGGAGACCGGTAGCTCGGGTCCAGCCTGTCCACACAGCCTGAGCAGGAGGACCCGTGTCTTTCCTGTCTGACGACCAGCAGGCTCAAGACCCAGAAAGAGCCAGTGTTTTTGTCAGAGTTCAGAAGGAGAGAAAAAGCCAAAGTCCCAGCTCAGAGACGGTCCGGCAAGAAGAGTGCCCTGTTGGGCTGGGACGGCCTGCCTTAGGATCTGCACAGGCCTTCAGTGGACCCGAGGAGGCCCACCCACCTGGAGGAGGGCGCCGTTTTACTCAGTCCACAGATTAGTCTCCAGGACTGGTGCCACTAAGGGTATAGAAGGAAACGCTGTCAGTCTGGTTTTTAAGCTATTGCAGAACAGAAAAAAATAATAGAAATTTTCTGTAATTATAAAGTTTAATTTGTTCTGTTGTAGTCATTCTGAAAAGCAGTGAGAAAACCCACATGAGTTATTCTTAATTAACTTATTTTTAGAGATCTATTAATTTATTTGATAAAGCAGTGGGGTAATTTGGTGAAGGGCATTAAGGAGGCACTGGACAGAATGAGCACTGGGTGTTACACGCAACTGGAATCACTAAATTCTACCCCTGAAGCTAATGATTCATTATAGGTTGGCAACCAATGAACCATTGAGCACTACACCTGAAACTAATGATGTCCTATATGCTGACTAATTGAATTTAAATAAAAATTAATAAATAAATTGAATTTAAATAGATTTTTAAAAAAAGAACCTAGGAATAATACACACATTTTTAACTGAAATTGTCAATTCAAAAATGAAGCCACGGATCCAAAGTCAAAGGAAAATTGGGCAAAACAAAGTACTTTTTGGGCTATCCAAGACCCAAATCAAGCATTAAATAAAAATGTTACAATTTAACTCATATTTAGGTATTTACCTTTCTCTGGATTTATTCTACTATCTAGTATACACATCTATGGCCTCATCAAGAAATCTACTACTTTTTTTATTTTTATAGTTTAATAATTCTGTGTTTTCACTTCACACTGGGGTGAAGTGACACCGCTTTCCATATGGGTCAGGTCTTTGTCTCCCTTACAAGGCACATTCTTTCATACACTTCTGGGTTCAGTCAGTTTCCTTCGCGTCAGACTGAAGATGCTCCCAGAACACTTCTTTAAGGAAGGTCTAGAGGTGATGAACTCCCTCAATTTTCATTTGCATGGGAAAGATTTTATCTATTTCTTTTCAATTTTCTGTTGTAGTAAAGTACACATCATATAAAATTTGCCATTTGAATTAGTTTTCAGTGCACCGTTCAGTGATGCTAAATACATTCACAATTTTGTGTAACTATCACCAACATCCATCCCCCTAAAAAATAGATTTATCTTTTATGATCTTTTCATCTTACAAAACTGAAACACTACCATCACTAAACATTATCTCCCTATGTCCACCTCTGCTCAGCCACTGGGGACTACCATTCTACTTTCTGCCTCCACGATTTTGACTACACTGAGTATGTCATATAAGTGGACTATCATGGTGCTGCCATTTTGGACTGCTTATTTCGTTTAGCATAACGACCTTAAGGTTCATCCATGTTGAAGCAGGTGTCAGAATCCCCTTCCTTTATAAGGGCTGAATCATTATCTAGTGTATAGATATACCACGTTTTGGTCACCCATCCATCCAAATGTACACTTGGTTTGCTTCCATTTTTAGCAGTTATAAATAATGCTGTTATGAACATTGTATGAACATATGAACATATGATGAACCATAACATATCTTACTGAACATATGTGGACAAATACTTCTTAAAGACCCTGGTTCCAGTTCTTTGGGGTAAATACCATTAAGTGGAATTGCTGGATCACATGGTAATTCTATGTTTAATTTTTGAGGACCCATCATACTGTTTTACACAGTGGGTGTACCACTGTCCATTCCCACCAAGTGTGTACGAGGTTTCGTTTCTCCACATACTTACCAATACCGGTTAATTTTGTTTATAGTGGTCATCCTAATGAATGTGAGGAGGTATGCCATGTAGCGTGATTTGCATTTCATGGTACATTGAGTATAGTGGTCAGAAAGTTCTTGCCTTCAGAAGTGAGAAACAGCCCTAAATTATCTGCTGCTTTCATCCCACCTTGTGACTCTCAAAAGCAGGACCTGAGAGGGTTAAACTGCCCCAACTAGTTTAATTGAATCCCAAAATTGAATATAAGGATATTTATAGGGGTATAAAAAATATTCAGTATGGCACAGAGTAAAACATTCAATATCTGGCGTCTAATGAAAGATTACTGCATATGCACTGATGAAGGAAAGTAGAACCTTCAAAGAGAAGAATCCAGTAAAACGGCCCAGAACTGATTTGGATGTTAGAAGTAGCAGAAAAATGGCCTTAAAGTACTTTTTGTAACTGTATTCCATATGTCCCAAAAGTTAAGTAGCGACATTGAAGATATAAAACACATCCGAAAAGAACTTCAGAGATAAAAACTATAATGTGTGAGATGGAAAATACATGTATTCTGATTATGAAGAAAAAGGTATCAGTGAACTTGAAGACCTAACAAGAGCCGCTTTCTATGAGAAAATACAGGCAGAACAAAGGATTTTTTAAAATAAATAAAGCATTAGTGAGTTATAAGGCAACTCAAGAGGGTATATATACTTATCCTGGGAGTCCCCAAAAGAGGGGGAAAAACAATAATAATGCCAAAAACTTCCAAATGTGTAGAGCACTATGAAGGGTGTAGAGCACTATGAAGGGTGTAGAGCACTATGAAGGGTGTAGAGCACTATGAAGGGTGTAGAGCACTATGAAGGAGCATATCGATGAAGCCCAATGAACACCACTCATAAGTAAAATGAAAACTACACCAAGGTCCATCACAGTCAAATTGTCTAAGTCAGTGATAAAAAGAAAATTGTAAATACAACCAGAAAAAGAAATATTACATTTAGAGGAAAAAATTAATAATGATAGTAGATTTCTTGTAAGAAAGCATCAAAATAAATGAACAAACAATGGAGCCCTGTGTTTACCATAGTGAAGTGCAAAAAACTACCAGCTTAGAATTCTGTACCCAGCAAAAAATATCTTTCAAAAACAAAAGTACAAGAAATACTTTATCAGACATGTAAGTTGGAAAGAATTGCTCACCAACGGACCTGCAGTATACAAAATGTTAAAGGACGTCTGTCGGAAAGAAAGAAAATAAAAATACAAGTGGGAAATAACACAAGAGAACTTCCTCAACCTGATAAAGGACATCTGTAAAAGTCCTACAACTAATAACATACTTAATGATAAAGGCTGAACATTTTTCCCGAAGACACAGGATGAGACACAGATGCCCTGTCTTATGGCCCCTCCTCAGCCCTGTATGAAAAGTTCCAGCCACTGCAACAACGCAAGGAGAAGAGAGCCGAGGCTGGAAAAATAAAAGCAAAACGGTCCCTTTATTTACAGACCACACGATCACCTGTGTAAAAAATCCAACCGACCCTATAAAAAATTACTGCAAATAATGAGCTTAGTGAGGTTGCAAAATAAAAAGTCAATATACAAAAACCAATCGTACTTATGCACTTTGCAGTGAACCATCAGAAATTGAAATTTAAGATGCCAGATACAATAACGAAAACATGAGATATTCAGAGATGAGTCAAACAGAATGAATACAATGCCTGTCCACTTGCAACTATAAAACATTGGGAGTAATTGAAGGAGTCCTAAGTAAATGGAGAGATATTTACCATGTTCATGTGTCAGAAGACTCGATATTTTTAAGATGCTACTTATCCCCAAATTGACCTGTAGATTCAACACATTCTCAATCAAAATATGGACATATATTTCTGTAGGCATTGACAGACAGAGTATGAAATTCGTGTGGGAGTGCAAAGGACTAAAGTAGACAAAATCACTTTGAAATGATAGAACAAGTTTAGAAGACTAATAGTACCTGATTTAAAGTCTCATTATAAAACCAATCAAGACAGATAGCATTGTTGAAAAAAAAAGAAAGAGCAATAAAACAGAGTACGGAGTTAGGACATAGATATGAACAACTGATTTCTGACAAAGTTACAAAGTTCAGTATAGAAAGGATAGTTTTTCTAACAAGCGATTCTGGAAAAGTTGAATATATGCAAAAACAAAACAAAACAAATATAACTTTTGATCCATATCTTGCACCATATACAGAGATTAATGCAAAATAAATGACATTGAAATGTAAAACCTAAAACTCTAGAAAGTCTGCAAGAAAACACAGGAAAATATCTTTGTGGCCATGCTTAAGGCAAAGAGTTATTTGATACAACATCAAAAGCATAATCCATAAAAGAAAGCATTGATATTTGGACTTCATCAAAATTAAATTGTGCTGCTTTTCGACACAAAATGTTAGAAGAATGAGAAGACAACCCTCAGGCCAGAGGGAAAAATCGCAAACCCTATCTCTGATAAGGAACTTACATTTGGAACACAGCAAGATCCTCATTCGAGAGGGAGAGAAAGATTTCAAAAGATTGGAGCAGGCACTTCATCAAAGACTACATGAGATTGAAAAGATGCTCCATTCTCCAGTGACAGGGTCCACGAAAGTTAAGATCCCAGTGAGACTCCGTACCTATGAGAGTGGTTGAAGTCAGAAGAATTGATCATCCTCAGCACTGGCAAGGATGTGGAAGAACTGAACTGGGACATTCATGCACTGGTGTAGGGAAGGTAAAATAACACGACCACTTTGGAAAACAGTCTGTCCACGTCTTCAAATAAACATACACCTGCCGTAAGCTCTGACCACTCCATCCCTGCGTATTTACTCCAAATGGATGAGAACTTATTTCCACCTGGTTTGCCCAAGAACGATCATATCAGCTCCAGGCCGTGACCCCAAACTGGAAACAAGCCGATGACCATCAGCTGGTGACTGGTGGAAGACAATGTGATACATCCAGTCAACGGAGCACCACTCCTCCGTAACAGTAAAGGGGCGAGTCTCAATACAGTTATGCCAAGTGAGGAGATCCAGACAAGAGTGCATAACATACGCGTCTCCTTACCCGAACTCAAGAAAATGCAAATTAGTCAGTAGCGACAGAAAGAAGACCCGAGGCTGCCTGAGGTGCGGGTGTGGGACGGGGCTCGGAAGGGGGGCTCACGAAGAGGCAGGAGGAAGTTTCCGTGGCGCTGGACATGCCAGTGTTGTTGACTGTGTGTGGTGATGGCTTCCGATGATATAAATATGTCAAAACATGTGAAATCTCACAGTTTAGCCAGATGAAGTTTATTATATACAACCCTAACTTACTGAAGTCAAAAACACCAACAGAGACCGAGTAACGATGTGCTAGAACAGGCTTGGTCTGCTTTGCAAAATCCAGTTGTTAGATTTTGGGGATGTTGTGAGCCAGTTAGAGTCCAAGTGGTGGGCTGTGATTCCCACGTGGGGCCACCTACATCGTGGAAACGAGCGCACCTGCTTACAGGTCCGTTTTCTCGAAAGCTGGCTGACAAAAGTTCCTCAGCACAGCCCTGGACCGAGAGTTTAGACACACGGTCAGAGGACGGAGTTCTTTTTTTTTTTTTTTTTTTTTTTTTTTTTTTTTTTTTTTTTTTTTTTTTTGGAGGTTTTTTTTTTTTCTTTTTTAATAAAAAAACACCCCCCCTTAAAAAATTTTTAAATATATTGGTTTTTTTTTTTTTTTTTTTTTTTTTTTTTTTTTTTTTTTTTTTTTTGTAGGAGTAGAGATTTTTATATTTATTTATTTTTAAAATTTAAATTCAATTAGCCAACATACAGTATATCATTAGTTTCCGATGTAGTGCCCAATAATTCGTCAGTTGCATATAACACCCAGTGCTCATCACATCACGTGCCCTCCTTCATGCCCACCACCCAATTACCCCATCCCCCCACCCACCAGCCCTCCAGTAATACTGTTTGTTTCCTATAGTTGAGTCTCTTACGGTTCTTCTCCCTCTCTGATGACTTCCCATTCAGTTTTCCCTCCCTTTCCCTACGATCCTTTATGCTGTTTCTTATATTCCACATATGAATGAAACCATATGATAATTGTCTTTCTCTGCTTGACTTATTTCGGTTAGCATAAGTTCCATTCATGTTGATGTAAATGATAAGAATTCATCCTTTCTGATGGCTGAATAATAGTCCATTGTGTATATACACAAGAGGACGGAGTTCTTGTAGAAAATGTCTTCCTTTTTTTTTTAAGATTTTATTTATTTATTTCACAGAGGGAGAGAGATCACAAGGAGGCAGAGAGGCAGGCAGAGAGAGAAGGGGAAGCAGGTTCCCCGCTGAGCAGGGAGCCCGATGCGGGCCTCGATCCCAGGACCCCGAGACCATGACCTGAGCCGAAGGCAGAGGCTTCAACCCACTGAGCCACCCAGGCGCCCAGAAAATGTCTTCCCTTTTGATCCTCAATTATACATAGGTGACCTATGAACTACTAAGTTCGTTTATACATTTGAGTGTTACCGACTAATTAAACAGCAATAAGTAAACTCATCTCTAAACATTGAATTTAATCCTCTACAAATTAAATCTGGTAAAACGCTGATGGAAAAAGTCATGAAGCACTTGCCTTTTTTTCTCTCCCTCTCAAGAAGGGGAAAGAAATGATCGTTTTGGCTCTCTCTCATTTTTCATTCCTCAACTCAGAGCCACTGAATCCGTAAGCGCCCCGTGTTCCCCTCCTGAACATAGTGTCCTCTCTGCCTGGAAAACGTCCACCCACATCCCCTCCCCTCTGCTCACCTGACTCCATGCCTTGCTCTGCAAATGACCTCCCCTAGCACCGGCTCAGGGTCTGGCCAGGCCCCTGCCACGCCACAGCGAGTTCATATTCTTCATGGGTACAGGATCGAATTAATGATTTCGTGTTCATCCTAGGGTACACATGGCTTAGAATAAAATATGAGTAAAGGTCCTTGACAACTGTTAGTTCTATAGGAAGGGATGACATAATTATTTCTAATTTTTAGTATTAAATGATAGGCATCACTTGGATGTTAATTATGTAAATGTATCTTTCTACATAGAAAGACCTCAAAAGATTCTTATCTCTTGTTTAGCTAAACAGTTTTCTAACTTTATGATGAAACTTAATGTTCCAATAGTAGTTTAGCTTGTTCATGTTTGATAAGAGATTGGTAAATGACTACTTCTGTATACAGGATTTGTGATGGATTTAAGAGAGTATTTTAAAGGATGCCTGGGTGGCTTAGTTGGTTAAGCATCTGGCTCTTGATTTCCGGTCAGGATTGTGAGATCAAGCCCTATGTCAGGTCCAAGTGTGTCTGCTTGGGATTCTCTCTCTTTCTTCCTCTGCCCATCCCTACAACACCCCCCCTAAAAATGAATAAATAAGGGAGTATTTTAAATATTTGGTGTTTAAAATAATTTATTTTCATTAACATTGGTGGCATATTCATTAAATCACAAAAGTGATTTGTTCTGTTTCCAAAAGCTGATGACAAATTAATAATTAAAAGTACCAAGTAGCATTTGTAAAAGCAAGCACATTTTCTATGGCTACAAATGAACCTTTTTCATGTAACAACAGAATAAACTGTGTATAAATACCCAGTCTTAGTGTTTTATCAGATTCACTGTTTCCGTGGTACTTCTGTATGTTTTTAAATGCAGACTTGTTCTTTATAGATCTTGGGCATCAGCCCTTTGTCTGTAGTGTCATTTGTGAATATCTTCTCCCATTCCGTGAGTTGTCTCTTTGTTTTGTTGACTGTTTCCTTTGTTGTGCAGACGCTTTTTATCTTGATGAAGTCCCAAAAGTTCNATCAGATTCACTGTTTCCGTGGTACTTCTGTATGTTTTTAAATGCAGACTTGTTCTTTATAGGTATTGGGCATCAGCCCTTTGTCTGTAGTGTCATTTGTGAATATCTTCTCCCATTCCGTGGGTTGTCTCTTTGTTTTGTTGACTGTTTCCTTTGCTGTGCAGACGCTTTTTATCTTGATGACGTCCCAAAAGTTAATTTTCGCTTTTGTTTCTTTTGTCTTTGGAGACGTGTCTTGATGAAGTTGCTGTGGCCGATGTCAAAGAGGTTACTGCCTATGTTCCCTCTAGGATTTTGACAGATTTCTGCCTCACGTTGAGGTCTTTCATCCATTTCGAGATAATCATGTCAAAAAATGGGCAGAAGACATAAACAGATACTTCTCCAGAGAAGACGTACAAATGGCCAACAGACACATGAAAAAATGTTCATCACTAGCCATCAGGGAAACTCAAATTGAAACTACATTGAGATACCACCTTACACCAGTTAGAATGGCCAAAATCAACAAGTCAGAAAACAACAAGTGTTGGAGAGGATGTGGAGAAAGGGGAACCCTCTTACACTGTTGGTGGGAATGCAAGCTGGTGAAGCCACTTTGGAAAACAGTGTGGAGATTCCTCAGGATTATTAAAATATTAAAAATTAATTATTAATCAATTATTAATTAAAATTAATTATTAAAAATAGACCTACCCTATGACCCTGCAATTGCACTACTGGGTATTTACCCCAAAGATACAGATGTAGTGAAAAGAAGGGCCATCTGTACCCCAATGTTCACAGCAGCAATGTCCACAATCACCAAACTGTGGAAAGAGCAGAGATGCCCTTCAACAGACGAATGGATGAAGAAGATGTGGTCCATATACACAATGGAATATTACTCAGGCATCAGAAAGGATGAATACCCAACTTTTGCATCGACATGGACGGGTCTGGAGGAGATGNACAATGGAATATTATGCAGCCATCAGAAAGGATGAATACCCAACTTTTGCATCGACATGGACGGGTCTGGAGGAGATGATGCTGAGTGAAATAAGCGAAGCAGAGAAAGTCAATGATCATATGGCTTCACTTACTTGTGGACCATAAGGAATGACACAGAGGACTCTAGGAGAAGGGAAGGAAAAGTGAATTGGGGTAAATCAGAAGACGAAGAATAAGAGACTGTGGACTCTGAGAAACAAACTGAGGGTTATGGAGGGGAGGGGGAAGAGGGATGGGTGAGCCTGGTAGTGGGTATTAAGGAGGGCACGGATTGCATGGAGCACTGAGTGTTATACACAAACAATGAATCTTGGATCACTGAAAAAATAAAATTAAAATTTAAAAAAACTGTGCAATAATGATAAAAAAATAAAAAGTAAATAAATGCACCTTGTTCTCTGTGGGTGAGTCATAATCCTCACTCAATACCATGCACATATCAAGCTTACAATTACTTTTTTTCTTTTCAGTTTTATGGAGACATAATTGACTTGCATCCCTGTATAAACCTAAGGTGGACGATATATTGATTTGACTTACATGTGTTATAAAATGATCACCACAGTAAGTTTACCTTCTCCCATAGACCCAAGAGAAGAAGTGCTTTCCCTGTGATGAGCACCCCAGGGACAGACGCTCCGCAGCTCTCCTGTGCACCCACAGCAGGGTCAGCCGCAGTCAGCCCTCCTTCATCTCATAATCGAAGTTGGTGCCTTTGACCCGCTTCCCTAAACTCCCCTCCCCCATTCCCTGCCTCTGGTAACCGCAAATCTGATTTCTTTTCCTAGACTTTGACTTTGGATTCCACATATAAGTGAGATCACACAGTACTTGTCTTTCTCCATCTGACTTACGCCTCCAAGCATAATGCCTTCAGGGTCATTATATAACACAGTTTGCCCTCAGGTCATAACATAGTCCATGCAAACATCTGTTTCAACATAATCGTAAGTAGGCTCATGATCATGTTCATGTGATGAAAAATCTGTCCAACGCATTTACTTTCCAGCAGTAAAATGCACTGGGTACATTGCAAAAGAGTAAGCTGTGTGCTTCATTTGTAAGCGAATTTTAAATGTCCAAAAGTATTTTCTCAGCTTTAAATGGAGCACAAAGTATTGCTCAAATGACGACAGCCCCGTGTGCCTGAAGTTGAGCCTGGAAGCATTTACTGAACCGAGGGAGAAATACAAGTCCAGCCCTGGCCTCAGCTCTGCATCTGGTGAGGAGGGTTCGCTGCGGGACGAGGAGGCCGGGAGACCCCGAGGAGGCTCTGCTGGCCAGTCTGGGTGCCGGCCTCACCCCGACGCAGGGAGCTCACGGAGCGGTGGGCACCGGCCGGAGGGCCGCGCACAGAGAGGCCTGAGCTCCGGACGGACAGCGACCGCGGGCACCACCGTCGCGGGGCCCGGCCTCCCCCAGCGTCCGGCTGCCTAGCGCGGCTCGGCCGGTTTGGAGTCGCCTGCGCTCTGAGACGCGCTTCCCCAAACTGTCCCTGCGTTAACAGTTAGATGCACACATTTGTTCTTAAAGATTTCCCCCACTTTTTAGGGGCTTTCGCAGTACTTGTTGCCAAAATCCTGGCGGGAGAGACAAAGGCCAGGGAAGGGAGGCGGGACGAGCAGGAGGCCTGACCCGTCCACGTCCACATTCGCGGGCTCCGGCCGGCGCGCAGACCTGGAGCGTGGGCGCGGCCGCGGGGAGCAGCGACGGCATCACTGGCCGAGCTCTCTAGCCTTGGCCCTGACGCGAGCAGAGCCCCCGGCCCAGCCCGAGCCCACCCCGGCTGCACACGGCGCCCCCCTGGAGGTCCCGCCCCTGGGGGCCGAGCTGCACAGGCTCCTCCGACGGAGGGCGCGGGGCGGGGCGGGGCGGGTCCAACGCCGACACACAGGCCGGGCCCCGGCAAGTCACGGGACAGGCGTGTAAACCCGGCAAGTCCCTCGCCGCGTGCTCCCGGCGGTTCGCCCATGCCCGCTGTCTCCACGCTCCTTCCAGATCCGCTTCCTGCGGGAGTCGAGCTGCGCTGTCAGTTCCACCGTGTAGACACAAGGCCAGGTCTGCGCCCTCGCGCAGTTTTCCAGCAAACAGAACAGGGAGCGAAGGCAGCAAGCCCCACATTGGCTTCAGCCACATCAGCAGCCCCTGACTTGCTGCTGGAGAAGGCTTCCTGTAGGTGCTATCCCTGCGGGAGCGCGGTGTCTGCCCCCTCCCTTGGTGCCGTCCACACACACGCACCCAGGACGCGGTCCGGCCCAGCAGGCGGCCCCTCCACAGAAAGTGTGAGACGCAGTTAGCATCCGCGCAACTCTCAGATTCACACAGACGGTGATGTTTATTTTCTTTTTATGTGTTATTTAGAGATTTTACTTATTCATTAGAGAGAGAGCACGAGAGAGAACGAGCAGGGGGAGAGGCAGAGGGGGAAGCAGGCTCCCCGCTGAGCAGAGAGCCCGACACGGGGCTCGATCCCAGGACCCTGAGATCATGACCTGAGCCGAAGGCAGACACAACGACTGAGCCACTCAGGTGCCCCTTGACTAAAACCTTTTTATATTAACATTTATTTATTCTGAACTAATTTTCCCAAAATCGAAGTTGATTTGAGGACACTGTCAGGTCCAGAGGGGAGACAGTGTTATTTCTCCAGAAGAAACTATGTAACCGCTAAATGACGATACGCAGAACAGCTCGGTGAAGTACAACAGTGCTACTTACGGACCGTCCACGCTCCTCACAAGGTGCTCCCCACACACTCACGGGGACGCGGGCGGCCTCCCTTCCCGGGGCAGGCCTCGTGCTCAGCGCCTTCAACGGCGGATATTGGGAGAAAGAGCCGCGGTCTCGAGATGGTCGATTCGGCTCCCGGAGGTGAGAACCTGGCCGGCATCCCTCACGACGTCATGACCGTCGGGTGTGTGCGTGATTGGCTGTGTGAGGAACTCAGAACGTGATCGCTTTTCCCTCCATGTCATCGTGGAGTCGAGCAGGGAAGTTGCTCTGAATTAGGGAAGGAGGAGAGACCAGGAGGGCAGGCTCCACAGACCCTGCACGGGCCGAGCCCGAGAGGGCGCAGGGGTGACGGCTGGGGGAGGACATGGGGTGGGGCCCATCTGGGCAGAAGGGTGCTCTCCTGGCCCCAGGAAGGCGTGAGAGGCGGGCGGGCCACGGCAGCCAGGACTGTGTCGGAAGAAGCTTAGCCTCCGCTCTGTCAACACCGAGGCTCTGGATTTTGCTTGTCTGTTTCAATACTCTCTCATTTTCTTCAAATGCATAGTAAGTGCATATGGCACAAAATTAAAAGCAAATCCAAAAGGATGCCTCATGAAAAGCAAGCCTCCCTGTCCATACCCCCTCCTGCCCCTGCGATCCCCGCCACCAGGGAGCTACCCCCAGGTCCTCGCGTGTCTGCGGAGCACACACACACACAAACACGATCGCGTGGACGGTAGCACCCTAAGGACTGTCCTCACCTTACTTTTCCACGGCACGACCGTCTCCACTGAGGTTGCCCGGAAGCAGGCCTGTAAGAAGACGTCATGTGAGTGACGTGTTGAGACGGGGCTCCCCAGAGAACCAGGCGGCAGTGCCCCTCAGAGCTGCGAGGGCGTGCACGGGAACGGACGGCAGGGTCTGCAGGGCTCCCGGGGCGGGGCGGGCACGGTGCAGCCACAGACCACCTCGCTGTTTGGACGATCCTTTGTCCAACCCGTGTCCTCGCTGGCGGACCACGGGGAGGGCTCCAGGCTTTGCTAACGTGTGGTGTGCTCCGATGTTTGTGCCGTTCTGGGCCCCGTCGCTCGCCTGCGACAGTATTGCCGTCGAACACAGGATCAAAGGGCATGTGAGTTGTTAATTTGAAAAGTACAGCCAAATCCTCCTCTGCAGAATGTGCTGCAGATGACCCCGCATCCAGCAAAGTAACAGGGCAGCCACCAGTTTTTAACCAGATGTATCCCTAAGTCAGGCTCCGGCCACGGTGTGAAACGCAGGAGTGGTCCCGACTTCTGTCCTAGTCCATGCAAGGGCCATACAGACGGCTCTGCTAAGCGGGAGCCCAGCTGCGGGGCGCTGGGCTGTGGGCTGGGGGAGGATAGGACTGCCGGCCTGTCCCGCAAGTGACAGCACCCAGACTCTGACCCTGGGCCACAGGTGGGATGGGAATAGGACTGCCGGCCTGTCCCGCAAGTGACGGCACCCAGACTCTGACCCTGGGCCACAGGTGGGATGGGAATAGGACTGCCGGCCTGTCCCGCAAGTGACGGCACTCAGACTCTGACCGTGGGCCACAGGTGGGATGGGAAGGCTTCCGTCGGGGCAGAGAACAAAGACGGGGTGCAGGTCGAGGGAACACAAGGAGCTGCGAGGCTCACTTTGGGCCGGGTGCCCCACCCCCCACCCCAGGGTGCAGGCAGCTGGTCCCGTGAGTGGGGCCACAGAGAGGAACCAGCCCTGTGGCTGCAGACGGAAGCTGCTGGACTCCAGAGCCTCCTCCACAGGAGGAGGGTGCGAGAGGAGGGAGTGGGAGACAGCAGCGGGGGGACCAGCAGTCAGGGGGTGAGTGGAGTTGGACCCAGGTTAGGAAGCCCGCAAAGAGCATCCAGGAGAGCGGGAAGCAAAGCAGGGGAGGTGGAGGAGAGCCAGGGACCGCGGGGACGCCTCCAGACCCCCTCGGCCACATCAGCGCAGTGACACAGAACCCTTCCAGTTCTGATCAAAGCATCGCCTTGGAGCGCTTGCTGGAGTGGGAGCAGCCCTCGGAGGCTGCCTTCAGAGGTGCTGACACAGGTCACAGGAAGGCCAGCCCGCGCCCGCGCCGCCCCTGCCGCCTGCTGCTCCAGCACTCCGGAGGCCCCGGGGAACTACAGCCACGGACTTCGGTGGGCATCACCCAAAAGCCTGCAAAGCCAGCCTCTCTGCCTCCCAGCATCACCAGCCCGGGGGAGCGAGGACAAGAGGGTCTCCGGAGAGAACCGCCCCATGTTTAGGGAGCACTGCTGGCCGATGGGAGACCCATGGATGTCCATGGATGTCACCAGTCCTGAGCGGGTGCGTGGCCCGGGCCCCCGAGGCCGCAGCAAACAGTAGGAAGGGAGATTTGCTCTCTGCTTTTGCTCCTGCGTATTTCTCAGTGGCTCTCGATAACGCACGCTAACACAGCCGTGCGCTCCGGGCAAGCTCCTCACCGGAGCATGTCGGTGAAGCAAGTGCCCGGTCATCTTGTCATCTGGGCGTCATTTCTGGGAACACGGTGTGGTTGCTGGCGTGGCCCTTCAGAGCCTGGCTTCCAGTCCCCACCTTTCCACACTGGACCGCGTGCTGGGTCCTCCAGCCAGTCCGATTGGGAGCTTCCTGGCCTCTGCTCAATCAAGAGGCTATAAATAATTATGGTTTGATTTTTTTATCCAAGTTTATTAGTTTTGCAACTTCCCGAGTGGCCCAAAGTTGATGCTAAATCAAAACCTAGTGATGTGACTCATAACTTTTACCAGTTCTCATGAACCTGATATTTGGACGTAAGTTTATACAAAGTGTTAAATACCCTGCAGTGACATCACTTATTGGCATAATTATTTCAGCAAAGATATGCCTTGGCGTGTTTCTGTTGTTTATGCCAGATAAATAAGAAATCTTCCATGCCTGATAAATAAGAAAAATTCTAGTTTTTCTCTTCTATTTCTTTATTTCTTGATTAATAGGCAGTGAGAAGTGGTATACGAAGCTTGATCTGTGCAGGGTCGGGGCCACGGGCCCTCCTAGACCTCTGGACCGGTCGTGTCACTGCGGACAAGGCACACCGTACCTCTGCTGCGGTGAAGTCAATGCCTACATAGATTTGTTTTGAGAACAGCATGAAGTCACTTATACGAATCTGAAGGCATTGGGTATACGCTAAGGTCATGGCACCACGGTCATTACTACGCCAAGCCACGTCACGTGACGTGTGGCAGAGCACCCGTGGAACAAGGATTAAATGCGGACTGAGCCCACTAGTCGGACACAGCCTGTGTGGATGAGAGGGCACCTCCAGGGCTCACCCCCCGGGAACCACGTTCTGTGGCTTCGTCCGACGCCAGGGTTCCTTCTGTTCACAGGGAGGCCGAGCTCCATCCTATAACAGCAAATCTCACACAACAGGTGTTCTTGTGAGTCTCTGCACGGCTCGCAGCCACGGAGCGACCCCCGTGCGGGTCCCTGGAGGTGCATGTCCCAGAGAGACGGCCCTCGTGAGGCGAGCCACGGGAGGACCGGGTCATTCCGAACTCTCGGGAGTTTGGAACTGGAGCGCTCAGAAAAGGGGAATGGTTTTCTTTGTTTTTTATTAACCCATTAAAGATCTCCACCACGTGCCCTGAAACGGGGCGGGAGAACCCGGCTGCGTCGGAAGAGCCTGCTGGGAGAGGACAGTGGCGTCACCGAGGCACCTTGTGTGAGCAGCGCGAGGTCGACGTCGTTCAGACGCTGACCTTTCAGCAACTGGAGGGCGGTGTGTTCGGTAATGGGGAGTAACTGCTTGCGTGAAGCTCATCGCGAATGCTGGTCCCTGAGAGACCCTTCACCCCAGGCCGCGGGACCAGCATTCGTAACCGCGTCCTCTGCCTTACAGGGGAGGAGTATTTGGAAAGTAATTTACAGAAACAGCTGGAGGCGTTGTCCACACACAGGAGAAATCGCCATCCAGCGATGCTTCGGCTCGTGAGTCTTACTCCTGTTCTGGGGTTAAGATGCCCGAGGAAGGACAGTCCACACCGTCGGCTGCCCCCGAAGATCGTGCTGAGAGCAAGAACGGGGGCTCAGACCTACACGGGAAATTCCCGGCTGTGCTGAGTTAGTTGGCAGTTAGTTAGTTAGTTCGTTAGTTAGCAGGAGTGAACGTACATCAAACAGCGCTTGCCGACCCTAAATGAACAAAGGAGCAAGAAGGACTCCAGGACGCAGAGAGCTGGACCGCCCGCGACCCTCCTGACAGGACGAGCCGTCGCGGCTCAGGCCGGTGCCACCTCCCCCGCCCTCCCAGCCCGACACCTGGCGCGCACCCCGCGGGAGGGGCCGCTCTCGCACGTTGCGGAGTGTGGCTGACGCGTGATGCTGGGCTGGTTTCAGGTGTACGACGTGGCGACCGGCCAGTGTGTTCAGCTCACGGGTGTGGCTGCCCGGTCACCACGCACGCTGTCGCCCGGGAGCTCCCGGGCTGTACTTCCCACTCTGACGAGGGACGGTGACTAAGAACTCCCCTTCGGGTGTAGACCACAAAAAGGCTCTTAGTCAACACCACTGCTGTGACCGATCTAATCACATGGTGTTCTTCCTATTTATCGGTGTATGGTCCACATGACGGTGAACGTTTCAGTGAGAAAGAAAGAAAAGCAGACATCACCGAGGGCCCTGGGGGAAGACGGACAGGGACACAGTGACATGGTGAGGGTTGCGTTAAGTAGATGGAACAGCACCTGCGTGCGACAGTCTGGTTGATTTACACCAAATACTGGGTGGCCGCCGGGCTGGTGGGGCCGCCGGGCTGGTGGGGCCGCCGGGTCTGTCCCCAGGCTTCATCGGGTTGACTCACCACATGTGGATCCAGCTCCCGGGTCATCTCGGGCTGTGGTGGCCGTGGCGCCTTCCTCCGCAGGAAGGGCAGGAGGGGCGCAGACAGACCCCCGGCTAGAAGTCGGTGCCACCGGTCCACGAGTGCCTCACTGGTCAGGGCCCCCGGCCTGGACACACTGCTGCACACGGGGGCTCTGCTCACAGCAGGCTCCTGTCCGCTGTGCCAGCCTCTTGCTGCCACAGATCCCCGCGGGCTTGGGGGCTAACACGATGTACAGTGACGCCGTGGCTCTCCAGGTGGGAGGTCTACGGTCAGAATCGCCGGGCCAGAACCAAGTCCTGCTTTCCTGGACAGAGACCAGTGTCCTCTGCTTTCCAGCCTCTCAGACTTGTCAGGGCCAGGCCTTTCCTGAGCCTCCTTCAGAGGCCAGACCCCTTCCACGTCTCCCCTGCCGTGCACCCTGACCACCCCTGTAAGGACACAGCGATGCATTAGGAGCGTGTGGACCTTCCAGGGCCCCCTCCCCGTGAGACCCTGATTCCATCACACCTGCAGTGTCTCTTCAACACGTCAAGTAGCAGGACACACCCCCCTCCCGAGTGTCCCCCAACCCGATCGCTCATCCTGGTCCCCCGAGTCGCCCGACGGGGCTGGTCACCTCCCAGTGTCTCCCAACCCGATCCCTCATCCTGGTCCCCTGAGTCACCCGACGGGGCTGGTCACCTCCCAGAGCAGCACATGGTGACAAAGCACCCGTGGAGAGGTTACCATTGCTGACAGTTTCTGGTTACGCACCACCATGGGAACGGCTGAGTGTCGCGAGTCTGATTTTACAAATACGACAACTGAAGTTCAGCGCGTCCCTGGGCTGGCTGACTGTGAGGCAGGTCAGCCGCAGCTGTGAGGCAGGACACGGTCGTTGGAATAAGAGCCCACACTCCCATCCGCGAGCCCCGTGCCGGGCGGACAGGGAGCCGCGCGTGCGAGCAGGGCTGCTGCGCCGAAGGCCAGGAGGCCCGAGCTGGTGCGGGGAGCCCAGTCCTGACCTCCCGTGACCTCCGCTGGCCTTCAGATCCGTCCGCGTCCGCCCTGGTCCCGGAGGGTTCTTGTCCCAAACGGATCCCGTTCAGGGGAGGCCCGGTCTCCTGCGGTCGTGGGTCCGCCGTGCACACACGAACCGCGAACTTCTCGGGAGGAGGACGGGGCGGTTCGTGCGTGGACGGCCTCGGGGCTGCCGGGCCTCTGTCCGCCCTCACGTGCTGCCCAGCTCGCCCCGCCTCCGGCACCCCTGTCCGAACCGGGGCGCCCTCGCAGCCTCACAGCCCCGGCCCCTTAGAGCAGCTCCTGCGGGGTCTTGGGGGTGCGAAGCCTCGCTTAGAGCCCTCCTCACGTCACGTTCGCGTCCGCGAGCTCTCCTGTCAGACGGGGACCACCTGCACGGGGGTCAGTCGGGGCTGTGGTCTCTGACGGTGGCCGGAATGGGGTCCCGGGTCCTGCCGCCCGGGGTGCCTCGGGACGGCCGNACGGCCACTCAGACCGAGGGCAGGGCTATAGGCCGAGCCGTTTCTTCGGACATGAGGGCAGGTGTTTCAATGCGATAGCGAAAGAACCCGAAAACAGGAAAGGTTCTTGGTCACTATGAAACTACGACCATGTCCCTGGTTTGTGACTCACACGCACACCCTCGTGGTCCGCACGCATGACTTCTGCCTCTGGGCTTACGGCTTCTCGGCAGCCAGGGCCTCCCCCCCTGAGCGTGTTCTCCCGAAGCCCCGAGCCCCGCGCGGACGGCCTTTCCCCCTCCTCCTCCACGGCCACTCGCGCCCCGACTCACCGTTCTCCTGCCCTGCCATGTTTGCCTCGGGGACGCGGACTCACCACGACCCCTGGGTGAGGTCTCCTTGACGTTTGCACAATCTCTGCATTCCGGGAGCCCCAGAAACCTGGAGGAAAGCCTCAGGATTAGCAGATTCGTGCACTGGACCTTCAGGCACCCACCCTGCCCGCCGTGAAACCACCGTCCACGCGAGCTCGTTCACGCGTTCGCGGCCTTCACAGGTCTGGATGGCCTCCTCGAATGCAGAAGCAGCCACACCAGGGACCCTCCGGGCCGGCTCCGCACGGTGGGGGCGCAGCGCCCACGCCCGCCGGGGCATGCGGCGCCGCTCGGCCCGAGGGCTTGACCCGGCCTCTCCCCCAGGCCCCGCGGCCCGTGGTGAGAAGGCGGTGGGTTGTGCAATCGGCCCAGCAGCAGTGATCTCTCACTGGGGAAAGGGACCAGCTCCCTCTGCTAGGTGACTCATGCTCCGTCTTTCATCTTGACGGGCAGGGCTTTGTCTGTGGCTGCCTCAAAATACTCTTTCCATTTCATCATAGTTTAATATTTTATAGACTTGTGCTCTTCAACAAATAATTAAAACCATCCCTAGCCTCCCGGGGCAGGAGCCCACTGAGGAAAGGCTAGCGAGGATTTCTGGACATCGCACACAGCTGTCGTCGATGCTAAAAGTCACTTCTGTTACTCACTCCACACCCAACATCCACCTACGAACTTAAAAGGGGGGGTTATTACCAAATGGTTATAAAAAGACACAATTAAAACATTCAAAGTAGTTACTAATAAGAGCATTTTGCAAACATGACTAAATCAGATGGTTTTAATTCATTCATTGCGGAATAATAATTAGAATTAGGTGGATTGAATCAGAATCTCAGAACAAAGTGTATTCTCTGCTCCCATGAATCTCTGATGGTCTGAATAGTTTCTGTGCTCATGTCAGCACCATCCCTAAGGTGGGGTTTCCTTACATGAGAACAAAAGACGAGTTCCACTGCTTCAAACATCGTGTAAATATTTGTCCGACACAGATGTGTTTGACGGTCATCCAGAAACCCCAGCGTAGGAGCCGTTCCATCCTGAAGACGCTGCACAGGCTCGGTACACGACTTGTTTATTCATTCCCTGTAGAACCCAGTGTGTTCTTGGAGCTGCTTAGCCCCACAGCTCTCCACAACAGAACCCACAGAACTGAACGCAGCAGCCAGACTCGGCATTTTCAATAAGATACATTGAGGTATAATCTATGTTCTAGATAACACACACACCACAAGTGTAGCTTTCGACAAGTTTTGCCAAGTGAGCGTGCCAAAGTCACCACCACCATCAAGATGCAGAACATGTCCGTGACCCCAAGACTCCCACGTGTCCCCCCACCCAGGGCCCAGGCAAATACTGACTCGCCCGTTGTCTCTATAGATTGCTTTCTCCTTCTCTGGAATTTCCATAAATTTAATTATATAATACGCGACCTTTCCATTGTTTTTAACTTTAGGAGCTTTATCGATGTGTAAGTGAAGTAAAATAAACTGCACATATTTGAGGTGTACGATCTGGAAGTTTTGACATATGTTGCCAGCGAGTCCACCACCGTGATCAATATAATGAATCTGTACATCACTCCCCAAAAGCTCCCACACACCCTCCAGATCTTTCCATCTGGCGGCTCCCTGCTCCCAGAAACCGTGGCCAGACGCTGATCTGCTCTCTGTCCCTACAGACAGACTTGCGATGTCTACACTAATATACCTGGAACCCACAGGACACGCTCTTTTGTCCGGCTCCCCTCAATCAGCGTGATTATCCCAAGGCTGGTCCACTCTGCTGCCACCTCCAAGAGGCTGAGCAGGATTCCACTGTTTGGCTATGACACTTACCGTGCACCTTCCGGTGAAATTCTGAGTTGTTTCTAAGTTTTGACTCTTAAAAACAAAGCTGCTCTGAACATCCACGTACAAATATTGGTTAAGACACACGCTTGCAGGGCAGCTGGGTGGCTCAGTCATTAAGCGTCTATCTTGGGCTCAGGTCATGATCTCAGAGTCCTGGGATTGAGCCCCGCATCAGGCTCCCTGCTTAGTGGGGAGGTTGTTCCTCTCTCTCCCACTCCCCCTGCTTGTGTTCCCTCTCTCACTGTCTCTCTCTGTCAAATAAATATATAAAATCTTTAAAAAAAAAAATAGATGCACGCTAGTCTTTCTCTTAGGTAAGTAGGAGCAGAAGAGTACAGCCCACAGGGAGTGGTTTAGGTTTTAAGAAACTGCTGGACCGTTTCCCAAGCTGGCTGTCGCTTTCACACGTCCAGCAGCCGTGGCCTGTCCATTAGCTCGCAAGCGCTCTAACGGGTGGGGGACGCCGCCATGCGTGGCTGGACTTCACGGATCCCCAGCGTCTCAGGAGGTCGGGCACTTGCTCGTGCGTTCATTTGTCGCCCTTCATCCATCTTGTTTGACAAAAGGTCAGTTAAATTTTTTACCCATTTTTAAACAGGCTGTTTTCTTACTGTGAGTTTTGATAGTACTATTGATATTTGGATACAAGTCTCCAATCAGATCCATGGTTTACAAACAAGTTCTCCCAGTGTGTGGCTGGTCTTTATTCTCATAGCCTTAGAGAGGCAGATGATTTTAAACTAATTAGAAACTGTAATTGATATTTTCTGAGAAGACTGCACCCGCGAAACAGGAGTGGGCCTCAGTAAGGCAGGAAAATCAGAGGATGTGGAGAGCCCCCAAAATGAAACACAAAACAGGAATTCCAGGTCCAGACTGACACACAGAGAGCTTGGACCTTAATCTCCTCCTCACAACAGTAAAATTCTGGGGGGAAAAATTGAAATTCAGCGACTTTGCTTAGATCCATTGGTGAATGGAGGTCACAGGGAATGCCTCCACCCCGAAATCTGAAGGTGCAGGTGCTCCGAGACCCACGGAGACACGGGCCATGAGCTGGTGGGAACACCGCAGTGGTAGTTCGGATGAACTGCTTTGCCGGAGTGGCGCGTGGACGGTCATGAAGGTGAGAGCCCCGGGCCACGGGCTTTGGGAGGAACCCCGCGTTCATGGGTTCTATTTCCCAGACTCCCCAGCTGTCTGTGATGAAGAGCCAAGAAAGATCCCTTGTGTTGGTGGCAGAAGGAGGAGAAAAGAAATCATTCTGCAACATGCACACAGAGATCTCCACAACAGAGGCATACGGTCCGGGGAAAAGGACTTCCCGGTCCCACTTGGAGGGAGGCGACTCTGGACTCCAGCCCCCACCAGCCCCCAACTCAAGGAAGGAAACAGCCAAGACTCACATGAAGGGAACAGCCCAGGGTCAGAAGCCCGGTACATGCAGAAAGTCAACGAAAAAGTAAATAAATAAAATGCTTCCCCTCCCCACACTGTCCTGGGCAGGAGGGTCACCCCTATAAGGACAGTTGATTTCAGCCTAAAGACTCTAGCTAAGGAGGAGGTCTTAGGGAGATGAGCACAAGGACACGGAGGAATGGGAGGTCTTGGAGCCTCGGCCACAGCGGACACAGCCGAGCCCACGTCCTGCCCGACTTCACTGAAGGCTCACTGCACAACTCATTACGTCCACTCTCACCCAACCAACCAGCAGACGAAGAGCTGTGCTAAGAGACCAGAAACAGCACAGTGTGAAGAGAGTTAGCATGCTAACCAGATGCAGATAGATATGTCAAGGGTTTAGGGATTCGCAGAATAGGACTATAGAATGACGGTGATCCGTACACTAAGGCTCTCATTTAAATTAAAATATGCAAAATGCAAGAAAAATGGCTCATATAGGCTTAGGGTTGGAGACTCCAAGAATGTTTCAAAAGATACTGCTATAAATAAGAGCTCTGGCCGTACCAGGAATACAGAAAACCCCCTTGGGCCCATCAGTGGGCAGGACACAGCTGAGTGACTTGAAGGTATGTCCTTAGAAATTCCCAACTGAAATGCAAACAGAGCAAACAATTAAAAAAGAAAGAACATAATACAAAAGAATTGCAGGACAACTTTAAAATGTTTAACAAATACATCAGTATAATACCAGAAGGAGAAATAATGGAACTCAAAAAATATCTGAAGTCATGACAGCCAAGAATCTCCAATCACCAGGGAAGTACAAACCAAAACCACAGTGAGATATCACCTCACACCTGTCAAAGGGCTAAAATAACTACACAGGAAACAGCAGATGTTGGCGAGGATGTGGAGAAAGGGGAGTCCCTATGCACTGTTGGTGGGAATGCAAACAGGTGCAGCCACTCTGGAAAACAGCATGGAGGTTCTTCAAGAAGTTAAACATGGAACTACCCTATGATTCAGTAATTGTACTCCTGGGTATTTACCCAAAGAAAACGAACTTTTGAAATTTAACGACAGAAAACAAACCATGGATCCAGGAAACTCAGAGAATAATACCCAGCAGGATGAAAACTGAATTCACACACACATACACACACACACACACACACACTTTGGCATAAGGCAAGTCATATTGAAACTATAGAAAGACAAAGACAAAAGAGTCCCCAATCAAAATTCCACTGGCATTTTTCAAAGTGCTGGAACAAACAATCCTAAAATTTGTATGGAACCAGAAAAAAAACCCAAATCGCTAAGGAAATGTTGAAAAAGAAAAACAAAGCTTTGTTTTTCTGGGGGCATCATGTTGCCTGATTTCAAGCTTTACTACAAAGCTGTGATCACCAAGACAGCATGGTACTGGCACGAAAACAGACACATAAACCAGTGGAACAGAGTGGAGAGTCCAGATGTGGACCCTCAACTCTGTGGTCAAATAATCTTCAACAAAGCAGGAAAGAATGTCCAATGGAAAAAAGACAGTCTCTTCAATAAGTGGTTCTGGGAAAATTGGACAGCTATGTACAAAGAGAAAATCTTTAAATAAATCAGAGGCGGGGAAAAACCCAACCTACCTAAACAGGAACAAGGATATAAATTATAACTAAATTTTCTTCAGAAACCACAGAAGCAAGAAGAGAGTGGGGTGAAATATTGGGAGTGTAGATATAAAAAATCCACCAAACTAGAATTCCATATTCAGAAAAATTATCCTTCTAAAGTAGAGTAACAATAGAAAATGTCTTGGAGAATCCAAAACCAAAGGAAGGGTTGTGGATGTGCCCTCGGAGAAGGAGGGTAAATGAAGGTGACGAGCAATCCTTCATTCCTCTTATTTTTACGCATCTGAAAGGTAATGAGTTTACATTGTAATATTAGTAGCAACAGTGTATCAGGCCCTGACAGCACGTTGATAATGAGAGAAATGGCACAAGGGGAGCTGAAGAGGAGAAGACACTGGGAATGCTGTTACGAGACGCCTACACCCCCCCGGAAGTGGTCCAGTGGTATTCATAGATTTATATTTGGAGAAAATTTATGTTGCAAACTCTAAGACGTCAAATAAAAATGCTTATAAGAGAAGTATAAATAATATATTAAGATAGGACATAAAATCATCATAAAATGCTCAAAACCAGAGAAGACAGAAAAGTAGAACAAAATAGAAATAAAGAAATAAAGTACAGTAAAGAGGAAGTAGCTAGAGACAGGCAGATACTAATCCAACTATGCCAGTAATCAATCACTTTATTTTTTTAAGATTTTATTTATTTATTGTCAGAGAGAGAGTCAGAGAGAGAGAGCACAGCGGAGTGAGGGTCAGAGGAAGAAGCAGACTCCCCACTGAGCAGGGAGCCCGACGTGGGGCCCGACCCCAGGACCCCGGGGTCATGAGCCGAGCCGAGGGCAGAGGCTTCACCGACAGCCCCCCAGCGCCCCCGGTCAATCACGTTAACTGTGAGCGGTCTAATACGCCAGTTAAAAGAGGAATTTCAAGAATAAATGATAAAACAATATCTGACAACCTGTCATCTATAAGAGATGCTCTTGAAAAGTAAGGACTTTAAGCATAGATTAAAAACAGAGGGATGTTTCGGGAAAGATACAGGACAGAGACACTAACAGAAGGGCAGTTGGGTTGGCTGCCCTGACTTTAGAGAAAGCAAACGTCACACGAGAAATGGGGGCAACAAGGATGGACGTTAAATCGCGACCAAGGAGCCGATTTCCAGGCAGCCGTGGCCGCCCTTAACCGCAGGCACGCAAGAGCATCTCCAGACGGGGAAGGCAGGTCCCACAGAAGTGTGAGGGGAAGCCGGCGCCCTGTTACCCCGGAGACAGGCACTGCTCTGCACGGCGGGTCGACCACAGCAGCCAGGTTAGAGCTGGTCTGCCCGGATCTGTTGACCAACTTGATCTGATGAACACCCCTAGAATACTCCATCCGACGAGCCCACATGGAGCATTCCCCAAAGTACACCGTACATTGGCCCATAAAACAAAACTTAACAATTCTTATTTTAGTCTAAAAAATCTCTGTATCTGTTTTTACCCTGCACAAATGCAAGCGACACAGATAGTCCATAACTCCCATCAAAACGTGCAAACTTGGCCGCCCGGGTGGCTCAGCGGTTTAAAGCTTCTGCCTTCGGCTCAGGTCATGATCTCAGGGTCCTGGGATCGAGGCCCACATCAGGCTCTCTGCTCGGCGGGGAGCCTGCTTCCTCCTCTCTCTCTGCCTGCCTCTCTGCCTACTTGTGATCTCTCTCTCTCTCTCTCTCTCTCTCTCTCTCTCTCTCTCTCTCTCTCTGTCAAATAAATAAATAAAATCTTAAAGAAAAAAAAACGTGCAAACTTAAAACTGAGAATCAGAAGTCTTACAACCTCCCCCAAGGTTCACGGTCATGCATTCCATGAAACCCACCCTGCAGCGTCAGGGGAGAGCCTCACCGTGACCCAGGTGCCCGGGACCCACAGGACCCACGTCCTTTCCCTCTCCGACAGGTGCAGCCGAACCGTCCACAAAGCAGCTCGCCGTTCCCCTCAGCAGATCCAGGAGGCAGCGAGGAACCAACACACTACCTAAGTCTAACGATGATTCTGCCTCTCTATCTTGTTAGATCCCCTTCCGTGAAAGTTTAACATGAATATAAATCGAGTTTTCGACGTACTCTTTTCCGTATTCATCTGACAGCGGAAGACATTCACATCTGTTTCCTAACTCCTAAGGGAAACAAAAGCGTGACTTCTGATCTAGAATAGGCTATTGATCTTTATTACGAGTTAAATTTAGAATTTTATTGCAAAGTAACAATGGTCTGTTCATCTAAAGAGTATCAATTTTTAGATCCCCTTCCTGTGCCTGAATTAGGATACAAAGCTCACCCCAATATACAGGCTGAATGTGTTTGCATTTTTGGAAGCAGGGTTCAGGGCTTCTCCAGGCCCCTGCGGGCATCAGGCCTGCACACCCGAGATTAGAGACCCGCTGCGTGCACGGGGAGGGCCAGCCGAGCTTGCACTCGAACCCCATACGCAGGCACGGCTTGCTCGCGTGCCCGCGAGTTCTTCCTCGAGTCTGTGCTCCTGCTAAGACAAAGCAAGAGTCGTGGGCTGTCAGTTTTTTAGGCTAAAGTCACACACGGCTCTGTTGCCGAGAGCCTTCCTCCTCCGTCCGGAATGGCGCAGTGCGTGTCTTCAGTTTGCAGTGAACCCCCGGCATCTCACACTATTTGCCAGTCTGCGGTGAACCCCCGGCATCTCACACTATTTGCCAGCTCCCGCCAAGCCGTCTGGAGTCAGACAGGCACCCCCTGGGAAACTGTACTGAAAGCTGGGGTCAGTGGCGGGACAGCCAGGGGCGTCGGCTGGAGAGCCTTACGGTTGCACCTGTGCGGCGAGGCCCCGCGGCTGCTGTGCCCCCCGAGCGCGCGCTCGCCGACGGGGCTGCGTCCCAGTGCGGCCGCCTGTGGGCGCTCCGCTGCTTCCTCAGTCTAAGCCCGCGCGGGGAGGGTTGGTGTCCTGTCACCGCAGCCCGAGTGGACTGGCCCGTCTCCCAGTCTTTCTCCTCTCCTGCTGGGATCCCAGCTGCCTGAGGCTGTAGTATTTGAGATTGGCCCGTGGGTCCCGGCTTCTGCTCATTTTCTTCCACCTCCTCCTCTCTGTTCTTCAGATGGCTAATTGCAGCTACCTGATTTCTGTCCGGCTTCCCTCGCCTGTCACCTGCGGTCTGCTCTTGAGGCCATGTGGTGACTTTTTCTAGATGGTATCCTTCAGTTCCAAAACTTCCATTTGATACATATATTTAATCACTTCTATTATTTAATTATCATTCCATTTATTGGTTGATAGTTCCTGTATTTCCATTCATTTAAAACATTTTGTTCCTTTTATCTCAACGAGCACAGTTACAATAGCTGTGGTTCTAACATTTGAATCATCTCAAGGTTGGCTTTTTTGCATGGTCTTTTCTCTTGACACTGGGTCACATTTTCTTATTCTTTGTAGATTAAATAAATTTTTATTGTATGCTGGACATTGTGAGTATTATTTGTATAGACTTTTGGTTATGTCCTCACCTTCTTGAAACCGTTGTTAGTTTTGTTTTAGCAACCTAAGCACCTGGTTAAATTCAGCCCCTAAGTTCTCTCTCACCTGCTGTGAACGCTAGTTCAAATGAAAGTTTAATTCTCCGAGTTCTGCCTATGCTGATTTGGGTCCGTTCTGTGCATGTCTGAGTCAGGTTTCAGGCTGAGACGGGGATGGGTTTACATACTGAATAAGGAGAATCCCCTCCTGGATTCCCACCTCACCCTTCAGCCTCCCTGGGCTTCCGTCCACACCTCCTCCACCAGGAAGCCAGTCAGATTCCACTAGAGTCTTAGTTGCCACACCGCTGCAAATTTGAGCTCCTAGTGGCTTGTCTTTAAGTTTCACTGATCTTTTATTCTGGGTTCATTCGTCTCTTGAGCCTTTCAATGTTCTTTTTTTCAGGTGTCAGGCATTACATTTTTATAGTTCTAGAGTTTCCATTTGGCTCTTTTTTATAGTTTCCATTTCTCCACTCGGTTCTCTTTTGTTTCCTCCGTATTTGCATCTTTTACTCTAAATCCATACGCATGTTTGCAAAGCTGCTTTACAGTCTGGTTTTGGTCAATTGAGCATCTATGTTTCTCTTTACTGCTTCACAGAACACATTTTCCTATTTCTATGCCTAACTGGTGGTGTTTTTAATTGTTTATCCATTTGATTAGATTAAGGACATAGCAAATGCATCTCGGTAAAATGTCTGGGTTGTTTCTCCTTCCTTTAAGAGTGTTGAGTTCTTCAAGGGACTAGCGGTGCACACGCGACCTGACTCGGGCTGCTCACTACGTCTGGAGCCAGACGTTACGGACTCCTGCGCCCCGCGCCACCATGTCTCTGCTTCCCCTGCATCCTCTCACCCAAAGCCGAAGCCAAGCAGAGGCCTTGAAGACCAAGTGCTGGGCGACGTCCACATCCACACCTCCCATCCCCCTTCCTGTGGCGTAAGACGCCGCCCCTCTGAACACAGCGCCAATAATCCCGGAGGTGCGCCACTGGAGAAACAAGCTTGACCGCTGTGTGGCCATTGAGGTCACCCTGACCGGGGAGAAGGCTGCAGAGAAGATGGGGATGGAAACACAGCACTGTGGTCACTGTGGGTGTCATGGCCGGCAAGTGCACAGTCGTGTAGGACATTGAGGTGGCTGAGGTCAACACCCTCATCGCGTCCAATGGACAGAAGGGCAGATGTTCAACTGGCTCCTGATGATGATGCTTGGGATGTTGCAGGCGAAACTGGGATTGCCTGAACCGAGTCCATCCAGCTAATTGTAAATATAAACACTTCTACCGCTTAAAAAAAGAATGTTATGTTTGGACAAGTAGTTGACTAATGGGTAGATTAACTGCAGCAGCTGTGCATCACGGGTGCTGGTCTACAGTAGTTCCAACCAGACGTGACAGTTATGGGGTCCCCACTACGGTCCACGGGTGTCGGCGACATCTGTCCTCTTCCCTCACGTGCGTCCGTCCTTATCAAAATCCCAAAAAGTCTTCATGTTGGGTTATACTACTTCCCAGGTGTGGTAACCTTATTATTTTATGTAAAGTGAGATGTAACTTTGACTTTTGAAGATATAATTTGTTTGTCCATACAACATTTAGAAAGTGAAACTAGAGATCGCACGTTGTTATCTCAACTCCTAGAGATTAGAGAGGAAAATACCTCTTATTTCTAATGACGCCATATTATGTTTCATCAACTACCGTACCTATGCCCCCCAACCTGACCCCAGCAATACTGTCTTTCAGGAAATCTACTCATAATAAGGTTCCACCTATCTATACTATAGTATGTATTCTTAAAATATAAGCTCTATATTTGAAATTAACCAAAATAATCGTATCATACCTTAAAAATTAATAATCAATCTTTATTTTCCAATGTTCTGTTGGTGTTCAAACTTTCACTTATCTTGTGTCACGTTTTTAATACTGACGATTGAATCAGGGTCTAAGTAAGAGCCACATGTCAAAGCAGCTTGATACATCTCTTAAATCTCTTTTGTTCCTATAGATCCTGCCTCCATCTCTCTCATTTTTTCCCAGGCATTGAAGAAACTGGATTGTCTGTGTTTAGCCATTCTCTACAGCCTGAATTTTGGTGCTTGCACCCTATGGTAACTTTATAGTCTTCTGTGTCTGCTTTTCTCCCTGTGGGTTGACAATTGATATAGAAATTTGATCAGGTTCTATTTTGATTTATTTGACGTTATAAAATATGGGTTATTTCTATCCAGAGAAGGCACAAAATGTCCAGCTGCTTCTTTCTGCGTTGTGAGCAGCCCCTGATGGTTAACACCCTGCTGGATGACGTCATCAGGGTCCACAAAAGCATTGTGCCGTCTCATCCTCTCCTTCCTCCTTCAGCTGACACGCCTCCTTCCATAAAAGAACCCCGATCTGTGATTGGCTAACATGCAGTCAGCACAAGAAAGGGAAGATAACTCATGGATTTTCTATATGATTTATCCTAGAGTTGGGACCAATTAGTTGGTTGGTCACCTGGAACTTGCTCGGTTTATTCCCACAATCTTTTGGCATCACCCCCACTGCCTTTGGTTGTGTCTTTGCTGGTCAAGGTCCAGATGGCCCCCGCTCATCGTAAGCATTTCTTACTCTGGGTCTAGACACAGCAATTCTTCAAGGAACCTGACTCCTTCTAGTGGGAAATGGTAGAGCAGGACCTCATTTGGGAACTAGAGGTGCTCATTACCACGGAACAAAATTAAGGGGCTCTTTTTAAACATAAAATACATCATGAGTTCATTTTGATGCAGCCAATTACACTCATAATTCTGGGTTGTTCTAAACCGCCTGTATCTCACATGTGTGTTCCTTTATCACATGCCAAGAAACTTGGCTCTAAATAATACTGTAAATGCAGAATGAAATAATATATAACTACCAGTTTTCCTCATCCCACAATACCACGCCCAGAGGTCTTAGAATAACAAGGTCAACATGCTTATCCAACAATATGATTATAACAAAAAAACTGTTAACTTTTTATCATTCTTTTTATCCTTAATACATACTTTCTTAAGAACATACAATAGACTGTGTTTTAGAGTCATCGTAATGTTTTTTCTACATGCATTTCACCAATGATATTAATATTCATTGGTTTCTTTTTATGCTTGGGTTTTGGGAAATTGAACTTTAAAGATCTATTTGCATTTTATGCTTATGTAAATAATTTGTATGACACCAAAGTCAAATGTACAAAACAAATTATATTCCAAGAAGTCTGTGTTGTTTTAAGATAAAAGGCATCATGACATATCCACTCCCCTGTCCCTGCCTTTTCCAATGGGGCAAGACTTCAAAAATTCTCTAGTTTTTATAGGGAGACATATGTATTGGCATCCTTCTGTTTTTAGACTAAGAAGTATAGTGTATGCCCTTTTCTACACTGAAACTTGGTTTAAAGCCAACAACCTATGCAGTGCACAATCATAACCTAAAACCTTTCATTTAGCTCACACTCATGGAAGACCACCCGCGTGGAAAAGTGAGTAATTCAGTGATAATTCAGTGATAGTGTTGCATCATGGGACCTCCCCTCTGTGCCTGGTATTTTATATACTTTATCTCTTTTACTTCTCAAAGTGATCTCATCAAGCAGGAATTATTGTCTCTGATTCAAAGATGACAAAACTGATTCTCAGATGTAACTTTCTCCAGTTCACACTCCTAGAAAGCCGTGGTTTGTCTTATTCAACACGCGTGTCCTGTGTAAGGCACGTGCATGTTCAGCATCTCTAATATTGCAGGCTTACAATTAAAGACCATCGCTCTGCCTTCCTAGCACAGAGCTGGCCGTTTGCTGCCATGAAAACTGATTTTCTACTTTAGCAATTTTCATTATCTTAACCAAAGGCATCCTATTTTTGATCATGTAAAGGGATGGCTCACACCAGATGATTCTGTACACTTGGTAATTTCCAAGAAAGAAAATAAAAGTGTTTTTAATCTAACAAATGTGTTTCTGTGTTCTGTGGAATGTTCAGGTAGTGCTCATCTAAAGGTCTGACCTTCCTATAAGCATCACATTTGAAAACAAGGTCTACAACTTGGCTCCAAGGGTTATGAGAGTGTTTTGAAAACATCGACAGGAACATTCTGTACAAATTGCTCTCACTAAAGGAGCCCTAGAGTCAGTAACAGACCTGAGGATTCGTGAATGAGCCTCATCAAAGAAATTGTACCAAGTGACCAGCCCTAGATATTTCTTTGTGTTGCAGTAAACATCTACATATGTCTTACAGATTCATCATAAAAAAACAGGGAAAAGATTAAAAATAAAACTAAAAAGATTGTCTGTGACTTCTGTGCTGAGGAATTGCTGTCTAGCAGACCTTAAAGCAAACCCACACTGTCTCAGGGTCTCCTGGTGGCGTTCTGAGGCATGGGTGAGTAATGACAGCTCAAGAAGACAGCCAGCATCAGCTCCCTTATGATTACTGGCTGACCATTTGTCTTCGGACCAAAGTCCTTCATATAAAACTTCCTATTGACTTATGCTCTTTAAAATCCAGGAGCAAAGTCCTCAATTGTGAGCCCCTAAGGACAAAGAGCTCCATCCCCTTGGAAGACACGTGGCTACTGCAGGGTCACCAGACCTCTGGTATTGTCAGCGTTGTGTAGACGCCTTTCATTCATTCGTGCAAAAGATCTCCCAAAGAAGACAGCTTTGACAGATAATGTTTTAAGTGCCGAAAGGAAGACTATGCACTGATGCCTTTCTGATCTGGCAGGTGCCAGCCAGAGGCGACGCAGAGATGAAGACGCAGGCACTGTCGCTGCTCTTAGCGGGAAAGCGGCCCTAACAGGGCACAATGGCGGCCCCAGTGGGGTGTGGGCGGGAGCAAAGAGGGAAGGCAGGAGAAGAGCCCGCCCCAGCCTGGGGTCAGGAAATGCTTCCAAGGGTGAAACGTTTCCTTCTTGATATATGCCGAGCTGAGGATAAGTAGGGAATTGGGGGGTTTTTTGGGGGGAGTATTGTCCTATAAAATACTTCAAAAAACTGAATGAGTTACAACCAAAATTTTGTTAGTGCTTAGTTAAGCTCAAAGATATTTTACAGAAAATCCCAGAGGTCAAACACTCATACCAAGTAGGTGGAACTGAAGTCTTGGCTTCCCCGGGGAAGATTTTGACTCTACCAGAAATCTGATGCCCTAGGTTTCACTAACCACTCTCTTGACTGGAGACAAGTCTTTAGCCCAAGAAAGTGAGGACTTGGATGAAAGCCCCTGGAAAAATACACGTTAGTCGGAGGACTGATTAGTTCCCTTTCCACGTGGAAGACAGACCATTCATTTAAGAAGCTATCATTATAGTCCTGCCTGTTGACTTGGGGCTGACTTGTATCCACCTTATGACCCAGGACAGGACTTCCAGCTACAACTCTCAGCAATGGCAGAGAGACAGGACCCTCGCCACGTGTGATCACTGAGCCCTTGAAGTGTGCCTTGTGGGGATGAGGAACCGATTTTATCTTATTTGCTTCCAGTAGATTTTTATTTAAGTGGCCCCACTTGGCCAGTGACTGCTCCGCTGGACAGGAAGGAAGCCGTAAACCAGCCCATGCCAAGAAAGGGACGTGAAAGGTCCCTTGCGGCTGATACTTGTCTCTGAAGGAGCATATAAAACACATTGGCAGCCCCTTGGATTTCCACAAAATCAGCTGATTATGAGCTTAAAGTCCCTAATTATAAAACACAAGGGAAAAAGCTGCCATCAGCAAGATTCTACAGAAAAAAAACAGCAAAATTAGACCCTCGAGGGCTTCAGACACTGGAATTATCAGATGGAGCATCTAAAACAAGGGTGTGTAAAGAATTTAAATAAAAAATGATGAAGTTAAAAATATAAGGAGGAAACTGGAGACAACCAAAAATTAGCAGGTAGATTTTGGAAAGAATCAAACAGAACTTCTAAAATGCACACACATGTAAATATGCATATTTTAAATGAAAAATCTGTGTTGCTGTAAACAACACTATAGACATACTTTAGTAAATATTTCATAGACCAGAAGACACTTCTGTAAATACTTCCGAGAATGAAAACAGAATTACTGACAGAGTTAAAATATGAGAAACAAATGAAGCCAGAAACTACACATGAGAACAGAGAACCACACGCGTGGAAGGAATAAAGGGTGGAGATCTGCGTGAATAAATCCATAAGGAGGCTTCGCTACATCCCTGTGGGAATGAGGCCGGTAAGGAACAGTGCTGGAAGACAAGGTCTCGTGAGCCGAGCCTGGCGAGTCCCGCCAGCCGCACTTGCACCAGCACGGGGAGTGGCTGTGCGCTGGTGTGCGTGGGTGTGCACTGGTGTGCGTGGGTTGTGCTGGTGTGCGTGGGTGTGCACTGGTGTGTGTGTGTTGTGCTGGTGTGCGTGGCTGTGCGCTGGTGTGCATGGCCATGCGTGCCCACAGATTCTGCCTCCACGGTATGCCCCAGGCACCTGCGTGCGCGCAGGGTGGGAGACATGCACCTGGCCATCTCATTCTGTGTCCTGCGTGGGCACAGCTCTAGGGAGGGGAAGTAAATTGTAGCGTATTCATCCAGCGGTGTGTTAGGCTGTAACAAAGACAAACGCAGCAACATGGCCCGGCTCAGCAGAGCGTGGGCACAACCAGGAGAGAGAGCAGCTAGACGCAAAACGACGTTGGCCAGAGATGCCCCTCCTTGCCGCGCTGGAGGCCATCAGGGCCGCCTCGCAGAGGAACGTGGGCAGTGAGCGCAGGGCTGCGGGGCGGGGCTGGGCGGCCCTCGTCCGGCCGGGGCTGCGCTCCCCCCGACACGGCTCAAGTGAAGCTCGTCCCACCGCTCCACGCACGCTTCCCGGCCAGCTCGGCCAGGGTGACGCCCGGACAAAGATGTTTAACTAAACCGGCCGTCACGGGTAACTGAAGTGACTCTTGGTAAAAGTTCATCAGATTTTCGAAGCTGAGTGTTTGCCAGTCTTGTCCTGGAACAGAAAAGGAGACAGTGGAACGTAAGGAGGCCCACGGCTATTGGGGACTGGGAAGGGCAGTCGTTCATGGCTGCCTCGGCGGCGGGCCTGCCAGACGCCCCTTGCCGCTCGCTGCCCGAGGCCGCTCAGAGTCGGCGGCACCTGCCCCGGAGCAGCTGCAGCCACGGTCCCCACGTCCCCACTGCGGGTGCTCTCAGGCCTCCTGACGCACGAGGGGCTCAGAGCACCTTCCCAATAGGGAACCCATCAGCCGCAGGGGCCCTGAGCCTGGAAAGGCAGCCGGTCCACGCTGAGGCGCGGGAAATAGAAAATGCACGCGCCGTTTGTAGGCTCCGTCCATGAGAGAAATATAAAATAATCTTCATGTTCATTGCACATTGACATGGTAATATTTGGGAGATACTGTGTTAAATAATACATATTATTAAATTAATACCACTGACGTCTTTCCGTGGTCCCCAGTGTGGCAGCTGGAAGATTTAGATGAACCTGCAGATGCCTCGACCCCTGCCGGGGTCCTAACCCACGTGGTTCGCTAAGACTGCGTCACAGTCGCACAAGGAAGGAGGTTCAGAGGGGAAACGTGCCAGGAGTGAGGAGGCGTCTGGGTGGCCGTCTCCATCCGAAGCCCGCGCTTTGAAATGTAGAGCTAGCGGATTGGCTTTCCGAAATAGGTTCAACGGAAGGATTTTGGCACAGGAAATTTTTAAACATGCCACTGAAAGCATTCACTCCCATCTCTCTGATCCCCTCCCCCCCCGCCACCTGGGCCCCCTGGGCTGCTGTGACCAAGGACGTGCCCTCAGAGAGGGACCCCCCTGCCGACGACCCACGACCTCAGGGCCTGCCCCTTCCAGCCGGTCTCCCGGGATCCAAGTCCTCAGGCCCCCGGACACCACGCGGGCGCGGGCCGGCGGGGTCCGTTGGGAACTGTGCCGACACACGGCCTCTGCGACTCTGATGCCAGAGCGACGTTCCTCGCTTGGTCCCGGCCCGTGCCTCTGCCCCTGTGCTGCCCGTTCTGGGCCAGCGTTTACTAGAACCTCATCCAGGTCGCAACCCTGTGATTGTCCTGCGCCGCTGGTTTGCAAGGAAGCGTTGGAGCGCGGCGCGGGGCACGCGCACCCTCACAGAACCCGGCCCCCGAAACGCAGCACAGGCCGTGCAGGAGCAGGCGGCCCGTGGACGCGGTCTGCGTGCTCTTCCCGCGAGCGGGCAGCTGTGGTCCCCTCGCTCCCCACAGAGGTCAGACGGAGGCAGGTCCCCTCTCAGTGAAAGCCCCGCAGCCACCGCCACCTTGACAAGCGGGGGAGAAGCGTGCTCCCCTTCGGGGAAAACGGGCTGGCTTTGTCTCACTGTCATTAGATGTTTTATGCGCTGGTGGCCCACCTGCTCAAGGAGGTGGAAACTCCCCGCACCAAGGCCCAACCTCACGATCCAGACCCGCGAGCACTGCATCCACTTGCTGTGTGGACGGGCCCCGATGCCGGCGGTTCCGTGGGCAGGAAGCAACGTGCCTTTTCCACCCCCGCGCTGCATGCTGCTCAAGGTCAGCCTTACCCAAGAGTGGCTCAGGAGTAAAGTATTCAAAGTCTTGGTCACAGCTTGAAATTGAATCCTGTGGAAATTCTTTGGGGTCGGCTGGCTTTGGTTGATGGCCTGCTGGGTTCTCGGCATTTTCCACCAGGCCACATTCCATCTGACTTGGCGCACCCTGGCCACGTTGGTGTGGACAAGCGGGCGGCAGGCGTCCCGGGCCGACGAGAAAGGAGGCTGGAGGAAGGCGTACAGTGGACTGGTCAGAGAGCCGGGGTGCCGCACGGAAGCCGGCCCGAGAAGTGCAGCGAACGTGAGCCTCGTGCTCTGAGCCACCGGACTGGCTAACTTGGTCCAAAGCCCTGAAGCACCCCAAGAAAAATCATGTAAACCATCTGGGCGGCTCGTCGCCGTCACGCAGTGGAAGCCAGCTGAGTGAGAAGACAGTCGCCGACGGGACAGACCTGGGCCACCCGCTCGCTCCCAGCCTGCTCACCTGCCGGGGTCTGGGCAGCCCGCACAACACAGACGTCTGTGTAACCTCCAGGGTGATGCTGGAGATTCCAGGGTGATCTCCGAGGTCAGTCCCCTCCAATCCAAGCACCTCTTCTGCGCTCAGGCTTCACTGGGATCCAGCCGCAGCGGCGGCACCCTCGACCTTCTCCTGGGCTCTTCACGCTCGGGAGGCTGTCGGTCAAGAGGTGAGGGAATCATCTGGTGTCCCCGGCAGGGAAGAGCCCCTGGTCAGCCTGTTTGTCTTGCATGGCCCTCCGCTCCGGTTCCTGGGGTCGACACTACGAGAGCATGGCCCCGGGTCCCGTTGAAGCCCGGCTGCGCGTGGAGAGGCTGTGAGCAGGGAACACACGGGAGCAGCGGGGCTCCAGCCTCCGTGTCCCCTCCGTCCTCAGAGGGACACACCGGGAGAGGCCTTCAGGGGCAGAACGCAGGGCTCCCCGCGGATGCCCGTGCAGGAGCCGGCAGCTTTGGCCACAGCCTCCCACGCGCTGGGAGCTGGAGGGAAGGAGGCCCCAGGCCCAGGCCTGCAGAGGGGGCCACACCGTGGCGTAGAGCTCGCTGCCCGGGGACCGTCCCCCGGGGCTTGCAGAGGCGCCGGCCAGCGCCAGCCGAGACTCGGTGCCACGTCGCCGGCCTCTCTGCGGGGACGTGTCCTCCGACGTCCGCTGTGGCCCCACGGAGGGCTCCGGGCTTTATGCCGGGGGCCGGCTTTCTGGGGCCCCGGCCTCCCCCGGGCTCCCGGCACGCACCAAGTCTGTGGCTTCCCTCAGGTTCCCGAGAGAGTCCGACACCCAACATGAGATGTCGTGCCCGCTGGTCACCCGGCGCCCGCGCCCCAGGCCCGCTCTCCCGCAAGGAGCCGGGGACACGGCGTCCTTCGTGTGTGTGTGTGTCTTCCCAGGTGTCGTCAGAGCTCGGCGGCGCCGATACTCCCAGCAGCTGCCTCACGAGCTCGCCTTATTTTTCATTATTTAAAAAAAAACTTCTAAGGAGCCGCGGGCAGCACACTGCACACTTGCAGCCCTTCTCCGTCCGCAACCCTGGGGTGAACAGGGGTTAATGGGGCAGGAACGCTCGCCGACACTCCCCCAGCGGCGGGGGACCCCGGGCACCGCGGCAACCTCCTCACACCCCCCCTGCCCCGCAGGCCCGAGCGGCCAGTCCAGAGCCGGTCCTGGAGCGCACACGTCCCTGGTGGCCAGGGGAGCGAGAAGAGGCCCGCACCCCGGTGACGCCCCGGCTGATCCCGGCAGCGTGTGCACACTCCGTGGGTCTCGGCAGGGACGTGGTGGAACAGGAGGGGGCACGAGAGTCGGAGGGCGGCGGCTCAGGGAGCTGGGGGCTTCTGCAGGCGGCGCTGGCAATCGAGTCGTCGGTGCGGCAAGTCCCGTGGCTCCCGCGTGGGCTGCACACTTTCCTCGACACCAGCACCTGCGGACGGGCTGTTCTCAGACCCTCGGGAGAGACGCTCACACGGCCCGTCCTGAACCCCCGCACGGGCTTGCTGGCCCTTCGCAGCGACACCGCGCTCCTGTTCAACCCACGCTCTTGGGCGGCTCGGGCAAAACGTGCCCGGGAAGGTGACGGGGAGGATCCTGACCGGAACAGGAATCACCTCAACTGTGAATCAACCAAACGCTCCAGCGCGAAGATGACGACGGTCAGGCCGCACGTAACGCCGGCGGACTCCGTGCTGGCTAGCTGGGCGTGGTGAGACCGTGAATAAAACTAAGAACGATATCAAGATTTAAAAAAAAACACTTGCACGCTGTTAAAATAACGCATGTATTAAATGTGGGGACACATGAGCTTAACGTGGGTGTAAAAACACAGGGCGAAGGCGCTCCCGAGGACCTGCGTCCAGCTGCACGGATGCGGGATGGCGCGTCGGGCGTCCCCACGGAAACAGGCAGGAAAATGAGCTCATCGACTGGGAAAAGGGCCCCGGCAGGACCGGACGGCACAGGGAGGGCGTGTGCAAGACCTCCACCCTGCACAGCTGGCCCACACGTGCTCCCAGGAGCGGGCACTGCCTCGCTCCCCTCGGTCAGGCCCCGCCGGTGCCCAGTTCCCCTTCTCGGCAGCACAGGAACCCGCGGCCGCTCTGGCTGTGGTGCCAGGAGCTCCTGGTGGAGTCCGGGGGCCCCCAGCTGTCGCCCCGTCCTCTGCTGGGACGAGCCCTTGGGGCCAGCCTGTCCCCCGAAGGATCGCCACCGGTGGCGGGCGCAGTCACGGTCACTACCGGGTCAGCCTTCAATGGGGAGCGAGCTTACCCTGGACCATCCGGGTGGGCCCCCGGCAATCACAAGGGTCCTGAAAGGGGAGGGACACACCCAGGGGCGGCGCCTTGAAAAACACTCTGCCAGCCTTCCCTGGCTTTGAAAATGGAAGGGCCGCGAGCCGGACCCCAGGCGGCTTCCAGCGTCTGGAGCCTGGAGAGGAGCACAGCCCGCTGACGCCTTGACTTTCTCCTCTGACGACTCTTTCAGACGTCACAGCTGCAAGGTCGGAAGTGCAGAAGAATCGTGTGAGCCGCTGAGTCTGTGGAAATCTGTGGCAGCGGCCACGGGAGGCCGAGAGGTCCCCGTCCCAGGCCTGTGTCTGCGTCGGCATCGGGAACGACCGCCCAGACCCCTCCCCTCGCCCGGAGTCGACCTTGGGGTTGGCGGTCTCTCGTCCTCACTGGGCTTCCACCGCCGACTTGCCCGATTCTGCGGGACAGGTTTCACGGGAGGCCCCGGGGTTCCGTCCCCACAGGCAGGCTCACGGATTTGACGGGGAGCCGGCTCACCTCCACCTAGAGGATGAAGAGGGTGATTCGAGAAGACTGAGGGCACAGGGAGTCTGATCTCCGCTGAGACCAGTTACAAGGAGAGGGGCCAGCAGCACGTCCCCCCAGAATTTTAGGACCTGCTTCCTGGGAAGCCCCAGGGACCCCAGACGCGTGCGTGTGGCAGACAGGCAGAGAAAGGAGGACGAAGGGAGGGCTGCGTGGCCACAGGGCTGGTGGGGCGGTGAGGCTCCGCAGCAGAGCCCGACGCGCTGGCGTGAGACCTCTGGGCAGGAGCCCGCCAGCCGCGCCCACGCGGACCCGGCGGCACCGAGCAGGCATCCCAGGGCTCGGGCCCTTACCACCCGGAGGAGGCCACAACCACAGCCCCGGGCTCGTCGGGCTCATCGGGCTCGTCGGGAATGAGGGGCGCAGTGGGCGGCAAAGCAGGTGCGCGCTGTGCCCAGGCTGCCTCCCTGAGCTGCCCCTGCTCGCGGCGGCCGCCGTGCCGCGCAGCCCGTGGGCACAGACGCAGGCGCCTGCCTCCCTCTGCTTCTCGGACCCAGGGTTGTCTCCGAGCCCCAGAGGCCAGCTCAGCCAGCAAGGGGGCGACTGAGAGACCGCAGGAGGCCCACGGACAGGGGTCCCAGCCTGTGACCCTCAGAGGCACCGCCTCCCAGCTCGCAGGGGCTCGGGCCTCCCTGTGCAGGCAGCTGCCTGGGGAGATGCACCCACGGGCCTTTCCTCCTGTCGTGTTTGACTCCTTCCCCTCCCTCCCCCCGCCCCTGATCAGCTCCCCGGCTGGCCAGCCCAGCGAGCACCCCAGGGACGGCGGGAGCGCGACTTTCCGGAGGCGAGAGTTCTCCCAGGCGGCGCCACACAGGGCAGGGCCACCGGGAGTCGCACGCTGACCCGCAGGCAGCTGGGAGCTCATCCCAGAGAGCAGCAGAGGGTCCAGAGCAGAGACGGGGTCACGTAGACCAGGTGGCCGGCCGGGGCGCTGAGAGTCACGCATGGGGGTTGTCGTCTCTACGGAGAGAAGCACCAACCACGGGCCCATACATGGAAATGCTGCTCCACAGTGTCCGGCCTGGCCCCGGCGCTCCGTGTGAGCACAGTGAACCCACGGGGACCATGGGGCATCTCACACCGAGGGAAATACGGTGACATCTGTCGGGAGAACTGTCACCTTGTGGCCGTTCACTCCCGGGACGGCGCGTCTTTACGGTGTTCGCTGCGGGTGCAGAGGTGAGGCCACGGCAGGCTGCTTCTGTGGCCGAGGAGCCGTGCACCTGTCAGTCTCGGAACCCAGCCGCTTCGTGAAAGGAAACCTCGGCTCTTTCCTTCGTCCCAGAGGCTCCGTGAAGAGAAGTTCCTGCAGCTCGAAGGCTGCTGTGGACCAAGGAATCAGCGCCTCCGTTCCCCTGCGTCAGGGAAGGCCCAGCCCCAGAGGCCCACAGGCGTAAGGGGAGTGCATGGAGGTCAGGCAGGGTGACGGCAGCCCTGCCGGGAAATCCGGACGCCAGACAGACGCGCATCCCACTCCAAGCTCCCGAGTCAGCCGAGGGGAAAGAAAACCCCACTAAGCAGATGGGCTCCTCGGTGCTCTGCACTGGGCCGTGGCCCCCCGGCCTCACTCCGGCCCCGCCCCTTCTCCGCAGCCTTCCCCAGGGCCTCACCCCTGCCGCGGAGTCCACGGGCCAACAAAGTCTCCCCGTTTCCATGGATCCCGCAGCAGCGGGGCAGGGAGGCTGCACATCCCCAGACAGTGTGTGCACAGAACCGCATTCTCCAGATCGCCCGCGTGCCCGTGTCCTGCCCCCCGCATACCCATCGCCGGGTACTTTCTGCCTTCAGGTGCAAGGTGTGAGGTTGCTCTAGTATTTGCTCATTCCGCTCACACTATTTTTCAAGGCAGGCTTGCTGTGACTGGTGTGAGGCCGGGCAAATTTCGCGGCACGACAGCCAGTGAGAGTGGAATTCTTCGTCGCCTTACTGTGCTCTGCTCGGAGGCGGGCGGAGGCGGTACCGAGTCGCGGCGGTGCTCGCGCGGGCGGCCACATGAGCTCTGCGACCGGAAGAGCGAAGGGAACGGGGAGCAGGATGGCGGCTCCCCCGCGTCCAGCTGTCCCGTCGGGAGGACAGCGCTGCGGACGCCAGCAGCCGGGGACTCTGATGCCGCCAGTGTTTTCAGCTTCTGATTTCAGCACACTGTAAAAATATGTTACGATCTTTCCAAAAAGGCATTTCCCTCCAACCGCACACATGTTAAGAAATAAACTCTTCCTTGCTTATCCCATTTTTATTAACACAAAGCAATGTGGGTACCAGATTACTGACAGTCAGTTCCGTTAAAAACCCAAGAGCCTAGGGCGCCTGGGTGACTCAGTGGGTTAAAGCCTCTGCTTTCGGCTCAGGTCATGATCTCAGGGTCCTGGGATCGAGGCCCGCATCGGGCTCTCTGCTCGGCAGGGAGCCTGCTCCCCCCCCCCGCCTGCCTCTCTGCCTCCTTGTAATCTCTCTCCCTCTGTGAAATAACTAAATAAAAAAAAAATTAAAAAAAAAAAAACCAAGAGCCTAAAATGAGAATGTCGCTTCAAGTTCACAGGCCCCAGCTGCCTTACATTAAAGATCCTGATTGCCAGGATCAAAACTCTCTGGAAAACCAGGTTCCTTCCTCTTGGAGGTAATGCATCCTGCTAAAAATGGTATTCATGAAGTAAAGCCTTCTTCCCAGGACAAAGCCAACTGTGAGAGGCAGGAATGTCATGGACCTGAAGCCCAGAACAGGCGCCCCGCAGCAGATAGTCACGGATTTAAGTGCTTTTCTAGTTGTGTGCACAAGTTATGGTAAAGAAAATCAAAGCAAAGTAAAAGAACTATCAAAATGTACTTGCCAGCTCTGTCCTTTGCAGACTATTTTATGGAAGGAAAGAAAGAAAGAAAGAAAAAGAAGGAAAGGAAGGAAGGAAGGAAGGAAGGAAGGAAGGAAGGAAGGAAGGAAGGAAGGAAGGAAGGAAAGGTTGGTCCAGAAATTTAATCTGAGCATCTGGTGTGGTTGCTGATGGGTCACTCGGCTTCTGGGTAGAAAGACTTCCTAGAATTGGCTATTACTATTAAAGTGTTAAATAAATACTTTCTGGTTTTCTTCCTCCAGGGGACACTATTAGGTGGGTGTCAGATTTCCTGTGGCTTTTACCGCGAAGGCTTAGCTCTTCGGCCGAGATGGGTCCATCTTGCTGGCTTTGCACTTTGAACATCCCTTAAAAAAAAAAGCTCCCATTTTTATCTCCAGGAGTCTTTCGGTTTGGCAGTAGATGAAAACAATCTCTGCTTAAGGCATATGCGATCTGGTTTATATAATCTTCCTTTATTGGTCTTATTTCCGGGGACTTACCCCCAGGAGCTCCCAAATGCAGCATTCACCCTTGTTTTGATGACAAGAAATGGAATCACCGGTGTCACCTGAGAGAAGCAGGCTGCAGGAAAACGCCCCCCCGGGCTGACTGGCCCCATTAGCTGCTCCATCCCTCCACTAAGTCAGCGGTTGGCCCTGATTCTTAAAGGTGCGGTTTGAAAACCGGCAGGTCAAACCAGTCAATGGAGACAACGCTTGCATCTCGCCGTGACTGTGGTCAGGGTGGCCCTGGAAACAGTTGAGGGGCACCGCTCCAGCCACACCCCCGCTCATCCCAGCTCCTAAGGTGAGAACGTACAGACACACGGACGCAGGCTGTCCATCTACTTCTATGTGGAGATGGGACCCTGACAGCTTAGTCAGAGCCTTGGAGGGAGAGGGACGACAGACGTGGGGAAGAAGGTGCTTGTGGGTGCACCTGTGGACGGGGCTCCATCACCTGTGGACGGGGCTCCATCACGTGTGGACGGGGCTCCATCACCTGTGGACTGGGCTCCATCACCTGTGGACGGGGCCCATCACCTGTGGAAGGGGCTCCATCACGTGTGGACGGGGCTCCATCACGTGTGGACGGGGCTCCATCACCTGTGGACGGGGCCCATCACCTGTGGACGGGGCTCCATCACCTGTGGAAGGGGCTCCATCACCTGTGGACGGGGCTCCATCACGTGTGGACGGGGCTCCATCACCTGTGGACTGGGGCCCATCACCTGTGGACTGGGCTCCATCACCTGTGGACTGGGCTCCATCACCTGTGGACGGGGCTCCATCACCTGTGGACGGGGCCCATCACCTGTGGACTGGGCTCCATCCCCTGTGGACGGGGCTCCATCCCCTGTGGACAGGGCTCCATCACGTGTGTGTGGGCACTGTCACTGAGGGATGTGGGCATCGTGCCCTGTGGCTTGGGCACACAGTCTTTGGAAGTAGAGATCCCCTAATGGAGTGAAATTCTTGTTTTGAGGTGTAATTCCTGTGCTGAGACGATCCACCACAATGAGGAGCGTGTGCACACACACACACACACACACACACACACAAGTCACGTGGCTGAATGACTCACGCACCTGTGCTGTGGCCAGCCCAGTGCCTGCTCAGGGGCTGTGTGGAAGCAGGAGGGATGGAGGCCAGGAACCTGGGGCTCCACGGACCACAGCCGACGATTCTACTGTGAAGTGTTTAACACGTCACATACAAAACCACAGCTGAGCCCTGTTTGTCAGCATCCTCTGAGAAAACCAAGCAGCCACCTGCTGGCAAGGAGATGCGTTGGACACCTTCATCCAGAAAGAATCCACAGCATTGCGAGGTCCAACCTCAGGCGGCCAGCTGGGTTTCCACTTACCTTGAATTCAATGACCTGCTTCAGCGGCTGGGGCAGTTAGCATGTTATTTAGTGTGTGAGCACCCTGGCACGTTCCTCACCCGTCCCGCATGCTGAAGAGAAGTGTGTATCCGCCTCCTCGGCCTGTCTTTGGTGTGAGGTCAGGTGTGGAGGTTTGAAAGGGGACAAATACCAGATACCACCAAGAGTGCCTACTGTAACCCAAACCACAAGTACCCTGGAGCCTCCCAGGTCCCTCGTGTCGTCCCAGGGCACGCACACCTGTTCTTATGTGACAGCGGCCTACCTGCACCCAGTAGCATCAGGAATTTAGGGACGAGGTGGTACCAGCACCCTCCTGTATTGCTCCCCAAGAAATACGAATGAGCATGTGTCCGTGACAACACGGGTGACCTCCACTCTGCTGAGCGTCTTGGTGCCAGAGGAAGAGGACGTATCACCGCGTGTGAAACCACCACGCGGATTCTGAGTATTCAGGCTGCTTCCTGACCTGACGTTCTCCTATTTCAGGGCAGTGGATCAATCTGCTAAAGGTATTCTGCCTCTATTTTAACAATATAAAGACATCTTTGTCATTGAACACATGGTCTTCTTTTCCAGATCCCACGGGAGGGTAAAAATTTCCTCCCTAGATAAATGTTTCACTCTGTAATGTTGTATAATACTTTTTAAAGTTCACCACACTCACCTCTAAGGAAGGGTGGAAACTACATGCTAAGAAAGTATCCCCTTGACAGAACCCACCCTCTTTCCTCCACCAGGCGATCTGGCGACAAGAAGAAATTTACATCAGCTTCATATTTGTTACATAGATAATAAACCGGTGCGACAATTAATTATAATTACCAGGCATGCCATGCTAATTCATTCAAAGTGTCCCTAACAAACTGAATTCACAGCCCATAATTCTGAACTCATGAGTCCGAAGAAAATAAGTCAATAATTTCAAGTTTCTATTTAAAGAGGTAAGTCACAAACATGAAACAAAGAAAGTAAAATGCACAGTATGACCATTATAAGCATTTTGCTAACGCACGTTGTCTCTGCTTAGGAAGAGAAAGTAAGGAAAATGGCATCCTTAAACTTTTCTCTAAATAGCACGAAGTTCATTTCTATGTCTTTTCAGGACGATTACCTGTCCTGGTATTTTCAGAAGTCTCCTTTGGGAACCTAGACAAGGTTCTTCACGCATTTGCCACATCGGACTGTCCAGTCTGTCAGCCTCAGGTTATGTCCGTAAACGTGCTGGTTTTAAATTTGCTGGTTTCTAATGATTTTGAACCCTGACTCTCTGCGGACAGGGAGGACCCAGAGTAATTCTTCTGGCATCAGATGAAGTATTTATAGTGGAGTGTTTACGTGTTTAATACTTGTAAAATGTTCAACTATAAATACCATTTCACACAATAACCATACAATTTAGGAAAGCAAGTGCAGTTTAAAGGTCTTATGGGGCTTTAAATAACCGTTTATGCTTTAATAAGGAACATCAAAGCTCAAAATACTTGCTACAACTAATTATCTTTTCATTTCTCACATTAAATGCCTAATGATGTTTTCTTGATTAATAAATATTGATTCCAAAGATGAAATGTCCTTTTGGTAAGACTTCAAACATGTTAGAGGTCAAGTATGCAGTTGCACGCACGTGTTCACAGCAGCACTATTCACAGCAGCCCAAACTGAAAAAAACGAGTGTCCATCCGCAGAGCGACGGATAAACAAAATGTGGCGTTACCCGTGCAATGGGATACTGTCTAGCCACAGAAGGGAACGAAGCACTGACCCAGGCCGCCGTGTGGATGGACCCTGAAGACATGACGCTAAGCAAGAGAAGCCAGGCACAAAAGGCACATACAGTATGACTGCATTGATATAACAAATGCCCTCCCCAGAGGGCAGGCTGGTGATGGTCCGGGGTGGGGGTGGCAGGAAAGGCGATTCCTCTTAAAGGATGTGGTTTCCTTCCAGTTGGTGAAAATGTGTCGGAACTGGACAGACGTGGTAGTTGCACGACATGGTGAATGTACTAAATGCATTTTATTCCCTTTAAAATGGTTAATTTTATATTTTGTGAATCTCATCTCAATAAAACATAGGAAAAAATAGAGGCTTTGAATTGGAAAGGGCATAGGGTTATTCCAAACGCAGAGGCCATGTAGCAAGGTGGAGAGTCTGCCAGACGGACAGCTAGGACACAGGCTCCCCCACTGACCAGCAATGCCCCCGGCACCTCAGCTCGCTCTCTGTAAAATGAGCCTGATCATATCAGCCCTCGAATCCTCATGCACGGTGGGAGGACAGGGCATACGTGCACATAGGCACGTGCACTTTTAAACCTTATACATGTACGAACTGAGCTATAAACGTGCAAACATGCACACATCCAAGCATGGCATTAGGGGTCATCATTTTTGAGAAAAGAGTATACACACAGTTTAGGATATTCTCTCACTTGAGCACTGGGTTATACTTGCAGTCAGGAAAGTAGGGGTTCGTGGGATTGTAACTTGTAGACAATACTAAAATAACTTCTCCACCTAAAGCGTTTCTATGAATACAAAATACTTTTGATGTATTTCAGTTGGCCAATGGATCACTATTAATGATTGTTTGAGAACAATACTGACCCATAGTTGCGTCATCTTCCAATATTTTGAGAATTGTTCCATTGTCATGGTCATCAGGTGGAATAAATCCAAACTCTTGGGGCTAAAAAACACTTGGTTTTGGTTTCTAACCATTTACATATGTAATACCAACCGTTTTCAGCTTAATACTAATGGGCTGAATGGATTTTTCTTCTTATGAGAACAGGGCACTGAGACCAGGTTGGGGTCAGGAGCTGCTCTGGAGTCCTGGGCGAAGTACGCCTGTGGAGCAGGTGAAATGGATTATGTAAAATCGGTGATTATTTAAAGAATCAGCCTCTAGCCCCAAGAAGGATGAGGCCGAAAAGTAAGAAAACCCTGTCATTTCTCCCAGGTGGTGAGCCTGTATTTAATGCTTAATAAACACACTGGAGAAAATAAGGATTAGTTTTAAAGCTTCTAGAGGACCAATGCAAATAGTTAAGCAATAAATGAAGGTCTTTTGATAGTGATGACAATGATGATTATGATGATGATAATGATGGTGATGATGATGATGATAATGATAGGGATGATGATGATGGTGATGATAGGGGTGATGGTGATGATGATGGTGGTGAGGACGATGGTGATGATGACAATGATGTGTGATGATGATGGTGATGGTGATGATGGTAGTAATGGTGGTGATGGTGGTGCTGATGGTAATGGTGATGGTGGTGATGATGGTGATGGTGGTGATGGTGATGGTGTTGATGATAGTAGTGATGATGGTGATGGTGGGGATGGTGGAGATGGTGGTGATGGTGGTGATAATGGTGATGGTGATAATGGTCTAAAAAACTCTCCATCTACACTGAAGAATGTCTGAGAACATACCCTTTCACAACATGCCTTGGACAATTCAGGACTGAGAGAATAAAACCACTGCATAATGTGGGGCAACTCCCTTCACCTCTCGAAGTTCAGAGTCTTTCTTTTCTTTTTTTTAAATTTAAAGTTTTTTTTTCAGTGTTCCAAGATTCACTGTTTATGCACCACACCCAGTGCTCCATGCAATCCGTGCCCTCCTCAATACCCACCACCAGGCTCACCCAGCCCCCTACCCCTCTCTCCTCCATAAACTTCATTTTGTTTCTCAGAGTCCACAGTCTCTCATGGTTTGTCTCCCCCTCCAATTTACCCCAATTCCTTTCCTTCTCCTAAAGTCCTCTATTTTATTCCTTATGCTCCACAAGTAAGTGAAACCATATGATAATTGACTTTCTCTGCTTGACTTATTTCACTCAGCATAATCTCCTCCAGTCCCGGCCATGTTGATACAAAAGTTGGGTATTCATCCTTTCTGATGGCTGTGTAATATTCCATTGTATATATGGACCACATCTTCTTTATCCATTCGTCTGTTGAAGGGCATCTCAGCTCTTTCCACAGTTTGGCGATTGTGGACATTGCTGCTGTGAACATTGGGGTACAGATGGCCCTTCTTTTCACTATGTCTGTATCTTTGGGGTAAATACCCAGTAATGCAACTGCAGGGTGATAGGGTAGCTCTATTTTTAATATTTTGAGGAATCTCCACACTGTTTTCCAAAGTGGCTGCACCAGCTTGCATTCCCACCAACAGTGTAAGAGGTTCCCCTTTCCCCACATCCTCTCCAACACTTGCTGTTTCCTGTCCTGTTGATTTTGGCCATTCTGACTGGTGTAAGGTGGTATCTCAATGTGGTCTTGATTTGAATTTCCCTGATGGCTAATGATGATGAACATTTTTTCATGTAAGGGAAAATAACATCACTTTACACTGCTATGAAGAAAACTAAATGAGACAGTACACGTGCATTAACAAACATTTCTAATCCACCATTCTAAATGCATTACAAATAGTAACTCATTCAAGTGTCTTAACAATAAGTGGGCAGGTGCTATTATTATCCTTATTTTATAGATAAGGAAATTGATGAAGAGAAATGATCTGAATTATCCAAGGTCACACAGCAAGTAAGAATGAAGCTGGGATTTGAACCCAGGCAGTTAGACTCCAGACTCTGTACTATCATCCATCATGCTATAGGTATAGGAGGAAAATGTGTGTGTGTGTGTGTGTGTGTGTGTGTGTGTGTAATGTTTTAGATACATAAAAATATGTGTGTATGTGTATATACATATATATTGCACTTTAAAATTAAATTGTCCAAAAATGATGGTTTTTATTATAATTTATCCTCATCTACTTAGAACAAGAGAAGAAGGATGCCAAATTTGGGTGGTCTCCTTAATTTCTGTCATTGGCAAGGACACAGACATGCACACGCAGAGCCATATAGGCCAAAAGCTAAAATATTAACAACAGATTTGATTAGTCTCTCTTGTGCACATGGTTACTAGAGTTTGTTTTTCTGTATGCACACAAATACCGTATTTACTGGAGTTTGCTTAATCCATCAATATCTTGAATTCCTGTCTTTATATCTGGTTTTATTTTATAAATGGCAGATGTAGCTTTGACCATCTAGTTAAATCACAAAAATCAAGGTACTTGAGGCCAAAGCAAAGTGTACTTTGTTTCAAGAGACATAGAAGGTGTCTCTTCTAGATACTCCGGGCCCACGGGGTTGCCGTCTCAAATAGAAGCCTGTGCGTGGAGGCAGAAGAGGAGACAGTAAACACCACCCAGCCTCGCGTTGCCTTCCTCCCGTCTTCGGGGGTGCCTGATGGCCTGCCGAGCTCTCGGGAGAGATGGTAGAGGGAAACTGAGGGCGATTTCTGGCCAACACCCAGCAGAGCCGCTGCTGGAACACCTCTCAGGGTACCTTGGCTCTTTCAGCAGTTGCCTCAGTAGAACCTACAGAAATAAGATAATGAAAGATGAGTGAAAATAGAAAATGAAGGTATTTAAACTCTTTTCTAAATAGTCTGGGTATAGACTGAGATGGGAAGATACCCTTCGGCCTTTGGGCCTGGTAGTACACACATCTGAGGTCTGGCGGCATTTGAGAGCGGGCTGCCAATGAGACACCACTCATGAAGCCATATTTCTGGAGGGGTTCGTGAATCCTGAATCAGCCAGAAGGACCCGTCTCCATGCTCGGCCAGAGCAAGGCCTGGACTCCTGACCCCCAAATTCATCCCAATGATCCCCGGAAGGGTCTCTCAGGAGCGAAAAGGATAGCAGGCACCCCGCCAGACCCTGGGGAGGTACTTGAGTCCCTAAGGATCTCTCAGGAGCGAAAAGGATAGCAGGCACCCCTCAGACCCTGGGGAGGTACTTGAGTCCCTAGACCCAAAACACGGTTTGTAGAGCACAATTTTAAATGCACATTTATTTTATGATACTAAAAGAACTATAAACAAATAAAATCATTGGCTTTAATCAAGGAGTTTGAGAAATATACAATTCCTTTGAGGATAATACACACATATTTGTCTCATAGAAACACATGAATTGTACGCACCCAAAATTCTTAAGTGACACAATAGAATTACTCTAAATTTACTACTAGAATAACAGAATTCTACTGAATGTTCTCTAAATCTCCAAATATGTTTTAAAAAAATGTGTTGCATAAATCATGATAAAAGAGAAATCAGCATGTGCTCCCAATCTTACTTGAATATTTCTTCAATTGGACCACAAAATGTTGGCTTAGAAGATGAACATCATGTGGAACCACTCTCATAAATTATTTGGAATCTTCTCAAAAATAGGTCATGCCAATCACTTAATAGCTTAGTACAGAGTAGTGTACGTGGAATACCACCCAACATACACATATTTAATTAGGAGAAGGCAACCTCGAGGCTCATCAAGGAGGAAGAACAGTATCGAAGGAGAAAGGTTGCTTCTGTGGTGCCACCACCGGCTGCGGGCCTCCGAGCCCCATCAGTGTGTTCTGCTGCGGCCGCTCAGAGACAAGACCCGCCATCCAGATGGCTCTCCTGGAGCCTCGGCTCGTGTGTTCCCAACCACGCCTTCCTCCAACTCTGTCCACAGCAGCCTCTGCACAATTGCTCTTGGAAACACTCAAGTCTGCTTTTGCCATTCAGATTTCATGTCCATATCTAGTCTCCTCAGTGTTGGGACTCGTTTGATGATTTGTTACCGTTTTGCCCCCAGGGGATCTCAATAACTCCTGCAGAAGCCACGCCCATCACTGTCCACTGATGTCTTGCTCATGTGAGGTCCAGGCTCTGGAGTTGCCGTTGTCGAGGCTTCCTAAGGAAAGGGCCACAAGGCAGCCTTGTCCCCTCATGGACCTGGACAGCCCCCTGTGCAAATAAATGGTGGGGATTCTCGTCTCAACCAAGAAGCATGAAGGAGGAGGGATCGCCAAAAAGGGGTCTCTCAGGGCTGATTGTCAGAACCTGCCTCTCTTTGGAAACGTCCACAGCTTTGAGCTCCGTTCCAATGCCAGGAGCCGGTGGCGTGGCCAGCTGCCCACCAAGCATGTGTCAAAGTACCAGTCACGGACTGGAAGTCCTGCCTGAACGTGGGCTGATCCAACACCAGAGGATGAACGAAGTCCACTACTTACGGCCACTACTTTCTGACCGAGAAACTGGAGTTTTTAGCTCACAGTCTCACGAACCTGCACTGGGCTGCTCACATCTAACACGGCACACGGCAATGACAGAAGCATGCCTGTATTTCTCTCATGTCTCTGGAAATATCTCCTGATATTTCAGTTCAGGAGAACCACGGCCCCACACAAAGGTGCTCTCAGCCTTAGCTTATTTATTAAAGAAAGGTTTAAACATAACCGGGGTTGAACGGGCGTCGTGCAGGGATGTGGAGAGGAGTTGAAGGAGTTAGTGGCCCGCGTTACCCCGTGATCCGCGCGTGTGCAGGTGTGGGCTGTGCCAGCCAAGCCGGCGTGACCTCCAGCAGCCCCGCCGGCAGAACCAGCACGACACGGCAGCCTGGGGCCTCAACGGGACACGGAGATGAGGGTTGGCAGAGAGCCTGGGAAGCCCTCCGCCCGCTCAGCCTGTCTTCCACAGACGTGGGCAGCACACCTCCCACGGGTCACGCGAGGCTCTGGTGCCGGGAGGGCCGCGGACAGGACACACTTGGCCCCACGTGCAGAGAGAAGAAACCGATTCTCCAAGAAGAGTCATAACGACCATGGTGAACGAGGGGGAACAAGGTTGAGGGAAGGAGAACAGGCGGCTCTGACCTGTGGGGCAGGAGGTCCAGGGACTTCCCACAGCAAAGGACACCAAGTCGGCGGAAGTCAGCCGAGGGCAGGGCCGCGTGCGTGCTCGAGGCTCCGCGCGTGGAGGGGCGTGGAGGCGGCCTCGCCCAGGCGAGCTCGGATTCGGGGATGCCCCCGAACTGCCCAGGAGGCGGCAGGGGATGAGGCGGGGGGAGCAGCCCCGGGGAGACGCCGCGGTGGGGCAAGTGGGAAGGTGCGGCCGTGTCTGTCGCGAGGTGGGCGTCTGAGGGCTGTGCCCCGACGGCCCGGCGCTGCCTCCTGCTCCCGGAGACCGAGCTCCCGCGCACCCGCCCCGCGATCGGCGGC
>LNAC01000187.1:2807628-2843731 GCA_002007465.1 Ailurus styani
CCCCCCGCCGATGGACGGCCCGGCCCCTGCACCGGCGCGGCGGCGCTTGCTGCTGAGCCACCCCCCAGACGCGGCTGAGAGGGAGCCGGCCCGCCGGCCTGGCCTCCTGGACGCGGCGTCCCCGAGCGCCGTCCCCGAGCGCATCCCCGGGCGCTCTCTCCCTGCTCTCCCCCCCCCACCACCCGCCTCGGTCGAGTCATGATGCAGTATCGCGCGGTTGAATGGAACGGGAATTCTCGTGCGCAGGAAGGGCATTTTGAGCCTCAAGCACACAGGGGGTCAGGTGGGTGAACGTGGCTGGTGAACAGGTGCCAGGGGCAGGTTCCCCTGGAGTTAAGGGTGTGCGGGCGCTGGCTCCTGCCCTCACCTGCCGCCCCTGCCGCCCCTGCCGCCCCTGCCCCAACAAGACCGCCAGCCCCAGCACAGCCTCTCCAGCAGGAATGGCTCCGGAGCCCCTGCACGCTGGCCTTCGGCTCCCTCCGGTGTTGCACGGCTGCTGGCTCTGCGACTGAGCCGTGCCTCACGTCCCATGGCGGGCGTGCTCTGGGCACAGGGAAGGGCTGGCAGCGGGGGTGTGGTGGCCTCCCTGTGCCGAGTGAACACTGAATTCCACTCTCGGCTGGATAATTGCTCGCACAGAGTGTCAAAGGTGGGCTTACTGCGGGTGCCTGCCCCGGGCCAGAGCTTCTGAGGACCCAGCTTCTCCGCCGGCTTGCGGGGAGCTCGCAGGAGCCTGTGGGGAGCTGGTGGGAGAGACACACCCTTCTGCCCACAGCAGGGCGGTCTACACGGACTCCCAGAAAGCACACCACCGGCCCTCCTAGAAGTCTGGATCCCAGAGGTTGTGGCCCACGTGCAGGGTAGAAACAGCCTGCCCACGCCTGCCCCACAGGGGGAGGAAGCCCCCTGAGCCCCTGAGCCCTGAGGGCGGCTCCCAGGTCAGGCCCAGCCTTCCCCCCAGTGCCCACTCACCTGTGAGCTTCTGGCAAGCTCAACCGTCAGGTAGGGGCTTCTAGGTGACAACGAAGGCTCATTTCAAACATGAGTCGTTCTACTCCAAAGTGGGCTCTGAGAAAGTTTAAGACGTGTGTAGCACTTAGATACTCCCTCAACTTTCCAAACTGCTAACTTTGGGTTCTACTGTATGGTCTCCAACAGTGTTGGGTGCCTGCGTGCCGCTCATCAGCCCCACAGCTTTCTGAGACGGACAGGTGACACCTCTGGCAGACACAGAATCATTTACCTCTGTCCCTCCCACTGTCCGTTCCCCCTCCTCCGACTTCCCACACCCAGCACTATTCCCTGTACACCGGCGTTTTCCTAAGGTTCCAGAAAGAAACATGCACATCACAGTCCTCTGTGTGGGAGAGCATGAGCTACTAAACCACTGGCCGGAAAAACGGTGTATTACATAATATTGTTCCATCATGGGTCACCGATACCAGGTCCTAACAGAGACAATCCGCTAATGGAATAAAAGCATGAAAACCATCTTAACATTTAAAAATTCTACCCACTACTTCGTCCTGCCAACCGCAGAATGACCTTACTTAGCGGCGGATCTCTCCAACGTAGTCTGTGGAGCACCCGGGACTCCGGAGCAAGGGTGGAAGCCAGGGCCACAGCCATGGGGTAGAAATCATGAGCTGGTGTGTCCCTCACTCCTTCTGCAACAAGAAATTGCCCTGAAACAAAAGGCCGTTCCTGCTTCTCTCTTCTCTGCTGGCTTCCTCACGGACACTGGCTGATTTTTAAGACTTTCCTCCCACAAAATGTGCAGTTTCTTGAGTGTTTAATTTGTGCTGAAGTCAGAAACCCAGGCTCCTCCTACACCCTTACTGGCCACACCAACTCAGTAACTATATCCTGAAGATGCTTCTCCCCAAATATCTCATCACTTCTCTGTTAGCACCACTGTGATTCTGATTCTAATGATGTCCAGCCCAGAGGGAAAGGTGGATTATCCATGAGGCTCAAGAAGGTTAAATATTAAGGTTTCTCAGCTGCTGTGTGTGTGTGCATGTGTGTCTGCGTGTGCATGCATGTGTGAGCTGTGTGTGCATGTGTCTGTGTATATGCATGTGTGTCTGCATGTGCATGCCTATGCGAGCTGTGTGTGCATGTGTCTGTGTGTATGCATGTGCAAGTGTGTGTGTGCACACGTGTGGTCCATGTATGCACGTGTGTGTGCTTCCATGCATATGTGTGCGTGTACACGCATGTGCAAGCGTGTGTTCGTGTGCGTGTATGAGCACCCACATGCACACGTTCTCCTTGCAGAAGTTAGATGTCACAGCAAACACAGAGACCGCTGTGTCTCCTCGCTGAGTCAGCTGACCCTGGGCGACCCCGGGCGACCCCGGGCTTCCCCTGCAGCTTGCACTAGGGACTGTTCCGTTCTGACTGCGTGGCTCCCAGGGCTTCTGTGTGGCTGTGTCGCTGCTGGCGGCCCCAGTCCAGGAACAGCCTCAAGAACACACCTGCGTCCAAGCGTATCAATGCCGAAATGAATACTTCCTGACTCATTCTGTACTCACAGTTCGAATTCCTTACTTCTTGTAAGAGGCCCTCAAAGCCTCATACGTTTTAGGTTCCCCCCACCCTGCTCCTGCACAACCAGCACCATGGCCGTGGCCTTCACCTGGTCCCCCACCCGGCCAGCCTCTCCAGCCTCCGCACACCCAGAGTCACCTCCCTGAAACGAAAATCTCACCTCGCCCTCTCCCACAGCCCCTCCGATTCCTTGTTGTTCGCCATCCAGACTCCAGCTGCCGGCGGACCACGTCCTTCCGGATGTGGCTTCTGCCTCTGCTCTGTGTCACCTCTTCCTCACACCGGGAGACCCTCCGCAGCGAACTTGGCTGTCACCCGGTCTAGAAAACTAGGGAGGACTGGGGTCTGCGTGGTGCTCTTTAGATTGGAGGCCCTGAGTTTATAATGCATCTCAGGCTTTCCGAGAATCAAGCTCAGAGTCTGCTTGCTAAGGGAACCCCTTTCCCGACTTGCGTGTCTCCGTGTGAGCTGCTCGTGGTCCACGTGTCCCATCCCACTCAGAAGGAGCAGGTGGGCCAGACGCTCAGGCCGGGCAACCAAGTAGGGGTGAGGGGTCTGAACAGTGTTTAAGGACAAGAACCAAAGGATCTACCTTATATTTCTACTGGGCTTCACGGTATCTCTTTCCCTCGGGCCCATCGTGGGCCGTGGCCGTGACACGGTGGCTGTTAACACCCAGCCTCTGCCACTCCCAGCACTGTCCCAGTCCAGGTGATGAGTGGTACAGCCCCCGCTTACACACCACACTCACACGTTCCCTGCTAACTCACCCAGAAATAGAGACACGTCTGTCACTCTGTCATCATCATCATCATTGTTGGTATCCTGAACATGCTCATTATTTAAAATAACTTAATTTTACATAAAAATCACTTTAACAAACCGCAGCAGCATTAGAACGTTTAAGAAATAAGATGTGGTGAACATGAGAAACACAGTAATTTCGGCTCCCTGGGAGGAAGCATGAAAACCCGTGAGCTCAGGACAAGTCTGGACCATCCCGTAAGAGACCGTGATTATAAGTCCTCTCATCATAAGACAAAGAGCCAAAACGTTAACTGTGACGCAGAGGAAAACTATGCCATTTTTTTCTACATCTCCCTTCAACTAAAAAGTAAAACCTTCCTCTAAGCTTTTGGAAACTGGGGATAGCATGAACAAATCGTAATCACGGAATAACCACCAGGACGTGCGGGTTGGTGCATGATGAGTGTTGTGATTATCAAACATGGGTCGTCGTACCCACGGAAGCTGTAGGTTATGGGACAAAATAGGTCCTTTTATCTCTCCTGGACCCACCGTCCAGCCTGACCATGAACTGTGCACCGACCCGGGGGGCAACCAGCCCTTCTGCCTCTTTCCCACATCCCTGGTGACCTTCCCCACACACACTTCTCCAAAGATAAAAAGCAAGTCCCGGCCACAAAAAAAAAATCACATTCATGTCAAATGTTTGCATATCGCTACCAAAAGTACAAGTAAGTAGTATTTCCTTCTCAGTGTTCTGCCAGGAGAGTGATGAGCTCTGAGAAGAATGGTGAGGACTAGAGTCGATATGCAGAAAGTGCACCACAAGGCCCTGGGAGCCCCTGACGCAGGCTCACCTGCAGACTCCCGCTGACACCGCGTTCCCCGAAAGTTGCTCTGCAACTTCCTTGCAGAGCAAGGAAGGCTCCTTTGTCCACGATGCAGCCGAGTGTCTGTGCCACAGACTGTGAGGAATAAGAAGTGGAAAACGCACTGTCCCTACTCCCCAGGATCCTAACATCTAACCAGACAAAATTAAACAAATGCATAAATTATCATACCACAAACCACAATATGAAGACCTTAAAGAAAACTGAAACACCCTTCAAAGGAGCATTTTAAACAAATGTATGTGTCTCAAGTTATTGGAAAGAAAGAGCAGACAGGGACGTGCTTCGTGCCGAAGCGCCACAGCAGTGGGGCAGGGAACAGGCTGGTGGTGCAGTTGGAGCCTCAGCGGTCGGGGGAGGGCGTGTGCCCACGCTAGAGTCCGGCCGACCAGAGAGCAGAGCAGGGATTAGAGACACGTCCTGTCCGTGTGCGTGTGGGATACAGCAGCTCGCACACACACACGTCCCTGCAGGGCTCCTGGAAGCATCCACACCCCGGCGGCCTGAGCACAGCGGGCCCTGGATGTTGGCTTCTAAGTTCCCTTCTGCACGAGAAGCCCGCAGGCTCTGTGGAGAAATGACGAGCTATGGACCCACCGGGATGGAAATGTACACAATGACCCCAGAGCTTCTTCTAACGCTGGAGAGTGAGGACGGCGGTCGGTCCGTGGGGCACAGGAGGCAACCGCCAGAGCCCCGGTGATCCAAGGCGGACCAGTCAGAGCAACAGAGTGAAGTCGTCCTGGACTATAACCCAGACATAAACACCGGTGAGTCCACACAGCCGTAAACTCGTGATCAAATAAGCAAATAAATGGGGGACAGTAGACAAATCTGTGCACAAGAATCCCAAATAACTCACCTATATGCTCCGCCTGCAGGGGGACCCTGTCCCTCCTCCAGCGAGTGTGGCCGTGCATGGTGCCCCCTCGGGAGGACAGTCTGGGGCTCTTACAGTGGAGACACCTGACAAACACCTTCCCGACCCTCCGGCAGCCTCAGGGAGCAGAGTTGTCATCTGATTAACGATGGAGCCTCTCCGGTCGGTATGTGTTCCACGTGAAGCCCCTCCCCCGGCACTTTCTTCCTCTCGTCGTCTTCCCGGAGACTCAACAGTGAAATAAACTTGAGTCGTCCCAGCTTTGGGGACACAGGAGAAGCTACGCACGAGCTCAGGGACTCTTGTGGTGGGCAGGACGGGCTCTTAGGCTCATGAAGACATACAAGGTGCTTAAAATGCGGGCGTGTTGTGGGTGGTGCAGGTGTTCTGTTTCCTTGCTCTATATGGGGCACTTACTGCATCAGCTTCTGTTAAACACCAGTTCTGGAATCGTGCTCTGACTTTAATAAGCTTGGATGAGAGAGCCCCGCACTGCTGCTCGAGCTGGTCCCCCCAGCAAGGACCCAGCACGGATGCTCTGAGTGGACATGACACATGGGTCCTACAGCCCTATGCCCTTGGGCCGTGCTCAGCTAACAGACAGCCAAGGACTACAGGGATGGTGGAATAGCTTCCACTCCCCACCTTCATGATCACGTAGCTATGAGATGCGTGGCAGGTGGGCTGCAGGCCTGCTTGGGGCTGCCCCGCAGGCCTTCCCACGCCAGGACCCCTGGAGGACCAGCCTGAGCCCGGAGCAGGGACGAGGGTCCCTCTGGCATGCGTGCCTCGCAAGGCCTCGCGTGGGAGATGGCATTCCCTCCCAATGCTGCCCACGGCCCCCGAGTGTCACAGGACACAGCACCCTGGCGGGTAGCCTCGCGCTTCGGGAAGCAACGGGTAGAGAGGAAGGGTAGAACCATCTGCTGTGGACCCTGGAACTTCACCAGAGGGTTTGGGTTTCATCCTGTGATAAATGCAAAGTTACTCAAAGGTTCAGAATGAGGATATGATAAAAGCAGAGACTAAAGACACTTAATCTAGGAGCTGATTGCAAGAGAAAAGATAAAACTGCCAGAACACCCCCATGCCCCATCCATCGAAATCAGTTATAGATGTTTTTCAAATTATTTTAAGAGAGAATACCTAACGAGCTAAACTATTCAAACATGTTTGACTTGACTTGGCTGTCCCACAGGGGAGCAAAGTGCCCCCCCGACGTGGCCAGTGGGAGGAGGCGTGGGGCCCGGAGCACGGCATGGGGACTCAGGGAGGCCTCTTCCTCCCGCTTCCACCTCGGAAACAGAAGAAGAAAACACACTGTCCTGGGAAGATATTCATCCTGATTTGAAGTGTACTGTTTACAAAATATATTGACTTATGGCTCTTAGGTCTCGTGTTATCTCATTAAAACAGAAATCACACACATCAGGTCTTTGTCATAAAAGATAATCTCCCCCAGAGCACGGCTCCGCAGGCCACGCGTCAGGCTTGGGTCGGGTGGGGACACTGTGCTCGCCATCACAGTCAGGAAGACCGTTCTAAAGAGCTAGAACAGACTGCAAACATTTTACATATGCAAGTCGATGAATTAAAAGTTTTTGAGGTATATTGTAGAATGTTCTCTGCAACTGATCCCATTACCCTCTCTGTCCCTCCTCTCTTCCCCTGCCTCTCATGAAAGGAATAGAGTTTATGGTGCGTGTAATCTCTGAAGATAAAGCCCCACTTGTTTAGGGAATCGAGGTGCCAAACCTGAGTCGGCAGCTGGCGTTGGCCCTGCCTTCTGCAGCAGGGCTGGAGAGCAGGAGGCAGGAGGCGCCGGGCGAGGGCGGACACAGCTCCCACCTGAGTCTGGGCAGCTGCTCCCCGAAGCTGCCAACTCCTGCCTCTTCCAAGTCGGGCCACTCATTACAACACCCATCTGTGGAGGAGGGCTCGTTTCGGTTCACATCCGTTTTGATTTTCTTTATCGTTACGTCGGGGCGGAATCTCTTCCTGAGTGGAGGGAGGGTGGCAGTGTGGGGGAGTGTTGGCTAAGCTGTCTGTTTTCCACTCGTATTCATATGAAGAGATGTATTGGCTTTAAAGCATTAAACGTTGACTGACTTGATTCTTCTGCTACTTTTCCTTTGAGACAGCAATAGTGCAAGACTTCCCTTTATAAATCCCCATCTTGGGTTCACGTCGGATGTGCCCCAGCAAACGGGCACAAGTCCGGTCACCTCCGAGGGCAGAACGAAACGGCCTCCGGCCCAGGCCCCGCCCCGGCCGCCGAGCCCGCCCAGCACAGGGTCCGCCGCGGCAGCAGGGCCTCGCCCGTGGGAGGCTCTGTCCGTCTTCCAAGTCTGGACTCTGCTCCGCGCGCAGCTGGTTGTTATTAGGGCCTTCGCGGTAGCAGCGAGCGACTAAGCACAGCCAAGTCTCTGAGCTCTAACACAGGCAGCCAGGACTCGATCTGCCACGTCCAAAAGGAGGTGAGAAGCATGGAGGGATGTGGTTTCCATGCTGCTCGCTCTCGGGCCCGACGGCACCGTTCCGAGAGGGGCCAGCCTGTCCAAAACCCTGCAGGAGGCTGTGTGTTTGATTAAAGCAGCCTCGGCGCACCTTCGGGCCGAGAGCTGCTTTCCCAGTTCGGAGAGGGAGTGGGCTCCCAGCAAGCTGAGGCAGCACCACAGAGAGCTGGAGCGCGTCCCTGCCCGCCGGGGGGGAGCCAAACTCGGGTCCAGTGGGGAGTCAAGCCTGGGTCACTTCATCCATCAGGTCTAAAATACACAGCGCAGTGAAAATGAAAGGCTGCATTTTTGTACCCACAGCAAGTCAGGAAGGCTGCTGGGTGGCTCCAGAGGAATGTTTTTGGCTTGTGGTCCCTGGGAACCGGGGTGACTCCTTCAAATGGCAAGCACTTCAGATACTTGCTGGAAACAAACAAGGAGACACAGAGCTCCTTCTCGGAAGCTGCTGGTCACAGCGACGGCCGCTCGCTCGCTGCCCTCCCCACTCGCGTGGAGCTGCAAACCACATCCACAGCGCGGGCGCACCAGACTTGTTTATTAACCCTTCCGCTCCCAGCCACGGTGCGTGCCTTCTCTGCTGCTGGAAGCAACGCGGTACTGACAGATAGTACACAATATATTTGCTGATTTTACTGTGTTTTTCAGAAAGTCCTTTCCATTTCTGCCCCCATGACAAGCTACATTTCTCGGAATGCTCTCTTGCTAAAAAACAAAGTGCTAAAGGCAATTTGAAAATCATCTTTTTAACTGCCCTGCTGAGCTGGGGAGGAAGGAAGGAGCCCTCCGTGGCCCAGACCTGAAGCGCAGGTGGGGACCTAAGGAAGAGGCTGGAGCGGCCCCTGGGCAGCTGACAAGCTCGAAGGAGATGGTGGGTTCTTGCAAGTGCTGCTCAGGCCTGTCTGCAAAGAAGACGTCTAAGAAGTCTACGAAGGGAGCCACAGGGCTGCCACCTCCTCACGTGAGAAGCAGGCTCTGGCCCAACATCCGAACCAGCCTGTGAGAGAGGAGCTCCCTCCCGCCCCCCAGAGGACTCGCGACCACCAGCAGGGCTTCACCACACTGAGCCTACATGCAGACCAGCTCCAGCCAGGAAATCCTTCAGAGCAAGGAAGCTGTGGGTCAGGCTTTGTGTTGAGTCATTAGGGTTTTCCGATTTCCTTTTGTCCGGTTGTCCTATCAGTGGCTGAGCGAAGAGTGTTAAGATCTGACTCTGGTTGTGCAGTTTTCTATTCCTATTTTTAATTTGGTCAGTTTGGCTTCGTGTGTTGGATGGTCGTTCGCCAGGCACCTGCACCTTTGTAATTGCACGGACTCCGTTGCAAGCTCATCGTTTGTCTCCTGCGTGCTCACCACGTGGAAGTTTCTTTTCTTTGACCTCAGTGCTCTTACTCCAATGACTTCCTATCGACACCTGCGTGGTCTGTTTCTGCCAACTCTTTATGCCCACCTATCTGTGACTTCTTGTTGAAAGTTTGTCTCCGTAGGCAGCATATAGTTTGTACTGGCTTTTCACCACCCTGACAATCCCTGCCTTTAATTTGGAGTGTTTAGACCATTCACTTTTAATGTAATTACTGATAAGATTTAATGCAGTCTAGCATTTTATTATTGATTTCTGGTTCTCCCCCCCCTCAGATTTTTCTGGTTTTGTTTGTTTGTTTGTTTGTTTTGAAGATTTCATTTATTTATTTGACAGAGACACAGCGAGAGAGGGAACACAAGCAGGGGGAGTGGGAGAGGGAGAAGCAGGCTTCCCACCGAGACTCACGACGACTAAAACTTTTAAAAAGCACCCATCACACAAGCAGAGGAGAAGGAGCAGAGTACCCACGTGACACGGTATGATGTGTCGTTTACGGTAAAATAGCTGAATATAGCACATAAAATCCTCTCTAACCCTGGGAAAGTCGAGTCTATACCAACAGGGATGAACATCTACGTTCTGCTCAGCTCGGCCCCGAGAGGCGCTCTGAGGGCATCGCGGACGAGAGACGACATCCAGTTCCCAGGTCCGGCACCCGTGGACCATCTCTGCCAGACTGCGATGAGATCTTCACCATGTTCCGCCTCCAATTTTCAAACTTAGACCAGAAAAAAACCTGCTTCGAGTGTAGGAGACAGCAGATAAATGCCCCTGGGCAATGTACGAGCCCAGCAGCCCACGGGCCTCACGGGGCTGGGGTCTCCTGACGGGAGACAGGGTGGTTCCCGGTGGGGGCGGCATGTCTGAGGTCCCTGGGGACCCTGCCGCTGACGGGAAGAGTCCCCTCTGAGGCGGGCTCGGACCGTGGGGACCAGACACCATCCCCCAGCTCTGGGATGCCCAAGGAGACCTGAAGACTTTCCAGAATTTTGATTCAGACTCATCTGCCCTGAATGAGAGAATCCTTGAATCAGAGAGTCGTGACGGCCCTTTTGCTTTAGTTCTTGGTGTTTTCTTTCCTGTTTCCCTGATGTTTAGTCAGAACTTGGAGGCGGGCGTATAGGAAACACCAGCAAGAGGGAACTGAAAGTCCGAATCAGTATTTCAAAAGCACTTTTCACGGTTTTAGCCATTAAAGTAATAATATGACTCATTCGAGTAATTCCATGGTAAATCATTTAGTAAAGCAAAGTAGACTTTTACAGAGCATCAGTGCTCCTTCCTGGTGCTCCCTCCTACATTGTCAGGGGTCCACATGTAGGAGCCCTGACTCAGCGTCCATGTGACAGAGTGGCCAGGCTCCTCTGTCGCCCACACAGCCTCCGCGAGTGGCCCTGCAGCAAGAAGGGGCTCCGTGTGGAGAACACGGGGAGGCTACATGACGGGGTTGGGATGCTGATCCCATCTACCGGCCCACGGGGCTGACCACTCCGAGAACGGTGAGGGGGTCCCACGCCTAAGAGAGCTCCTTCCTGGCACACGTTTTCAGGACGAATGTGCTCCCAGAGCATTGCTGCCCCGCTGACAGAGGAGTGTGGACCCGGGGCTGGACGGGAGGGTCCCCCGGGAGTGTGGACCCGGGGCTGGACGGGAGGGGCTCCCGGGGAGTGTGGACCCGGGGCTGGACGGGAAGGTCCCCCGGGGAGTGTGGACCCGGGGCTGGACGGGAGGGGCTCCCGGGGAGTGTGGACCCGGGGCTGGACGGGAGGAGCCCCCGGGGAGAGTGGGCTGAGCGGGGCTGGACGGGAGGAGCAGACTGGAGGAGCTGAGGGAGACGCTGGGACTTCGGCCGGCATTTCAGCCTCTTACCGCGGCAGGAGGAGAGGAGGAGGCCGGAGTCCCTGCTGGTGGCCTGGGTGGCGGAAGACCAGGCAGGTTCGAGGGGAGGAGGGCGGGGTCCAGCGGAGACAATGGCAGGCACCCTGGGGGCAGGCGCCCCTCAGTCGTCCACGAACACCAGGGCTTGTCTCCATGGAGGAGAGGGGCCGAGCAGGGAGCTTCCGCTCATGGGACGAAGTGACAGGCTGCGGGCGCCAACAGGGGTGCCTCCGCCCGGCCCCACACAGGGCATGCGCCGTGCCGTGTCCCCAGGGCTCCATCCGCACAGACGTTCTGGCCATTCCCATCCCCTTGACACGTCGTTTTGATGTGATGAACAAAACACAGAACTTCTCAGAGCAAACATCCGTTCTCCCGTCTCTCCAGGCCCGGGGTCAGCAGGGTCTCTTTCTTACCTCCGGGGTCTTCACGGTAACCCGAGACCCGGGCTTCTGCCAGCCTGCGGGGCTCCAAGAGGGCTTCTCCCAGCCCTGAAAGCCGGCTGGTGCCCTCGCGTGCTTCCAGGGAGCCCGTGCTGGAGGCGAGCGCCGACCCGGCTGCTGCGGCCCCACTCCTGCCTGCTCGGTCCCTCGTAAGATCCTTGGCTCCTTGACGGCAGGACGGTCACACCCACCACTGCAACTGAGAAGTGGTTCAAGGGCCCAGCACAAGTCTTGGTTGAAGGAAAGAGGATGGAGACGAAGGGAGGGATGGGGAGGGACGGGACGGGCAGAGAGGGAGGGATGGATGGCGAGGGATGCGTGTGGAGGGAGAGATGGGGGAGGAGGGATGAGGAGGGAGGGCTGGTGGGGGAAGAGCTGGGCAGGGAGGGATGGGGAGGGAGGGCTGGGGAGGTGAGGAGTTGGGAGGGAGGCGTGGGCAGGGACAGATGGGAAGGGCAGGATGCGGAGGGAGGGAGCGTGTGGCTCGGGAGCAGGGAAGGCTCCCAGCGGAGCAGAAGCACCACGGTGCAGGTCAGGGTGCAGGAGCCCCGGGAACAAACTGGACCCACCCAGGAAGAGGGCGAGCAAAGCGTCCTCCAGGGGGACCCCGGGGCCGGGCAGGGGCTGCGCGGGGCGGCCACGCGTTTGCTAAAGGGCAGATGGAGCTTCGTTTCTGGAAAGCACTGGAAGTAGCCAGACAGAGAAAACCGCGCTCAGCCGCTTCCCACGTAGTAACTCAACGCGCTATAAGGACGGTCTTCGTGACCCGGCGCCGTGGCCAGTTCCAGGCTTCTGATGACGGACACACGGCGTTTCTCGCTCTCCCGCCGCTCCCTCGGCAGGACGCTCGCTTGGGGCTCCGGATGGGCTGGGACCCCCCCAGTCACGCCCTTGGAAGCATCACCAAAACCTGAAACTCCCGGGCACGTAAGTCAAGCTCGCGGAAGGGAGGCCCTCCGTTCTCAGCAGGGGAAACTCCGGGGTTTTATTTCCACGCACCACCGGCCCCTCAAAATGATTTAGTTTGTGAAGCTCTAAAGCAATTCCTTTCTTTCAAGAACATTTTCTGTTCCAACACGTATGAAAGTGCCCGAGAAGGTCACGGGCGCTTCGTAAACGTCTGTGCTTTCAGCGACTGTAAAGTTCCGTGTTATCCCGGCCCCGGCTGCCCCCATCAGACGCTCAGGCCGCGGGGAAGCAGCAGCGCCCCCGCCAGTGACCCCCGGGCCGAACACGCCGCCTGGAAGACAGCAGGAGAGATTGCTGGAAAATTAAATGAGCGTGTGAATAAATAGCGCCAGGAACTCCGAGCTAGTTCACCTGTTTGATGGAAAGGAAGGACCCACAAATACGTACCACCTCCTGAAGGGGCGACAGAGCAAGAAGCCCAGGGTGCCGGGTGCACGCGGAGGCCCCCCCCCGGCCCTGCCCGTGGCCGGACCGGCTCCCGCAGGGAGGCCGCGACACCGACGGTCTCGCTGGTCCATCGCCGGCCCAGGCCGAGCAGCACCACGAAGAGCCGCGTGGGGGTCAGGGCGGCCCCCAACGAGGTCCTGGGGACGCAGGGGGACTGGGAGTCTGGCCGCAGAAGCCGGAGAAGCTTCGGAGCAGGAAGACAGGGCAGGGTCTCTGCTGTTCCTACAGGCAGCCAGGTCCCTATCCCGGGGGCCCGCCGCATACGTCTGAATCCGTATTTTCAAAATCTTTTCTTAAACGCGCTAGAGAATGTGTTTCTTTTCCTCGGAGTGAAATGATCCCCGCGCCGAGCGCAGAACGGCCCCCGGTCCGTGGCCGCACCGCGCTCGCGAGCGGCGTCCGTGGTCTCCGTCGGCGGACGGATGACACACGAGCTACGGGACGGAGCCTGGTCACCGTTCCCATCCTCCTTCTCCCCCGGCGTTAAAGGGGCAACAGGGAAGTGTTTGAACAATCCTGCGGCACGTCGAGAAGCTCAAAATGCAAAGTTCATTGACACAGTGGAAAAGCAGTAGCGAGAAGTCACGGGCGGGCGACGCTGCGACGGAGGCTGGGAGCAGAGGCCCGAGGGGTGGGCCGTGCAGCGCCCCGGCCTCCTCGGCTCACCCGACCTCGCGGCTGCTCGTGTGGGGAGAGAAGTGAGGGCGCACGGGGTTTGGCCGTGTGTCACCTGCCGCCTCCCCCCGAGCAGCTGGGAATGTCGTCCGGTCCCCATGCTGGGTGAGGGTCGTCCTGCCCTGGGGCTCCAGTGAGGACCTCGTCAACACCCAGGCTCCCGCGCCTCCTGCGTCCTGCGCGTGTCTTGAATTTTGGGTCCTCCATCTTTTTTTTCCCCTTTTTCCTTGCGACCCCTTCGCCCACAGAATTTAGGTTATGGGTTATTGCTTCCCCTGAATTTTGACCCATAATCTAAATTCTGAAAAACAACTATCAGCTGTTAATATGGTTATATTTTCATTTCTTCCATTCTGTCCTATAAAATATAAACAGACTTTTCCTGTTTTGTCTGCTGCTGTGTCCCAGCCCCACCAACGATGCCTGACACAGGCTGTGTGTTGAGCAAGTGTGTGTGCACGGGTGGGGGAACTTCATGCCCAGTGCACGTTTGCACACGTACACCCCTAGGAGCAAGAACAGGCTTCCCACGTGGCTCTGTAGCCGACCAACTGCAGGAACACTGTTCATAGTGAATGCCTCGCCATGTCTCAGCGCGTTTCCTTGGTTTTGTGAGACCCCACAGCCTGTTGCTTCCATATCCTGCTGCTCAGGGCAGCCGTGGAGGGCCGGCGCCCCTCCACCCTATGTCATGGCAGGCCGGGTGGCTTCCAGCAACAGCGGGCGGTTGGTGGCTCATTCATCCGTTCCTGTTCTCTCTCTCCTGCTCACCTCCTCCCCAGATCATGCCAACGTGTGCCTACCTGTCTTCTGGGCCAAGCCGAATCTTCAGGTCTGACATTCCAATCCACTAAGCCTGTCTAAGGATCCGCCTGCACTGTTTTGAATTAGACTAGAAGGACACCCCCTCAGTCTGGTAGTTTCTGCCTTCAAGGAGTGTGAGGATCGTAGCCATCATTTCAAATACAAACATAATACGTCTCTTCAACAAACGGTGCTGGGAAAACTGGACGGCCACTGCAGAAGATTGAAACTCAACCATTCTCTTACACCACACACAAAGATAAATTCAAAATAGATGAAAGACCTCAATGTGAGGCAGAAATCCATCAAAATCCTAGAGGAGAACACAGGAAGTAACCTCTTTGACATCAGCCACAGCAACTTCTTTTAAGACACGTCTCCAAAGGCAAAGGAAACAAAAGCAAAAATGAACTATTGGGACTTCATCAAGATAAAAAGCTTCTGCACAGCAAAGGAAACAGTCAACAAAACTAAAAGGTAACCTACAGAATGGGAGAAGATATTTGCAAGTGACGTATCCAAAAAAGTATTAGTACGAAAATATATAAAGAATTTTAAAAACTCAACACCCAAAGAACAAATAACCCAGTGAAGAAACAGGCAGAAGACATGAACAGACATTTCTCCAAAGAAGACATCCAAATGGCCAACAGACACATGAGAAAGTGCTCAACATCACTCGGCATCTGGGAAATACAAATCAAAGCCACAGTGAGATACCACCTCACACCAGTCAGAATGGCTAAAATCAACAAGTCAGGAAATGACAGATGTTGGCGAGGATGTGGAGAAAGGGGAACCCTCCTACACTGTTGGTGGGAATGCAAACTGGTGCAGCCACTCTGGAAAACAGTATGGAGGTTCCTCAAAAAGTTGAAAATAGAGCTGCCCTATGACCCAGCAATCGCACTACTGGGTATTTACCCTAAAGATACAGAAACACTAATTCAAAGGGACATGTGCACCCCCTGTTTGTGGTGGCATTGTCTACAAGAGCCAAACTACAGAAACTGCCCACGTGTCCACAGACTGATGAATGAATGAAGAAGATGTGGTATATATACAATGGAATATTACTCAGACATCAAAAAGAATAAAATCTTGCCGTTTGCAGCAACATGGATGGGGCTAGAGAATACAATGCCGAGCAAAATGAGTTGGTCAGAGAAAGACAAATACCATATGATTTCACTCATATGTGGAATTTAGAAACAAAACAAATGAGCAAAGGAGAAAAGAGAGAGAGGTAACACAAGAACCAGATTCTTAACTATACAGAACAGACTGGTCACCGGAGGGGAGGTGGGTGGGGGTAGTGGAAACAGGTGATGGGGATTAAAGAGTCCATGTTTCATGATGAATAAAACAATAAAATAAAATAATTAAAAAAAATAAATTTAAGAAATGGAAAGAGGGCCTGGTACGGTGCTTGGCACAAGGCAGGGGTCTGAGGACGGCGGACGGTGAGTGGATGGAGCTGACAGCAGGCTCCCACCCTACACAGAGCTCTCTGCCCACACCCCTCCCTCTCTCAAACACTGGGGGCTTGGTGTTTGCACAGAAGGTCCATTGTTGGTTAGAGTCTGTATCTGGATTGTAGGCATGGAGCTTGGAATATTTAACTCACAACAGGAACAGGAAATCACAGGCTTTGAGAAGTTGGGAGCTGAGCCCCCACGAAAGCCACAGAGACCTGGCCAACCTTGAACCTGTTTCCATTCAGCTCTTCCCCAGAGGCTCCCTGGGGACAGAGGGGGGTGTCCACACTAACATTCTAGTAAATCCATATACAATGTAACATGAGTCATCACAAGAACAATATCATCTTTGGAAACACTGAAGAATAAATCATTACTGCTGGCATCGGTGTTAAAAAGTATTTCGTGTTATTTTAAAATAGCTTATAGCCACACGCAGTTTGATTCTGACTAGGGCGAGGAGAGGGAAGGAGTGGCTCGGGGCCTTTCTTTGGCAAAGTACTTGCATTTCAAATGATATTTTCAACCCAATACAACCAAGCAAAATTAGAGCAAAAAAAGAAAAGAACATTCTGAGAAATTGTTTGAATGATAAGTGACAAGCACTGAAAACAGACTGCTTATCAGAGAGGCGCTGAGAAATTCTCACCATGATGGGTCACGAAACAGTGAATGGAATCTCAAAACCTGGTTTTAAGGTAATGGCAGGACGACTTTCCTCTTACTGACATCCCTGACACAGGGAAACAGGGGAGCTCACGCCAGGTGTTAGACTCACGGACGGCGCCCTAGGGTGGAGTGACGTGCGTCCTCAGTCCCGTGGTCAGACCCAACTGCAGACCAGATTACTCGGTTCTCTGAGGAGAGACTCGAAGAGTGAAATTGTATGCTCGGACTGCAGTAAAAATAGCTGCTTTGGGGTGAGCAGATGTTAACTGTCAAGTCACTGCAGTCTGTAAAAAATAAAAATTCTGGACAAATACATAGTTGTATGCACCCAGTGGGAAGAACGAGGAGGGCTGATTAGGGTAGGAGCACCAACAACAAAAACTGAAGGCGGTTTCTCCAGGATGGGCTAACAAAGGCCACGGTTGACGGTGGGAGACGCAGCAATACCGTGTTTCAGAACCATCAACATAATCAGGAAGACACACAATTGGCAAATCATAAGAAACTGGACAGCGCAAAGGGCGGAACCGATCAAGCCCATTGTGGAAGTTGGACCGAGCGCCTTGTAGCCAGATCCGTCTGCACCCAAAATCACATACAGACTTCCCTTCAGCTGCGTGGGCACATTTCACTCCGCGTCAGTAAATACCAGCGTGGCCAAAGACAGCACAGGCATAGAGCAAGACCGAACCCTCAGTTCCTAGCTCTAGTGTAAATGGATCTTCTTAAAATAAAAATCCATTCGCTGTAGGAAAGTGTTCTTGCCAAATTATGAAACTTTCCATGGTGCTTGGACAAAGTTCTGAGCTGGATTCAAACAAAGAAGGAAATACAAGTGCCCACTTTATGTCCAGACGCCTTGTCTTCTCTCCACTGGTCTGATTTCTTTACGGGGTTTTGAAAGTGTTACGTTCACTTTGCTATTTTTATCTACTGGGGAAAGGAACCCAATGATCACCAGGAACAGGGCTGAGGAGGGGGGAAGGGGGTGGGGCAGGCACAAGCAATGGCAGAGGGGATTTTCCACAGAGCAAATGTCTTTTCTGTGTGGGCGCCAAAACGTCTGTGCCTAACAGTCACCAGGAACCCAATGTATACTTCCAAAAATGGCTTCTGGAAACCAATGTTCCAGCGGACAGAAACAAATGTTGAATCCAGCTGTTTGAAATGGCAGGTGCTATCAATGTCCCACTATGTCCCACTATGTCATGCCACGTCCCGCCACATCTCACTGCGCCAGGCTGTGTCACGTGACGCCATGCCACGTCATGCCACAGCAGGACAACACCATTGCCTTTATTCCATTTCTTCTGTTTGCAATAAACATTAGCAGTTAGTAAGGTGGAGTTTCCTCATTGAAGTCATTTGTTGGTTTGCCTGGAGGCAACAGGTCACCAGGGGAAGTGTTTTTTGAAGAAGCCACACAATTGCCTAGCGTCGTCCTGGCCGTGATGCTGAGCCACACTGTGCAGCAGACCCCGCACTCAGCCGTGTTGTAAAGCTGGCTTCCAACCAGCCGGTGGGGAATAAAAAGAAATGGAGCAGACAGCTTTCCGGGTCCAGATCCCCACTCTGTTCTGCCCGGTGTGGAAACCTGGACAAGCCACGCAGCCTCCACGAGCCCTTGTTGCCCTGGGTTGCGCACGGACGCGTGTGGCTCCGGCACAGGAACGCAGGAGGACCTCACAGTCCAGCCGGGAGACGACACCCTCCCAGGGAACCAGAGAAGAAACCAGCCCCAGGGGCTGAGATGAGGCTTTCAGAGGCGAGCCAGGGAAGCTGGGAGCCGGGGGAGAGGAGCCTGGCGCTAGGAAGAGGGTATGACTTGAGGGGCCCCGGCGGGGAGACAGGCAGCCCTCGGCTGCCCTCTAAGCGCAGGACCGATCTCTGTGTGGACGCCTGGCTATCTCACGATCTCTCGGGGGGGAGCGCCCCAGATGTTCCCATCTCTGTCGTCACCAGAAGAGACTCTTTTCAGCCTCTTCTTAATGAGGATGGACATCGGAACCTGACTCCTGAGCACGCCTGCCTCCCTCCAACCCTGGCGTGCGAGGGTGACGCTGAGTCTCCGGTTCTCCCAAAACTGTACCCAAATTCCACCGTCGCTCTTAATAAATCATGGGGTCGACGGAAAGCCTTCTTCATCTGCTCTTACAGGATGGTGAATGCCATGAGGTTAAAACATTTAGGACTTTTTATTTTAATTAATGACTTTCCAGCATTTTCCCAGTTATTACATCTACACAAATTTGAAACTCATGGTCAAGGAAATGAAGCTATTCAGAAACGGATTAGCTAAGACCGCTCGGGTCGGAAGGAATCCCTGGGACGCGCACACGGAGGCCACGGGGACACAGCGTGGCCAAGTTTGCAGAGTGCCGAGGACCGCCGGGCCCTCCAGCCACAGCCAGGACCCACGGCGCCACCAAGACACTTGAGACCACGTAGCTCTCCCTGCTCTGTAACGCGACCCCACGCAACCCGCCGGGACCTGTGCCATCCGCTCAGGACGCCTCCTCCTAAGCCTCCGGGGACAGTGCCCCACCCCTCCAGCCACGTCTCGGTGGGAAAGGGACCCACTGGCTCCTCGCAGCCCCAACCCGTATCTGCCAGCGCCTCATGCCTGAGACCTTTGAAAGCTCCTTGCCCCGTGGTTCTCAGGCTCCAGCGAGCACCCAAGATGCCAGGAGGGCTCTGCAAACAGACAGCACGGCCCCAGATCCCACATCCAATGCCCAGGTCTGCTGTAGGGCTGGCATCTTGGACAAGCATCACTGCTGGTGTCACTGGTCCAGGGACCACACTCCGGGACCCCTGCCTGCACTCGGCCAACCAGAAAATCAGTCCAGCAGCAAAGGCAGCTCTGGCCCTCTAGGTCCGTCTCTGACTCTCTGTCTCTTTCCATCTCTACCTATCTCCATATCTCTGTCTCTGTCTCTGTCTCCATCTATATGTCTTATTATATCTGTCTCTTTGTCTCTGCTCTATCTCTCTGTCTCTGTCTATCTTTGTCTCTATCTCTGTCTCTAGCTCTCTCTCTCTAGCTCCCTCTGTTTCTGTCTCTCTGTATCTTTCTCTGTTCTGTCTCTCTCTGTCTGTCTCTCTGTTCCTATCTCTCTCTGTCTCTACCTCTCTGTCTCTGTCTCTCTGGAACTCTCTCTGTCTCTATTTCTCTGTCTCTCTGCCTCTCTGTCTCTATCTCTCTGTCTCTACCTCTCTGTCTCTGTCTCTCTGTATCTCTCTGTCTCTGTCTCTCTCTCTGTCTCTATCTCTCTGCCTCTCTGTCTCTTTGTCCCTATCTCTCTCTGTCTCTACCTCTATGTCTCTGTCTCTCTGGAACTCTCTCTGTCTCTATTTCTCTTTCTCTCTGCCTCTCTGTCTCTATCTCTCTATCTCTAGCTCTCTGTCTCTGTCTCTCTTTCTCTATCTCTCTGTCTCTCTCTATCTCTCTGTCTCTATCTCTCTATGTCTCTGTCTCTCTGCCTGTCTCTCTCTCTCTGTCTCTAGCTCTCTGTCTCTATCTTTTTTTTTTTTTTTTTTTTTTTTTTTTTTTTTTTTTTTTTTTNGAGAGAGAGGGGGAAGCAGGCTCCCCGCTGAGCAGAGAGCCCGATGCGGGCCTCGATCCCAGGACCCTGAGATCATGACCTGAGCCGAAAGCAGAGGCTTTAACCCACTGAGCCACCCAGGCGCCCTCTGTCTCTATCTTTGTTTCTCCATCATTCTCTGTCTCTATCTGTAACTCTCTATCTCTCTGTATCTCTCTGTCTCTGTCTCTCTGTATCTCTGCCTGTCTCTGTCTCTTTGTTTCTCTATCTCTCTCTGTCTATCTTTGTCTATCTCTCTGTCTCTATCTCTCTGTCTCTGTCTCCGTCTCAGCGGCCCACGTCCTGCCTTTACCACCTGCAGACCCTGTGGCGTGTGTGCACCCCTGGAGGGACTGTTTGGCGCACACCTGGTTTTTATCCTGCTCACGGGAATCAGAAACTCTAGGAGGCTGCTTGCAGTGTAAACGGCGGGCCAGCCCCGTGGAGCGGTGCTTTAGGAACTTAGGTATTGTAGGGCCGTGAGGGGCGGCGAGAGCCCTGGGCTGCCCGTGTGAGAACGGGGAGTGGGCGGTGGGGAGGGACAGGGCCGGGGGCACAGACTGTGTGGTTAGCAGGTGTAGGGCGGTCTGCCCGGCTGGTCCTCACAGCACAGAGCCCCCCTGCCCGCTCTGAAGTCAGGGCCACCACACTGGGCACAAGCGTTCCTCAGCGCCTTTGTGCCATGGGATTTGTGCTTGGAAACTTTGATAAACTTAGAAGAGATGGTCCGTTTGAAGCAGCCAGTGAGGTTGGAGGGAAAGAAGTGTACAGGGAGGATGGGAAGGACAGTGAAAAGGGCAGCAGGGGAAGCCGATAGAGAGTTCTGTACGGCAGACAAGGCAGGAAACGTACTTGAGACGGACGGGGAAGAACAGGCCCAGTGTTTAGGGGAGCAAGCTCACGTCAGAAAGGAACCCGTGGGAATTGGCACCTACGAGATCCCCAGTGAACCCTGCCACTGAGTGTGCAGTACCAGCAATTCAGGGGCCAGGCGCACACGTGTTCAAGAACGGATGAACAAGCATACTCAGACTGTCAATCAGAAGACTAACAGCCCTCAAATGTAAAGAGCTCTTACAAATAAAAAAGAAAAGCAAACACCCCCATAGAAAAAATGGAGAAAAATAGAGAATAAACATAAAAAAAAACCCATAAAAGGATGCTGAGACTAAGTAAAAACGCCCACTCTAGTAGTAGCACAGTGCACGGACTTGGCCACTTCGCACCAACAGGCCCAGAGGGGATCACGCATGGACCGAGTTTTCTGCGTGGGTTAGGTGAACTGACCCCGTGGACCTCTCAGGATGTTATTTCACACATCACATACACACCAGAAACCCATTTACTTATGTAATCAACTAACATTTCTTGGGCGTCCACTGTGTCTAGTGTATGTGTGAACACATTGTGTCCACGCTACGCACATTTCCCTCTGCCCTTCCCAGACTATATGCCCTTCAGGAAATCACTGCTCTGATTTCATCGAAACAACCCCACACAGTGAGCACACAGCCTGGCTCCCTCCACACAACACACGGCCCACTGGGTTCACCCCTCTGGTGTGTGCTGGCGGCTCCTGGTGTTTATCGTGCATGCTTATCCACCACATGACGATGCCACCGTTCACCGGCCTACCCCCGGGGTTGTGGGCATTCGCATTGTTAGCAGTTCGGGTACATCATGAATGAAGAAGCTGTGAACGCTTTTGCCCACATCTCCTTGTGGGCTCGTTCACTCATTTCTCGTAGTTCTACCAAGGAGTGTGACTGTTGGGTATCTGGACTGAAGATGGTCCCAAAGTGATGGAGCCACCTGATGTTTCCCCCATGATGGACGCATGTCCTCATTGCCACGTCGTCACCAAAAATGGTACTTCCACGTCTTTAGTCTTAGATCCTTCTGGTGGGGGCGCGGGTCTCCCTCCTCGCAGGCGGAGTTTACCTCCTCTCAGCAAGGGCTACTCTCCATCACACAGACAGTGGCTTGTCGGCAGCCTGTTCTGTGGGGCTCCTTTGAAATCTGTGAGTGATTTGTGGGCGTTCCTCACGTGGACGCAGAGGACCATGTCCTGCCTTTTCACATCCTTAATGTTGCCCTTGGACAGGTTTTCATTTTAATGAAGCCCAGTTTCTTTCTTTTTAGAGTTATTTTTCATGCTTTCTGTGTGCTCCTAAGAAATATTTGCTTCCTGAGGATCAAGAAGATACCAGCAGAGTTTCCAGATGATGCTGGTTAAATGGGACCTGACAACGATGGGCGGAAATAGCAGGAGACAGATTAGGACATATTCTTTCCTGTTTTTCTCGTTTCTCACTCTCTGGCTGACCAGTCACAAGGGGCTATTCATCTAAAAGGTACCATCAAACTGGGTTGAAAAGCAGAGCATTTAAGAAGGCAGAGAGCTTGCCCGGGGTCGAACCAAAGGCATGGGAGGCAGAACCTCTCACCTACGGGAGCGCGGAAGAGCGCACCGCACGTCGGATCCCTCGGAAAGGCTCACCGCCTCTGTGCCTGGGGTGCCACTTGTAAAGGAGTGATTTACGCAGGTCTTATAGAAACACGTTTGATCAAAGGACACGAGTTCAGTGACTTCTCCCGCCTGGCATAAACAATCCCACCTCCCGCCAAGAGAGCATGACCAGGGGGCCTGTGACATTCCAGAGGCGAGCAGTCATCTCCATCACCCAGCTCCAAAATTTGTACCAAACTGTGCCTCTGAACTTTCTTTTCCTTTTCTCTCCAAGTTCCCGGCGAGCGCATTCTGCCGAGATTCCTTTGTTGTAAAAGGCGTGGTCTGGATCTCTGGTGAGGAAAGTCTGAGCAGAGTGAATGTCTCTACAAAGTCTCAGCACTGATCACAGCTTACATTCCAGATCGAGCAGGGGGTTGTCCCGCTGGTTAAATCAGAATCAGACCGTCCCCACTGCCGGGCCTTTCTGCACACGAGAAACTGCACAAAAAAGTATGAGGAGATCTTGGCGTGTTCTAGGGCCATGCTCTTGGAAATTACGAAGGTATTTTAATCAAAATTGCTTGTTTTCATTTCTCTTATTTTTCACTCATAGGATTTATCAGAAAAATGCTTTGGGAAAAGAAGTCTCATGGTGATATTAAAACATCTTTTCAAATATTAAAAATATACATGATCAATTCATCTCCTCCTTTTTAAATTCAATGTAGATTATTTTTTCCATGTCACATTAAAATTACCACAAAGACCATCAAAACCACAATGAGATATCATCTCACATGGGTTAGAATGGCTAAAACCAACAATACAGGAAACAACAGAGGATGCAGAGAAAGGGGAACCCTAGTGCGCTGTTGGTGGGAATGCAAACTGGTGCAGCCACTGTGGAAAACAGTATGGAGGTTCCTCAAAAAATTAAACATAGAGCTACCCTATGACTCAACAATTGCACTGCTAAGTATTTACCCTAAAGATACAAACATAGTGATCCGAGGGGCACCTGCACCCCAGTGTTTACAGCAGCCGTGTCCACAACAGCAGAAGAGCCCAGATGATGTCCATCGACAGATGAATGGATATAAGATGACGTAGTGTGTACATAGGATGCAATATCACACAACCATCAAAAAGAATGAAATCTTGCCATTTGCAACAACATGATGGAACTGCAGGGGGTCGTGCTGAGTGAAATAAGTCAGGCAGAGAAAGACAATCATCATATAGCTTCACTTGTATGTAGAATATTAGAAACAGCACAGAGGACCACAGGGGAAGGGAGGGGACACTGAATGGGGGGAAATCAGAGAGGGAGACAAACCATGAAAGACTGCTAACCCTGGGAAACAAACTGAGGGCTGCTGGAGGGAGGACATGGGAGGACGGGAGAGCCGGGCATTAGGGAGGGCACGTGATGTGATGGGCACTGGGTGTGTAAGACGGATGGATCGGGCGCCTGGGTGGCTCAGTGGGTTAAAGCCTCTGCCTTCGGCTCAGGTCATGATCTCAGCGTCCTGGGATCGAGGCCCGCGTCGGGCTCTCTGCTCAGCGGGGAGCCTGCTTCCTCCTCTCTCTGTCTCTCTGCCTGCCTCTCTGCCTCCTTATGATCTCTCTCCCTCTGTCAAATAAATAAATAAAATCTTAAAAAAAAAAAAAGACAAATGGATCACTAAATTCGACCCCTGAAACTAATAGACTACATGTTAATTAAATTGAATTTAAGTAAAAACAAAATTTAAAAATTAAAATTAAAAGATCAAAATTAAAAATTAAAAAATTACCACAAAGATATAATTACAAGACGTCTTCGTCTCTCGCAGACACCACACCTCACCGATGTCAACATTGCTCAGTTAGAAATTCTCGTTCTTCTTTCCACGGAAGGAACCTGGCTTTAGTGCGACAGTTCTGTCCATTCGGCCAGTCTTGTTCCGAAAGCGGCGGCTCCCTTAGCGACAGTCCGAGCTCGCGGACACAGCACGCTCCCCGGGCTGTCTGTCCACAGGCAGCTCGTGTGCTCCTTGACCCGGAGGCCCTGGTTTCTCTCACTGCCCGGCAGCCGCTCTGGCACCCCCCAGCCTCGCCCTCCACCACCTTCCCAAATAGCCCGTGTCCTCCAGCCCTGCCCTCCCGGCTCACCCTGGCCCATGAGCCCCAGGCCCCCTCAGCCTCCCACTTCCTGACACGCCCTGGCCCTGGGGCCGCCCACAGAGCTGCGCCTGTGGGCTCAGCAGCTGAAGAATGGCCCATGACCACAACTGCCCTCCTCTCCTCCCGCCTGGCTCCCCGGAGGAGGAGGGGCCAGTCAGGGTTCTCCAGAGACACAGAACCAACAGACGGGAGACCTGTCTGTCTATCTATCATCTATCAAGATATATTTGAAGGATTGTGAGAACTGACAATTTCAAACTCCCCAGGCACACCTGCAGGCTGAACCCCCAGGGAAGAGTCAATCTGTAGTCCGAGGGCTGGAGACCCAGACAGGTTTCCATGGTACAGCCTGGAGGGCATTCCTTCTCAGGGGACATCAGACTTTTCTCTTCAGGCCTTCAACTGCTTGGATGCGGCCCACCATGTCATGGGGGGTCATCTGCTTTACTCAAAGCCCACTGATGTAAATACCATTGAAAAGTACCTTCACAGCCGCATCTGGACAAGGGTTTGACCAAGCAGCTGGGCACCGTGTCCTGGCCAAGTGGACACATAGGGTCAGCCATCCCACTAGCCCCGTGCTTGTTCTCACCAGGCATCACCAGGCTGAAACTGAGGTCCTGCCCCTCTCTCCAATGCCATTTCACCTCATCCTTGGAGAAACCGCCCCCGAGGCGATGCCAGCTGGGCACCGTCTCTGTGCCCACCCACGGCCCAGTGCCACCACGGAGTATCACCACGGGCCTCGGGGGGCTCCGCACCTCCCTGAGCACCTGCCACGCTTCCCAGGATCTCAGACCTGCCTGCGTGATCCTGGCAGCAGGCTTCCCTCCTCCCCCAGAAGGTTCACGGGACAGGAAGGGTCCCCCACTTTCTGTGCTGGGACCCTCTCCCCTCAGGAACTGCCCACCGACACGTCTATGTGGTCAGGCCTCTGTTGCCTCCAACTCCCCTCTGGCCCCCACGTGCCCTCTGATCACCAGCCGAGCTCCCTGCCCCGCCAGCAGACACCTTCTCCTCTGTTGGCAGCCCTGCCCTCCTGCCTCCCTCTCGCTCCCTGTCTCAGACCGGCGCTCTCCCTGACAACCCGGGAAATAATTCTCGTTCACACCAAAACAATTCCCTGATCCCAAATCCAAGGCACATTCTTCAGTCCCCATCCCAGCAGCCTTCCCTTCGGTTGACCTCTCGGGTGTTTCCAGAACATTCCGTGTCCTTGGCACAGGTGACCTCATACCAGTGTGGCTTTCCTCTACTTATCTGCTGACTGTTCTGTCTGTTGGTTTCCCCAGTTTTTTTCTAATTTTCCCATTTGTAGCATCAAAGTCCTTGTGTCCCTTCACGCAGGGCCGCAGGCCTCCCCCGGGTCCCACAAACCCCTCTGGGGCCTCATCCCGCCCGCAGCTCAAGCGTGGCTGGCATGCTGATGAGGACTCATGCCGACTCCCAGATCTGTCTCGAGCGTGAAAGCCAACTGGATTTTCTTCTAAGAAAGGAAGCTTTCAGAAAAAATATAAAACAACCCTCCACAGGTGAGCAGTGGGGCCACCGTGGAAGAGAGACCTTGTCGTGCGTGCCCTCAGCCCAGGGCAGGGGCCTCCCTGCTGTGGGAGCCGGGGCAGCGGCGGTGTAGGGAACCGGGTCTTCGAGCTGCCCCGACAAACAGCCGGTGGGCCGAGGAAGGTGATCAGCCACGCTGGGCGTGCAGCTCATTCTCCCACAGTCACTGGGCCCTGGGGCCGCATCCCTCGGTCACTGCAGAGCCCAGATCTCAGCAAGGGGACCGTGCTGGCGCGCCCTTCACCCCACAGTGCCGGTCAGAGTCCATGTCCTGGTCTCTCCTGTCTTCTTCCCTCCTGCTGGAGGTGACCAGGGAGGCAGCATTGGTGGTGAGCAGGTCGGTGCTTGTCAGTCCTAAAGTAAGGCTCCCGCGCCGTCCTAGGCCGCAGCCCTGAACCAGCAGGGACACCTGCATGCGCACATGTCTCTGACATCATTAACGAAGACGCTCAGACTCGGTTAGGTCCGTCAGCGCCCAACCACAAAGTTAAGCCCAAGAAAGCGTCATGCAACAGAAGTGCCCCGTTCAGTAACATTTTGCAAATTTTCCCTGTCGGAATCTGATGCATGTACCTCTCCCTTCTCCAGCACGTGGCTCCAGAAAATTTGAGCAGCAGTGAGGGGGGTCACAGAGAAATGACTGAGCCAGCAGGTGGCTGGCTGAGGGCCACGGCCTCTGGGAGAAGTGCCCCTGCACACGATTGGACCGATCTACCCATGGATAAACGTGTGGGCCCAGACCCTCCGATGCCCCTGCAGGTGCCTGTGAGCAGGTCCCCGTGCCCGTGGGGCAGTGGCCACGCACCCGAAGCCCCTGGGGGTTCCCTGACGTTCCCTGGGCTGTGAGGGCCCCGGCCTCCCCGAGACGCACAGGCACCCCGTGTGCACCACAGTGAGCAAGGCCTCAGGCTTTGCCGTGTTGCTAGGCTGCTCGAGACCAGGCCAGGGGTGCCCCACGGCACGGTGGGCAGAGCCCAGGCCTCCATGCAAGCTGGCCTTCCTCAAACCGCAGGTCGCACAAGTGTCCTCTGCCATCCCGGGTGTGGCCTGTGGGCGCAGAGGGAGCTCGTCACCTGCGCGTGGGAGCCGGTTCTGGCCCGGCGCTCTGTCCTGCGGTGCAGGGTGAGTGTTTAACTTCTGCTAGAAGTGACAGTCACATTTCCTCCCTGAGTGGCTCTGGCTTCTAGCCGTTCCTTTTCTACGGTGTTCTGTTCCTGCTTCGCAGCTACAGTGTCTCCTGATATCTCTGAGGGTGTTGGTGAGAGATTAACTTTTCCTCTGTAAGCCTATTTCTGCTCCTTCCAGGGACGACTTGCTGCTCCTTCTTTTGAATTTTGTCTTTCATGCCTCAGGCCTCCCTGAGGTAGCACTCGCTCCTGCTTGTCTGGTCACGATCATCACCGGGGGACAGAGAAGCCGATGGGAACCTCGGGGGGTGGCCCCTGTTGCACGTGACTGAGACTGAGGGCTGTGTGGTTGGGCCGCTGGCTGGGAGCCCTGGTCTCTCTGTCTTCAGTTCTCCCGAGCCTGGACCTACGGACCACCGACACGTGGGCGCTCAATGAGCAGGGTCTGGGGGCGGCAGCCCTGCATGCAGCGCTAGCTGGGCAAATGAGCACTGGCCACGTTCCAGAACAGCGGCCATGCCCTCCCTAGAACCCCTGTCCCTCAGCCGTCACAGGCACCTGCGAGGCAGGCCCGGGGCCGGTGCGCCCAGGCGTGGATCCAGGAAGGGATCTCGAGCCTCTTCACCATCGTGCCCGACCTCAGCTCCACTCAGTCCGAGCTCGGAAGTGGCTGCTGATGCTCTGTCCAGGGTTTGGAAGATCCCACACACGTGTCGCTCGGCTGGGCCCCAGCGGTGCCCACGGCGACCTCGGGACTCCCTTGTGTCTGCCCAGTCCAGCACCCTTGATCCAGCTTCTATCTCCTAACATTTTAATGCCGTTTTATCCCCTCTGGGGTATCGGATCCTCCTGAATTTATTTATTTTTTAACAAGATTCCCTTTTGTGACATTTGGTGCATTTTCACAAGGGAATGAGAGGTGAGATGACTTGTGTCTTCAACCAACCCTTTCCATTCTGTCAGGTGCAAGGTTCTTCCCAATTCAGAGTTTTACATACAGCTCTTAACGTATCTGGGGGTGATTTTGATCTATGGTAGAGACCAAATATTCTAACATTATGCAAACAAAACTTGACTTTCTTGAGCACCATTTCTGGAACATTCACTCTTCCTGACACTAGAGCATAAGGCTGACATTGTTATAAATAAGTTCTTACACGTGTTTAGGGCAACTAATATTCCCTATACCTTCACTGACCTATAAGCCAGTTCTCACATCAGCATTCTCAAACACACACACATGCTCACACCCACGCACACACCCACACTATGTACACACACACACACTCACGGATGCTCACACGCAAGCACATACCCACAGACGCACTGTGTACATACACGCACATCCTCACGGATGCTCACATAGGCTCACACGTGTGCACACAGCCACAGACACACTGTGCTCATACACACTCACAGATGCTCACACGTGTACACACGCCAAGACACACTGTGCACACACATGTACGTGCTCATAGATGCTCACACCCATGGACACACTGCACTCACACACGCATGCTCACTGATGCTCACATGCATGTACACACACAGACACACTGAACACACATGCACATACTCACACATGCTCACACTCATTCACACACCAACGGACACACCATAAACACACACTCAAGGATGTTCACACACACGCACACAACCAGACACATTTACACACATGTACGTGCTCATAGATGCTCACACCCGAGGACACACTGTGCACTTACACACGCATGCTCACAGATGCTCACATGCATGTACACACACAGACACATGGTGCACACACGCACATACACATACTCGCACGCATTCATACACCCACGGACACACTATACACACATGCTCATGGATGCTCACACGCATGCACACAACCAGACACACTGTGTACACACATGTACATGCTCATAGATGCTCACACATCCTCACACACGTGCACACACCCATAGACACACTGCACACACACACATGCTCACGGATGCTCACACACATGCTCACACGCATGCACACAGTTGCAGACATTTGCAGATGTGCTCGCATACACGCTTCCCAACACCTCTGTGTGAAGGACGGAAGAGCAGGCAAAGGTACTGGCAGGAGCCTCCGGCCCGTCAAGAGGCACACCACATGACGAGTCATGCTCTCTGGTAGCTACTCCGGGTTTCTGATAGTAAGTTGGCTTCTTCTTTCAAGCGTGCAAGTCAGTTTTAGGAAGCACAGTGTAAGTGGACTACTGATTCACTGTTCTCACATTAGCCTACTAATTGGGCTCAAAAGTTTGTGGAAGTTCTCCTAGTATTTTCAACATCAAAGGCGTGTGAAGCAGCACAGCGTATTGGGGCAAATTCAGTGATTTCTCCATGTTGAAGCACAGCCTTTGCTGAACAAGCCAAAGAGAAATACCTATATACACACACAGAAAGTAAAGGTCAAGACAGTTTCTTCTCATTAGACAAATCTGAGGATTCACGTGACAAGTGTAGAAACACTTTTGCTTCCAGCCATGATTAGATATAATATCTTAGATGTTTTTCTCTTGGTCAGAAAGAAGAAAACACAAGACAAAAGGTATGGGGAAGTTTTCGTTATTTCCCACAGTCCAGGAGAAAGAACTTGCCTGTGGCTGGGCTGGTGAGAAGCTTGTGAAAACCATGGATTTCTACTGCGAGATGGGGCTTCAAATTCTGAGGCGTCCTGAGACATAGAGTGATTGGGGTACCTGTGTGATGCAAGGCAAGGATTCGGGACGAGCAGAAAGGGGCACTCCGGTGAAGGCTAGGACATGTGATTCAAACGTGACTTCAAATGGTTAAGACCATGAAGAGTGTTTGGACTGGAAGTTGGGGAAAACGGGGTTCTCGTCCCAGAATCTGCTTTTAATTAGTTCGGTAACGTTGGGGGTTAACTCGGCCTTCCAAAGCCTTGGCTTCTTGGCTAAAATGCAGAGGCCAGTGCATATAATCCCCACGCCTCTCATTGCTCCAAATTCTCCATTTAGGATTTCGGCCAGGACGGCACTTCTCAGACTATCAGCCGCAGACGCAGGCGGCCCCGGGCCGAAGTCACCGCATCGGGAGACGTGGCACCACAGGGCAGGCTCGCTGCTTGCAGAGTCCCCCTTGTGGTTTCTCCTTCAAATACCCGAGAGCTTCTGAAACGAGAGAGAGGTGATGGAGCTTCACATTTCTTTATTTCTGAAAGAGAGAAAGAAGGACAAGCAACACTTCGGCGGCCGCCCTGTCCCCAGACGCGGGACGGGGCTTGGAGCTCTCGCCGTGTCTGCACGTGAGGCGAGGAGACGCCGCACAGGACGTCAGGCCCTGACTCCCCGGAACGAAGGAAAGAAGCGCCCCATGCAGATCGGGGGCTGCAAACACGTCAGAAGTCTCGGCCATGCCGTCCGCCAATTTCTAACACCCCGTGATGACCAGAAAGGGTGAGAGGTATCAGGTTCTGAGAAATAGGAACCCCCTTGTGCTGGAGTAAAAGACACGCGGGCATTTATTACAAGGCTCTCCGGGGACTGATGACACCCAGAGGGGGCAGCTGACCTCGCACATGTGACTGCTCTGTGATCCTCTTACCGGGTGTAGACGGAGCCATGCCGCAGCTCCGACTCTGGTTTCCGATCTCCGGGACACGTGCTCTGAGGGAGATCAGTGAGTACCACGAGCTGGTGATTGAATCGCCCACATCCCCAACTCACGTCCACGTCAGGCCTCATTTCATACCTTATTTCCTTACAGAAAGACCCAACCTCACAAGACACTGGGACAGATAACGGGAACTACAGGTTTCAAGGACAAACCAAGGGAAGCAGCTTGTACTTCGCACCATCCGCCAGATTCTTATCTGATTCTCTACTTAAAAATCTAACCTTCGGGGCGCCTGGGTGGCTCAGTGGGTTAAAGCCTCTGCCTTCGGCTCAGGTCATGATCTCGGGGTCCTGGGATCGAGGCCCGCATCGGGCTCCCTGCTTAGCGGGAAGCCTGCTTCCTCCTCTCCCTCTGCCTGCCTCTCTGCCTACTTGTGATCTCTCTCTCTGTCAAATAAATAAATAAATGAAATCTTAAAAAAAAAAATCTAACCTTCCCAAGGTTCCTTCTCTGCCTGGGCTGGTCGGCCTCTCTGCTTCCCTCCCCACATCCCTGAAGGCCCCTTTAAGGAGCTGAGCTGTGCAGAGCACGCTCGGCAGAGCCCAGTGTAAACACACCGGCTGCCCTGTTCTCCACACGTGGACTTTGCTTTCCCCTCCTCACAGACGCGCATGGAGCACCTGCCGGGAACCAGGCTTCCTTCCGTGTCGGAGACGAGGTCACCACGGCCACTGTCCAATCTCGCTCCAAGTCACGCTGCACCCACAGGACGTCCTGCTCTCGACGGTCAGCGGTCAGGCCGTGTCTGCAGGGGCCAAGTCGCCATGCGTAGGGGCCGGCCGCCCCCGCTGCCTGAGTGAGGAACTGGGGCTCTGCAGCCGCCTGCAGCACAGCACCCCGTCGCTGAGCCTTCTCCCCGCCGCGGGCTGCCCCCGCCCGCTGAGCCTTCTCCCCGCCGCGGGCTGCCCCTGCCCGCAACATTCCCTAACTTCTCCACCCCATGAGGTGCACAAATCTACACTCGGATATCCATTCTGCTGCATTTTACAGACTTCCTGTCTGTTAGGCGATTATCACTGCTGAGCCAAACCAAGCCTGGATGTATAAGTCGTGTCCAATACATGCTCTTTCGACAGTAAGTTCAGTGTCACCTCTTCTCAGGGGCTCCAGATAACGTCGTTTGAGGTGTGAGGTGATGTCGGCACGCTACCACATCTTTCCACTTAGACTGTTAGCTCTCATAATTCCTTGAATTCATTATTTCTTTTTTGGTCGTAAGTAAATGTATTATTTAATTATAAAATCTACCTTTTCCAAAAGCCTTTCCAAAACAATGTGCAGCAAATGCTGGACACCGGTGTGAGAGCCATAGACATTCTGTGTCATGGAGACAGGACGCTGGCAGGTCACCTTGACCCGCTTCTGAAGGGCCTGGCCTATCTCCAGCTGCGGCCCCCGAGCCCGAGGCACGGCCGCTTGGAATCCCCTTCCTGTCGGGGCCTGGGCTCCGACCCCAGAGCCACAGAACTGCCTCCTGTCGGGGCCTGGGCTCCGACCCCAGAGCCACAGAACTGCCTCCTGTCGGGGCCTGGGCTCCGACCCCAGAGCCACAGAACTGCCTCCTGTCGGGGCCTGGGCTCCGACCCCAGAGCCACAGAACTGCCTGCGCTCTTCACCTTCTGCACCCCATTGAATGTTGGTTTCTGGAAGTCTCTGGTGCTCAGCACTCAGCAAAAGCTCGGGGGAAAGGCGCAGGCAGGATTTCAAACATGAGGTTGTACATTTCTCGTTTCCCACCCAGCCTGGCCTTGCCAGCACCCTCAGCCTCAGCTCGGGTCCTCCCAGACCCGCCAGGGCGCACAGCTTCCGGCTCAGCTGTCCTCTCCGAGTCCCAGCAAGCGCGCAGGGAGGCTCGCCGGCACCCCTCCTGGGGTCTGGCCTCGGCTCCCGCCTGCCGTGCTGCTGTCTGTCACCCACACACTCTGCGGGACGCTGGCGGCGTGGGCCTCACCTGACCCTGCGTCCAGAGTGCCCTGGGCACCAGCCGGGGGGCCTCGGCGGACGGTCTGGTCCATCGTGGGGCTGTCCTGATGTTTCTTCCCACGCTGCTCTGGCTCCTTGTACACACCCAGTGTGGGCATCGGGAGTAAGGCAGAGAGAGCAAGAGAGGGCCGCGGGCCCTGGCTGCAGGTGGTGTAGACGGGACCCGCACGGGCGCGCGCAGGACGGGAGCCGGGCCGCGGGAGAACCACGCCGCAGACAGCCCGACTCACAGGTGAGAGGGACAAAGAAAACCGACGCCCCCTGGACCTGCCGGAGCGACGGAGCGATGGGCACAGGCTTCCTGGGGGGCGCGGGGGCAGCTGCAGGCACATGGGGAGGCCGCCCAGGCTCCGTAGCTGCACACGGGGCTTGTCACTGAAATGCCGACGCCGTGTGGCTCCCCCAGGCTGCGGGGCACAGACGTCGGGGCGAGGGGCTGTCAGGACCCGGCCTCCCCGGCGACAGCACGGAGTCTTCGAGTCCCGAGAGCGGGAGACACCACGAGAAGACATCCCAAGAGCCGGGGCGGCGTGCACAGGGCCTCCCCGGGATTGGGGGTAAGCGCGTCTTTCCGCAAGGGCTTGGGCGCCCCCGGCCCCGCCTTCCTGCTGCACCTGCGTCAGCCCCGGGGGTCGCCGGAGAGGAGATGCCGCCGGAGCGGCGTCACGGAGAGAGGCCAGCAGGGCCCGGGCTTCAGGAGCCCCCGAGAAGAATATCTGAAGCTGAGTTTATGTCTCAAGGTCGTGGAATGTGTTTTGGAAATCGAGAAATACTAAGAATGGATGCAGTAGACTGAAAATCCGTTTTCTTCAATCTGACACAAAGGGAAAGGTCACAGATTAAACCTGTGTGTCCTTTTGTGTACATATAGTTAAAATAACCAAAAATGTTTAGAAACTCATGGAAGGAGAATATTCTGTTCAGAAACGAGGAAGACGGAGGGTCCTGGGTTCAGCAGCGTGGTCTATGGAGCGAGGAACCAGCTCGGTCCCGGGAGCACCACCGAGGAGCCGCAGTCCGTGGCCCGTGGGCACCAACGCTTCCCTCTTGGTCTTGTGTCCGGACGCGTACTGTTGGGAAAACCAGCCTGGCCGCTCACGGAGGCAGTTCTCCAAGAGGGATCAAACACCCATGGGCCCCCATCCCACCCGCCTCTACCGGGTGCCATTTTGTAGTGTTGCTTCGGGTTCTTACTTTGGGGGAAAAAAATTACAGACATAATTCAAGCTCCAAGGTTTCTCTTCCCTGGAAAAGATAATAAAAGTTGTATGTTCAAGTGTAAATAAATTATTAGATACAGATGTGACTTTGACAAAAGATCCTGAAAGAGAACCCAAATTCCCGAGAGGAATAGAAGTATGTATTATCTAACTCAGCCTGGGAGGAAATGGAGCACAAAGCAAGCAATTCAAGTGATTTTCGCAGGAGAAAGAGTGAATGGCACTGGGTGTGGGAACCAGTCTTCTAGTTTCCGGCAGAAGGTGACCACACTGACCTGGGGCTTTGCTTCCGAAGAGCTCGTGTGTTTGTTTTGCCGCCACCTGCAAAAGATCTGGGGGGACAGAGATAAATACGAGGCCTTGTTCTGGGGAGTACACCGTGCAGTGATCGCAGTAAAAGCCTTGCGCCGAGCGCAGCGCCCTGTCTCAGCCGGGGTCCAGGCTGGCGGAGGGCGGGCGCCCGTCTCCGCGGGAGGACACGGCAGCTGCGCCCAAGACACAGGACAGAGTGGACGCGATCTCTGCTCGCAGGATGTACGGATGCGACTGTCAGAAATGACGGGACAAAGTCTCGGATGCGTTAAGTCCTCACACGTCGGGAGAGCAGCACCGAGAAAGGCTGCCGGACCGAGGCCGGTGTGTGAAGGTGAGGCCGTGTTTGAACGGAGCAGCCCTGAGAGTCGACGGTTCAGAAACAAACGGGTTCCACCACTTCCAACGCGTAATCTGCAGCAGCTCGAAGTCCAACAAACAAGCCGGCTGTACAAACACAGGGCAGACAGCTCTGCTCGGAAGCCTTCCCGTGGGGACGTGCTTTCCGAGGCCTGACGAGCCTCTGCGGTCACACCGGAGGCCGGGCCTGGCCCCACAGCCTCTGCCCCGCAGCCTCTGCCCCCGCAGCCTCTGACCCCGCAGCCCGTGGCCCCGCAGCCCGTGGCCCCGCAGCCTGTGTCCCCGCAGCCTCTGCCCCCGCAGCCCGTGTCCCCGCAGCCTCTGCCCCCGCAGCCTGTGGCCCCGCAGCCTGTGTCCCTGCAGCCTCTGGCCCCGCACAGGCAGAGGGGGAGGCTTCGGCAGGACCCAGAAGCCAAGAGCCACCGGTGCCCAGGTGTCCGGACTCAAGAGAACTGATGTGGGAAACAAAGCCAGAGGAAAAATTATTAAATGTCCTTCCTACCGACGGCCATTGATGAGTCCTTGAAGAAGGCGGAGTCATGTCCCTCTAGGGATGGTCAGACCTGGCTAAGGGCCAAAGGCAATCTTGGCCCGACCCCCAGGACCCTGTGAGTCTACCTCAATATTCCTTTGGAAACTTCCTTTCTCTCTAAAATGCCCCAGGACACGTGTTGGCCATCCCCCCAGCACGGCCCACTGACAGACATCCGAGGGGCCTCGCGACTCAGGTTCTATGGGACGGAAGAGAAGACCTTTTCCCAGCAACAGTCGGCCGGCTCAAGGGCCTGGAGACCCGCTTCCAAAATTCCTTAGGGACGAGACCGGCCCTGACCCCTCCCGACTTGAGAAGAAAGGGTGGGCGGCTCCTCGCCCCCAGCGCGGCTCTTTCTGCCCCCAGGTCGTGTCCCCGAGGTTCCAGAAAATCACCTTTTGCACCAAAGACGTCTCGAGGCTGGACTGGTCCCTGGGCTGTCGGCTCCGGACCCCTGCGTCCTGTCCGACATGAAGAACGTGCGCGTGTTTCCTGGGGACGTGGACGGTCTCCCCGGCTCTGCCGTGACGCTCCGACCGAGTCCGTCGCGTGGTCTGGCGTCACGCTCGGCGCAGAGGCTGCTGAGCTCGGCAGAGCCGCCGCCCGCAGGACGAGGGCGGACAGGCCGCGCCTCCTGTCGCCGCGTTTCCTCCTGACACGTTTCTCCAACTGGAGTCCACGACGTGGTGCCGATCTACAAGAACCCGTTTCTCCTCCAGAGAGGCCCGAACATCCCTGAGGCTGCCCGACTCCTCCCTGGCTCGGAAGACACATGCGGGTCACAGCTGAAGCATCAGGTATGCGGCCGCTCTTCACACGGTGGCCGCACCGGCCGAAAAGACGCC
>LNAC01000187.1:2853529-2961020 GCA_002007465.1 Ailurus styani
TCGCGGCCCACAGCCGGGCCTCCAGGGAGCTGGGGGCTGCGGGGAGGGGGCGCCCGGCCCGACCCCACGGGAGGACAGGGCCCGGCGTGAACGGGCGGAGGGGCCCGAGTGCCGCGGAGGCTGGGCCTCACCGGGACCCCGCGAGTGCGCAGGGCGGCGGGAGCCCACGGGGACAGCAGTCGGGTTGGTCACGGTGAAGGAAGAGGAAACAGACACGAGGAGCATCGTCAGACACTGAGTTTGAACGACACTCCAATAAAAATCTTGTCCAGTTTTAAATGAGAACCTTTGCGTTTTCTTGCCAAACTCTTTGGCATCAGGCTTTATAACTGAACCGGCTACAAGTCACTCGGGGTCTTGAGTGAGTCGCTCGACAGCGCGGCTGCGGAACCACAACGTGCGCTCCCTGCGGACGGGTCTCCCCTCTTCCTCTCACTGACCGGCGTCTTGTCATGAAACAACTGGAAAAACTGACCTCGTCAAAATGGACCTCCCCTGTGTGATCATTCTATGAACCTAGTGTTTTATTTCCTCTCATGGACACAGGTTGAAATTTCTCAGGATAACGGAAAAGGACTTCTAAGTAGTGGGACTATTAAATTCGTGTTTCGAAATACTGAAACTCTCCCGCGAGAACACGCACATTCTCTGCTGATTTTGTTCCTCACGATTCAAACTGTCACACTGACTACAGACGACCAGAAAGCCGTCTTGCATATCACTTTTCCAAAGCTGGATTTTTCCTTTAAATTTGTGAACATTCTCATTACACAACAATATATTCCAATTATATGCACTTTGGTTCTCAAACATGTCATCTAACTACACAGTTTTTGGAAGATAAATACTATTCTAAACAAATCTGCAAAGTAAGACTCTCTCACAGTCTTGTGTTTTTGGTTTTTTTTAAGATTTTATGTATTTATTTGACAGAGAGCGCGCCAGCACAAGCAGGGGCAGCAGGAGAGGGAGAAGCAGGCTCCCGCAGAGCAGGGAGCCCGAGGCAGAACCGGATCCCAGGACCCCGGGATCACGACCTGAGCTGAAGGCAGACACTTCACTGACCGAGCCACCCAGGTGCCCCCAGAGTCTTGTTTTTAATCTTTTTTTTTTCTAAAAAAACATTAGATAAAACCTCCTTGGATGCCCAGGGATCACAGTAAGAAATTTCAGAGTATGCCCAGATTCCTTCTCTTCTCTAAAGATCAGACCAGTAACAGCTCGGATTTTACTAATGCGGTCTTTAGAGAATACCTGGGGTGTGGAAATTTGATCTAGAGGATTTTTTTTTTTTTTGACATCAAAAGCTTCCCTCTGATTAATTCTCAGAGGGGGCCCAGTGAGGGAAGCCCGTCCTTGTTCACGCACCAGAAGGCCAGCTGTCTCCCACAGGCCAGAACAGGGCCCGGAATACAGTGGGTGCTGGACACCCTGTTGAAGAGATGAGGGAATGAAGTAGAGTAGACGTCAGATCCTCAGCTCTAGAACTAAAATCACTGGTCTCTCATATGCCATCACCCAACCATTACCAAAAATATGCATATTTAAGGAAGGTTTTCCTGAGTAATATTCCATTGTATACACGGACCACATCCTCTTTATCCATTCGTCTGTTGAAGGGCATCTCGGCTCTTTCCACAGTTTGGCGATTGTGGACATTGCTGCTGTGAACATTGGGGTACGGATGGCCCTTCTTTTCACTCCATCTGTATCTTTGGGGTAAATACCCAGTAGTGCGATTGCAGGGTCATAGGATAGCTCTATTTTTAACTTTTTGAAGAACCTCCACACTGTTTTCCAAAGTGATTGCACCAACTTGCATTCCCACCAACGGTGTAAGAGGGTTCCCCTTTCTCCACATCCTCTCCAACACTTGTTTCCTGTCCTGTTGATTTTGGCCATTCTAACTGGTGTAAGGTGGTATCTCAATGTGGTTTTGATTAAAGAATGAATACCCAACTTTTGCATCAACATGGACGGGCCTGGAGGAGATTATGCTGAGTGAAATAAGCCAAGCAGAGAAAGTCAATGATCATATGGTTTCACTTACTTATGGAACATAAGGAATAACATGGAGGACATTAGGAGAAGGAAAGGAAAAGTGAATTGGGGGAAGTCGGAGGGGGAGATGAACCATGAGAGACTGTGGACTCTGAGAAACAAACTGAGGGTTTTGAAGGAGAGAGGGTGGGGGGATGGGTGAGCCTGGTGGTGGGTATTAAGGAGGCCATGTATTGCATGGAGCACTGGGTGTGGTGCATAAACAGTGAATCTTGGATCACTGAAAAAATAAAATTAAATTTAAAAAAAAGGAAGGTTTTCCTGAAGTGTCATTTACACACAGTGGTGCATCTGTTTGCAAACACGTCCCCTCAGGGAACCCACATGTGTCAGCAGACACGCCCATCTCCCCGGACACCAGCCTGAGACCCTGTCCAGACTGGCCCCTGATGCAATCTCATCTTTACTGTTGTAGGTTCGAGTTGTTCCAGAACGTCTGAGTCACAGGGTACGTACTGTCTTCTGTCCGGCGTCCATCCCTCACTCAGCATGACCATCGCTGCATGTCAGAGGCCTGCTGCTTTCATGCACCACTCTCCTGAAGGTGGGCACTGGGACTAAATCCTCTGTGAACTTTCTCCCACAAGGTCTTTTGTAGTAGAGAAATCCCCAGAGGTAGAATTTGGGGCACGCAGTTGGTGTGTGTGTAACTTCTTTGAGAAACTGTCAAACATGTTTCCAAATTGCACCGTCTGGCGCTCCCTCCACAGACCCCCGTGGGTTCCAGGACAGCATCGCTGCCCAGGAGGCCCTGACGGCGTGCGCGGCAGGGCCTCACTGTTGCTCTGATTTGCATTTCCTTAGTGACAAATGTTGTTGAGTGAGGTTTCCTTTCATACTGCCGTCATGTGTCTTCTTTCATGAAGTGCCTGTTCAACTCTCTTGCCCATTTTTGGTTATTTGTCTTTTTGTTACCAGTTAGATTCATTTGGTTGTTTTGTTTTTTGTTTTTTGTTTTAGCTTTTATTTATTCATTTGACAGAGCAAGACAGAAAGAGCTCACACAAGTAGGGGGAGCAGCAGGCAAAAGGAGAGGGAAAAGCAGACTCCCCGCTGAGCAGGGATCCCAATGTGGGACTTGATCCCAGGACGCTGGGATCATGACGTGAGCGGAAGGCAGCCACTTCACCAACAGAGCCCCCCAGGCACCCCCCGGGTCATTCTTGCTGTTATGTAAGGAACAAGCCTTTTGTCTGATGCAGTGTCCACAGTGCCCTGCACAGAGTCTGTTCCTCCTGGCCCGGGGCTTGCTTATTTATCTTTCTAATGCTTGGAAGAACAAAGTATTTTTTCTTCTTTCAGAAATAAAAGTGGCTAACTCAGTTATCCCCACTCCAAATTTTTAAAGTATAGTCTCCTTTAAAAGAACTACAGCAAACTGCATGGATTCATTCCATATCTGTGAAAGAAAAATATTATTTTATTTATTTCACAGAAGAAAAATGAGTATGGTTTCATTTAGGAAGGCCTTTATTTTCATATTTTCTCATCCATTTGTAATGCATTTGGGTCGCCCAGGCTGATCCACTGCCAATGGAATGTGACGTGGCATGCCTGGAACTTCCGGTGCAGGTCTGAAAGCAAAGAGTCAGGCTTTTTAGTGGAAATTGTAGTGTTTTCTTGATGGCTGGTAAATAGCTGAGAGTCACAGAAACACGGTGCTTTCTGGACGACAGACGGCTGCTGCCATCCTGTGACCAGGGTCCCCTACGGGGAGGCTGCGGGGACGAGAACAGGAGCAGGAGGGGACTTGAGGGGCTGAGTCCCAGGAGGTGCTCTCAGGAGGGCGCTGAGAACCCGGGGAGTCCCACGCGAGAATAAACGGTGGCCGTCCAGGGCTGAGGAGCAGAGGCCACTGACGAGCACTGTGTCAGCCCGTCAGGGTCAAGACCCAAACGTGGGGCTTATCTTCACTGCAGAGGGAAGGGAATGTGGCCTTCACGCCTGCCTTCTCATCCAGCTGGGGGGGGGGGACAGCCGTGCCTCACGTCACGGTCGTCAGCAGCGCAAGTCTAGAGCCGACAGCGAGCAGGCTCTGGAGTCCACGGCCGTGAGCACGACTCCACACACCCGACACCCTCACAGGTGAACACAAGAGCAGTCTCTGAAATCTTGCCGTCTGTGATGACGTGAATGGAATTACAGGGTATCATGCTGAGCGAAATAAGTCAGTCAGAGAAAGACAATGATCATATGGTCTCTCTGATATGAGGAACCTGAGGGGCAGAGCGGGGAGGTCGTGGGGGGTTAGGGAAGGAAAAAAATGAAACAAGATGGGATCGGGAAGGAGACAAACCATAAGAGACTCCTAATCTCACAAAACAAACTGAGGGTTACTGGGGGGTGGGAGGGTAGGGATAGGGTGGCTGGGTGATGGACATTGGGGAGGGTTTGTGCTATGGTGAGTGCTGTGAAAGGTGTAAGCCTGATGATTCACAGACCTGTTCCCCTGGGGCAAAAAAAATTAAAAATTAAAAAAAACTAAAAAAAAAGAGCAATTTCCTCTCGTGACAACATTGATCATTTTAGCGCCAACAGAGGAATAAGGTGTCTTCCTCCAGAACACAGCCCTGCACGGATGCCGATCTGGGCTCTGCCCCGTGCCCCGTGGAGGAGCCGTCCCGCTCAGGTCCACGCCCGTGCTCACGAGGACGCACGCTGTCTCCGTCACCCTGTCCCACCGCCCCCCCTCACCGGTCGCCCTCTTCCTTTGGAGCCTTCCTGTGAGGGCCACCTTTTCTGTACAATCTCAATTTCTTGCTGTTAACTTCAAAGTCACAGACAACCACCTTTGCTCCCAGACTCCTATCACTTCTCATTAGTGTCGCTTCCCTGGTTTCCATTCAGTTCTTGTTCCTCTGGGATCTTCGTCCTCCTATCCTGTGCCTCACGTGCCAGGAAGGACAGGCTCTACGTTCCACTGATTCACTTTTCAATCCTCCGTTGAAGCCCTCAGATGCAGTGGTGCGCATCACACAAGCAGGCTCGGCAGCGAGTGTGAGCGGCTCTCCCGGCCCGAAGGCCACACCCGTGCCCAGCGTCCCACGGCGGAGCAGAGCACCCGCTCGCTGACAGCCACTCGCGTGAGGAGTTTCCCAAACAAGCCCGGACCCCAGGAAGCTCCCCAGACCCCGGGTCAGCGGCTCCAGGGTTCGGAAGGTACCGTGAAGCTACTGATCGCAGGAAAATGAAAATCAGGCTGGGAACATACAGAGGAAACAAGTCAACAGGTCGTCTCTATCGAGGGCCTGAAACAAAGTTGGCACTAAGTAAGTTGTTGTGGGAAAGAGCACGGGAAGAAGGCAAGGGGAAACTGAGGCCAGGAGGGCAGGGTTAGCGTGAGCAGGAAATCCCTCCCTTGACAAACATATTTGGTTGAACCGCATGAAGTTTCCATTCTTGCAGATCAAAACCAGCTGAATGCGGTCATTTTATACAGTTTAATCTAAGACCACCAAAGCCAAGAATCTGTGGGGTATCTGAGAAAGACACCCTTCCAAACGCTGAGGTGCCTGGTCCCCCCTCTTCACGGCTGATGGGTCCCCGGGTCCAATCACAGATTTATCAGCCTCTCCAGCTGACAATCCAGCATGTGCACAACACGAGTAACCTTTCCCACGCAACCCGAGTCTGAGACGTGAAGTCAGCTCTGCTGCAGCTAATGAAAGCAAAACCCCACATCTGAATGTGGGATGAAGAATGTCAGAAATGAAGAGAAACTGTTTATTCCAGAATCTGTTTAGACCACCCCTCCGCACAAGGCTTGGGCAGCCTGCGATCACATTCTTGCTTTCTTGTCTACAAAAACATGGGTGTGCCAAGAGCCTATAAGCCCCATGACACACGCCACGTAATATGAATCACTTCATCATCCAAATCCCAGGAAGGGACCTTCACAGCGGCCTCATTACTGAAACCGGAGCAGGCGCGACAGACCCGTGCCTCGTCCCACTCTCCCCCCGGAGGTCAGGACGCCCCTGGAGGCCAGCGCCCCTTCCCCTCGGGGCGCTCGCCCACCAGCCTCCCCACCATCCCGTGCCTGCTTGCTCGTCCACCTGCTGCGGACGGCACACCCGACAGGGCCATCCCTGGAAGCCGTGCTGCCCCCCAGGCTTCCCACCTGCAACCCGAAGGCCACCCTCCCAACAGCATGCAGGACCAGGACCGGGCCGGGCTGACTCACCTTCGCAACCGCGAGATGCTGTTGAGATCGCTGCTGGTCAACTACGCAGTGTCTTCCCGAGGTCCTCGGGCAGGTCACTTCAGGACCCCACCCCTCCCCCAGCCAGGTGTCCGCCAGCGCCTCCCCCGCCCTCCCCGCCTCTGTCCTGGCGACGCCTCATCCCAAAGCTGCGCCGCACCTCTTCCAACCGCCCTGGAGGGGGCCAGATGCTCTTCACTCTGGCAACTTTGTGTGTATAAAGAACATCTTCATATGGGTTTTCCAAGACAAGAGTCCATCACGACCTCCCTATGATGTAGCTTTTGTCGAGTACTTGGAAAATAAAACTAATAATAATTTCTACCAAACTCCTGGCATTATCCTAAAACTTGGGTACTGCCGTGAAATCAAGTCAAAGTGAGAAGTTCCGTATAATACAGTATCTTTATGCATGTTCTCCCATGAACGTAGAGCCAAGAGTTTGACGTTACGGTTCACGTGCTCAATGCCGCAACGGCGTAGTCGCTGGACAACAGCCAGCCCGGTGAGCCCAGCCAGCGAGCCCGGCTCCCGCGGCACCGGCACCACAGCCCCCGGGGCTCCCAAGCCCGCCGCTGCCCCAGGCTCTGCCGCCCGCGTTCCCGCTCCTCCCGGCCGCGCACCTCGCAACCACTTTTCCAAGCTGACTTCGTCCTGCATTTTCCCCGATAGAGCTTTGTAATACTTGGGGTTTTTTTTAAACATTAGTTTTTCTTCTTTAAAATATTATTTGGCTATTGTCATTGACATTAAATAATTTCAACTTTTTTTCCCCCAAGTCACATGGGACGCAGCTGGAACCAGGACTTACTTTGGAGGAAAGGTACCTTACGGGGGGCATCGTGTGTTGTTGGCCATTTACCATCCGGAACCGTACTGGAAGCATCCCGACTCTGCTGGGGCCCCAGAAAGACTGGGCTCTGGGACCTTGAAGGGAAGACACCTGCTGTCCATCCCCGGGACAGCCATCTGTGTCTGGGGAACTCGTGGGGGGCCCTGGGGACCCTACCTCTGCTGGGAGGGGAGGCCCAGAAGCCAAACTGTGGGTTCAGCACGCAAAACCGGTGCATGTGGTCAGGAGGCCCGTGGGCAGCGCGGCCCACTGCCGTGTGTCCACCCCACAACGCCTGTTAGGAAAAAAACACTCTTTATTGAAGAACATCGTTGCAACTTTACCACGTTCTGTGCCGACGTACTGGATGCCGACTCCGGTCGTCCAGCGAGGGGACCCTTGGGAAGAGCAGGGAACTCACAGGCATGCGTGTGGCAGAGCGGCGGCCGTGGAGGGAAGGGACCCGAATCCCGGTGGCGCTGGGAGCAGGAGCCCAGCCCTGGGCGGCGCGGCCCCCTCACGCGCGTGGTGCACCGGCCACGTCAGTCGTCGGCTCCAAACAGCTGCAGGTTGCCGTCCAGGCTGACCGTGGCAAGCTGCAACGGAAAAGAAGATGCCGCGTGGTTCCATCACTTTCACGAATGGAGAACCCTACACGCTTCCCGTGTGGGTTCTCCCTACCGGCCCCTTTCCAGACCACAGAACAAAATGCACTGGCGACGGTAGGACCCGTACACACAGCAGGTTCCGTACTGACGGTTGATGACTGCAAACCACGCTTCCCAGCTGCTATGATACTAGCAAGTGCCCTGGTCCGAGTCCAGGGTCCACATGTCCCGGAGAGGACAGGACGGCTCTGGAAGCCTCTTCCAGCTCTCAGCCATGCACGGGAGCCACGGAGCCCCAGACCGCTGCCTTCCCACTGCTCTGCTCCCTCACCCAGGGTGGAGGGCGCTCGCTCGCGCGGTGGGTCAGACAAGGAGTCAGGCCCTCCTCCTTTGTGCCCAGGGACCAGCTGGTAGGGCCCACCTTCGAGCTCAGGAGGGGCAGTGTGCTCTGGGGAGCAAGTCCAGGCCTGCACGCTCTCGCGCCACGTCTCAGGCCACGTGCCTGGCAGCCTCACTTGGCCGTCCCCCTTGGACCGAACGCTGGCCTGCTACAGCGATACTGTGCCTCCTGCTCTGCGTTTGAGACGTTCCACGAATCACCACTTCAACATTCACCATGACTTCAAATCCCATCAACTCATGACCTGTCCTATGATCCAAAACCTGGATGGCTCTTTGAATGTGCTCTTCATCCAAATGACATAATGGGCCCCATGGCTCTGCGCTGTGGAGGCTTCGCCCTGCAGGGCCACCTCTCAGCATGAGCATCCCGCCGCGCGCACGCGGCCACCGCACCCACCCGGGGCCTCGCCTCCTCCTGGAGCTGCATGATCTCACCCCAGTGGCCCCTCGACCCACTTGCAGACGTCTGCCATCGAGTCATGCCAAGTCCCTGCGTGAGCCCCTCGGTGTTACCGTCAGGAACCTGGACAAGACGCACGAGGTCAGGGTCCTGTGTGGGGAGCCCCCGCCCACAGCTGTGCCTCTGTGGGCGTGGAAATGCCCTCGGAGTCCGTGCCCCCGCCCTACAAGGTCGCCCCGAGGGCGTGAGGGGCAGGTGCGCTCCCGAAGCCTTCTGCAGCTGGTCCTTCCCTCCCCTCCCCCCTCAGCTGTTCTTGCCGCTACGGTGCGGTGACTCAGTGCACGTGTGACGTCTGAACCGATGCCGCTTTGCTCTCTTCAGCCACATGTCGGTGTAGTGCCCTTGGTCAGGGACACTGGGGCCCATGGAGCCCACTGGCCGGGTACAGAATAAGATGACATCACGAGAAGCAATGTGTACATCTGTGGCCTTTGATTTTTAGGAGCCTCTGCCTTAGAAAAGGTAGAAGATCTGTAGGAAAAGAGTCAGTAGGAGACGCCCTCACTGCTTCTGTCCGCACAGATCTAGACGTTCGAAAAACCGCTGGCCAGGAGGAAGAGAGGAGAGCAGGATGCAGATCCCTGACTCCAGGGGTACGACCCTCTCCTGGGATCATTCCCCAGGTCACACCTGAGAAGCAGGGGACAGACAGCAAACAGCTGTGGGGGCTGCAGTAAGGGACTACTGCCCCATCCCAGAGCACAGTCCGGCGGCAGCTGGCAGTGCGCGGCGTGGTGGGGGAGCTGCGCAAACCCGGGCCCGGCGGGGATGCTGCATGGACACGGCCCGGGCTGGCCCCAGTGAGGGCCTGACCATCGTCTGGCTCATCCTGTGTGCTCCAGAAACATCCTGACCCCCACCCCCGGGAGCCTGTCTTAGCCCGGGCCTGTAGGACGAAGACAGACGGGTGGCTGGTAAACCACCGATGTGTGTTGCTCCCAGGCTGGGGCCCAGAAGACTCAGGGTAGCAGGCACGGCGGGGTCTAGGGGCTCTGTCCTCACCTGGGGAAGGCGGCATTCTGGAGCTCTTTCTGGGGAATGAAGCCAGTCCCTGAGGGCTCCACCTCACGACCTAATCACCTCCCGAAGGCCCCCCTCCTAACACCAACATCTCCTGTCCACTGCAGAGCCAGGTCAGGCTTTGGGGTGGTGAGGAGTCACAATGACCGTTAGCCAGCAAGGCGTGCAGGAGAGCGCAGGGCACCTGAGACCATGTCCTGAGACCGATGCTCCCCACAGACATCCGCTCCGCTGTCCCCGGAACAGGCCCCGGTCGGGCTCTGTGTCCACCCCCCCCCGTGGTGACACGAGGGCTCAGCTCCCACACGCACCGTGTGCCTGAGCTCCCCGGTGTCTACACCACGAGCTCCCTCAGGAAACGGATCCCCAGATCGCCTCGGCTTTCCTAAAACCATCATTTTTCTTCTTTTCTTTGATATTGTTAGGTTCAAGAAACCCCAACAATAACTTAAGGGATGATCATCAATCTATCAACAACTTCTTGGGCAGACGTTTTTATGTTGATTGACACCAATGGGTCTTTGCAATCATAAACGATTCAGGGAATCAAACATCAAAAATGCAGAAATAACAAAAGCACCATTTCTGAGTGTCTCTAGCACAGCACAGTGCCCTGTCTGGCACGGGTCTCTATCGATACAGATAACGATACTGGGACTGATATGGACACCCTGCCTCGGAAGACCCTGGCGGGCGGCTCGACGCCGAGCACAGGCATCTCGGATTCCGTGACTGTCACGGAATTACGTTACATTAGTCCCTTCCTAACGACACGAGATCCCTTCCAGAGTCTCCGTGTGGGGACCACGAACACAGACTTAGAGTCAGGCCACTTCTGCCACTCACCTGCCCTACGGTGTGGGGCAAGTCACTGTCCTCCACGTCCGTTCCAGAGGCATAGTGGGCGACACCACCAACCCCAGAGTGAGAAGGGCTGTGTCCGCTCATGGGTGTTGAGCACCCACCAGAACCAGGCACGTGGGGCACATGTGGCCAACAGACCCATGGGGACCAAACAGAAGAAGGACAGATACAGAAAAAACACTGCAATCTTCAGACCCAGTATGTCACTTACATAATACTAAGAGGGACAGACTGATGTATGCAGTTCAGATTTTGGCCTGAGAAAGTTTATTGTTTAGGGAGGAGAACTTGGTTCTTATTTCAAAGAAATGGCTAAAACAAAGTAGATTTCACATCGAAGAAAAACTTCACTTATTCACAAGTCCCCAAGCAATCTTATGCTCATGGACACGTGTCAAACTTATTTTAAAATTTGTCTCTAATTGGACTATATCAGAGACAATGACTCTAAACCACACACATCTGGGATAAAAAAAATGAGGTTTATCTGTTCTAAATACCGCAGTCTGCAAAAACACTGCTACAAATCTCATACTAATGACATCTTACAACATTAATAACCCTTTCTTAGAACATATCTTCAAACAACATAAAAATAAGTTTCAGATGGCTGAGGCACTTCTATTTCCAAACTTTTGAGACATTAGCAAAGGCAACAACATCCAGGGGATAAACACAGTAGCTCTTATTTCTGTGAGTTTCGCTGGAATTTGGCTAGGAATTCAAGCTCTGAAGGTCGGCTCCTCGTCTACGTAAGCAGAATGCAAGCTGTCCGCGTTAGCTGGTCCGTGGGGTGCAGGTGCCCTTCAGGGGTGAAGAGTGTACAGGAGAGCAGGGCACGGGGCTGCAAAGGAAGTGGAGCTGCAGGAACCAGCACACGCGTTAGCCTGAGAGACCTGTCTAAACACGCAGGACGCAAGATGGGTGACAAAGTACAGCCCAGAATGGGAATGGCAGAGTCCCTGACTGCTCTGCCCGGGGGGCCAGAAGTTGCTGTGAGAACTCAAAGGGGGTGTGGCTAACTCTTCCGGTGGCAAGGGACAGAAACCCAACTTGGACGAGTTGAGCAGAAAGGCATTTAATTATATGGTTATTGGAATGTCTAAACGAGCTCAACAACAAAGATGGACTCTGGAGTCAGGAAGAGCTGAAGCCACAGACTCAACCAACACCAGCTCCTGGTCATCATCCCCGGTGTCTGCCCCTCAATGCTTCCCTTCTTCTTCTTTCTCTTTGGAAACCACATGTTTCTAATTCTCTGGTCCACGTGGCCAGAAGGAAACAAAACAGACAGACAAAACAAGCAGCAAAAAAATCCCATGTCACTTAAGCTCCCGGGCTCCAGCCACTGTTTCCTGCTGGTTCCAGTTTTGCCATGGGGCCCAAGCAGGCTCATGTGTTCAGTAACTTGCTGCTCCTGTGATAATCATGAGGGTGGAAAGTTCCCAGAAGGGCAGTGAGACAGAAAGACAAACTATGAGGGACAGGGGTGAGTCCTTTCCTTCAGTAAAATCAGGACATCCCAAGAGGGTGTGCATGCTATGCACTGCAGCAGGGTTCTGACCTCACCACTGCTCTTGCAAGGTCGAGGCTAGTGACTCCTGAAGGGACTCACGTTCTGAGCTTGGAAGAGCTGCAGGAAAAAAGAGACAAACCTGGGAAAGGAACTGAAAGCCAAGGTGACATGTTTATGACATTTGCCCAAGGAAATCACAGCTTCTGTTAAAGCAAAGTGTGTGTATGTTTGCTGGGGGGACGTCTTTGGCTTAAATTGGCATGTGAACACAGAAGGTGAGGATGTGGGGTCTCAAGATAAAGGAGGTTGGGCCAAGAAACCTGTAAAAAGTCAGAAGATTCATGTATTTAGACCTGAGTGAAGCAGGGACAGAGAAGGCCACCTTGACACCAGGGAGATGAGATGTCTCAGCCTAAGGTGAGGAGATCACTTCCAAAATCCATAACTAAGGGCAGCCTGTAGGGAGTTTGCAGTTTTCATTTACGCTTTGAGATACAAATAAATCCATATCAAGAACTAACCAAAAAGAAGTGGTCTCAGCTGCTATATTCTGAAAGCACTCAGTAGAGCAAACCTAAGACTACCTGGACCACTCCTCCACAAAAGCCATGCAGGACACTCAAGGATAAGTTCTGCTGAAGGGCATCTCTGGACCTTTCCCTATGAATTATAGTGGGTACAACACTCAGCAGGAATGGAATAGTGGACACTGTAGACAACATAGCCATCAGACATGGTCTTCAGACTGGCGTGTTTAAAATGGCTAGGAACATAATAAAAGGATAAGCTGTTATAATAAAGAACTGGAAGACTGAAAACAACCAAAGTGAAACTAGAAATAAGAGTCATTGAACATAAACTCCTATTTGATGGATTAAGAGTTGATTAGAAACAGCTGAAGAGAGGATTTGTAAACTGGAAGGCAGGTGTGAAGAAACCACCCAGAATGTAGCTCATAGAGTTGAAAGGATGGGACATGTGAAGGGGCCTTTAAATGACAGACTGAGTATAAATATTCATTTAAAAGGAGTTCCAGAAGGAAAGAACAATGAGACTGGAAAAGACAGAATATATGAAGGGATAATAGCTAGAATTACCGAGAATTAAGGAAAAATCAAATAGTTATTGAGGAAACAAATGAGCTTTAGGGTAGATAAATAATAATAAATGCACAATTAAATTTAAGTCTCCAGGACAGTACACACAATAATCTTCCTCCATTGGTGACCTCATTCTGACTCTTTATCACATGGAGTGGGATTACATAAATAGAAGCACCCACCTGGACTCACAGAGATGTGGTTTCAGTGAGAGCAGGTGAGGCACAAGGGTGACACTAAAATACAAGCCCTGGGACACCTGGGTAGCTCAGGAGGCTAAATATCTTACTCCTGATTTCAGCTCAGGTCATGATCTCAGGGTCATGGGTTCAAGCCCCATATTAGTCTCTGCACTCAGCATGAAGTGTGATTGAGATTCTCTCTCCCCCTCCCTCTGCCCCTCTCACTTGTGCTTGCTCATGCTCTCTGAAATAAATAAAATAAAATAAACCTTTAAAAAAACAAACAAACCAAAAAAAACCAAAACAAAACAGAAAAAAAAAAACCCACAGGCCCCAAGTGACTCTGAAGTGCAGCAAGAACGAAGGTCCATTTGTTTACATACTAATTTTTCAGTTTTAAATATTACTGTCAGTTATTGACCATTTTATTTTGTCCTTCATTAAAAATAAATCTTTAATTTTTATAAAAATAAATTCATCAAATTTTTTGTCTCATGTTTTATACTTTCAAGTTTTTTTAAGTTTTATGAAGTCTTTCCAAAGCATAGGTCATAAAGTTACTCTACATTTTCCCCTATTTATTTATAATTTTACCTTTCACATTTAGATACTTAAATCATTAAATGTATGCATGTTTAAACAGAAATATAATTTTCTTTTTTTTCACTATAGAGATCCAATTTTCCCTAAACATTGTACCAAATAATCCATCTTTTCCCCATTGTTTTATGGTGCCATACTAATATGTATTGAGCCCCCAAATATATGTGGGTCTCTCTCTGAATTCTCAATTATATTCTTTTGGCTTTATATCAGTTCTCCTACCAATGCCACATTATTTTTATTTCCATGGTTTCAAGTGCCTTAATATCTGATAAAGAAAATATAAAGTTTCAGAGAGTGTGGACTCTGAGAAACAAACTGAGGGTTATGGAGGGCAGGGGGTGGGGGATGGGTGAGCCTGGTGGTGGGTATTAAGGAGGGCACAAATTGCATGGAGCACTGGGTGTGGTACGTAAACGATGATTCTTGGAACACTGAATAAAACCAAATTAAGATGTTAAAAATAAATAAATAAAATAAATAAATAAAAAAGAAAATATAAAGCTGACTTTGCTTTTTATGGATCTTTTTTCTCCAATAAATTTTTTTGGAATAAGTTTATTGAATACTGCTATAGTTTTTATTAAGATTGCAGTAAATGATGTAGTGAAAAGAAGGGCCATATGTACCCCAATGTTTATAGCAGCAATGTCCACAATTGCCAAGTTATGGAAAGAGCTGAGATGCCCTTCAACAGATGAATAGATAAAGAAGATGTGATCCACATATACAATGGAATATTATGCAGCCATCAGAAAGGATGAATACCCAACTTTTGTATCAACATGGACGGGTCTGGAGGAGATTATGTTGAGTGAAATAAGTGAAGCAGAGAAAGTCAATTATCATATGGTTTCACTTACTTGTGGAGCATAAGGAATAACATGGAGGACATTAGGAGAAGAAAAGGAAAAGTGAATTGGGGTAAATCGGAGGGGGAGACCAACGATGAGAGACTGTGGACTCTGAGAAACAAACTGAGAGTTATGGAGGGGAGAGAGAGGGTTGGAAGATGGGTGAGCCTGGTGGTGGGTATTAAGGAGGGCACGAATTGCATGGAGCACTGGGTGTGCTGCATAAACAGTGAATCTTGGATCACTGAAAAAATAAAGTAAAATGAAAAATAAATTTTAAAAAATTGCAGTAATATATAAATTAGTGAAGAACTGGCATCCTTATATTAAGTTGCAACTTAAATTATGAAAGGATATGGAATACTATTCAGCTCTTCTATGCAGTTTATTAGAGTTTTAAAGTTTTCTCCATAGTTATTTGTTTTTCTTAGTTAAGGTCCTAGATACTTTCAAGTGTTATTTGAAGGAATAAGGAAATCTGATTTTTATTTTAATTTCAGTTAGTTATTTCGGGTATACTGATTGTTGTCACTAGATATTACATGCTGCAACCTTACTGAAACCTTGCTGAATTATATCACTTCTAAAAGCTCAATGATTCTATCAGTTTTTCCAGTTAAATCAATCAGATCATCTGCAAATAATGAGTTTTGTCTCTCCTTTTCCAAGCCTTTTTACTCTCATTTGTTTCTCTTTGTTTTACTGATAAGAATCTCCAATATTATGTTAAAAGGAGTTGTAAGAGTAGTTATCCTTGTTATATGCCTGATCTTAAACAGAATGCATGTAAAATCTATTAAGTATAGTATTTCCTATAAATATTGGCATATAACCTTCACCAGATTAAGAATCTCTTTTCTAATGAAATCTTGCCATTTGCAACGATGTGGCTGGAACTAGAGGGTATTATGCTAAGCGAAATAAGTCAATCAGAGAAAGACAATTATCATATGGTCTCTCTGATATGAGGAATTTAAGGGGCAGGGTGGGGAGCCGTGGGTGGTAGGGAAGGAAAAAAATGAAACAAGATGGGCTCAGGAAGGAGACAAACCATAAGAGACTCTTAATCTTTTTTTTTTTTTTTGAGACTCTTAATCTTATGAAACAAACTGAGGGTTATTGGGGGGTGGGAGGGCAGGGATAGGGTGGATGGGTTATGGAGCTTGGGGAGGGTTTGTGCTATGGTGAGTGCTGTGAAAGGTGTCACAGACCTGTACCCCTGGGGCAGTTAATAATAATAATAATAATAATAATAATAATAAATTAATTTTTAAAAAGAATCTCTTTTCTATTCCTACTTTGTTAGATTTCCTTTTAATCGTAAACAGTAATAGATTTAAATGCTTTTTCTGCATCTACTGAGATAAGACAACATATTTTCTCTTTATCGAAGTAGTGAATCAAGTCATTAGGTTTTCCAATGTTGAACCAATCTTGCATTTGAGATAAATCCTGCTTAGTCAAAATGCATTTTTAAGCACACAGCTGAAGTCAGTTGGCCATGTTCTGTTTAGGGTACACATAGGCTTGCCCATAACGGAAATAGGCAGATAATCACATTTTGCATTATATTTAGCTGGTGTTAGAGTAAGAAATACCTTCATGTGAAACAAAGGGAATTCTTACACATTCGGTGCTGGTAGAAGGGAAAATTGGCCACGTGGAAAACATTTTGGCACTTATTTTATAAAATAAAACATACATTTCCTACACAACCCAGAAATCCCATATGTAAGTTATTTATCCAAAAAAACTAAAAACACGCATGAAGAAGTGTTCATGAATGTTTCTGTAGCTTTACTCATAATACATACAAGCTGGAAACAACCAAAACTTCCACAAATTGGTGAATGTATAAACACGTGTGAAACCATATGATGGAACAAACTACTGATACATGTAACAATATAAAAAGTCTCACAACCATTATTCCACAGGAAAGAATAAACATAACCAAACACAGTGTAATATTCAAAGTATACGACTTCCTGAAAAGACATAAGGAGCAGAAATCAAATCAGTGGCTGGGGTGGGAAGGAAAAGTTGACTACAAAGGGACTTACAGGACCTGAGCGGCAGCTAGTCTCTATCCTGACTCTGGTGAGACCTAAGATCTAGTGGGGGACATCTCCAACATGCCTTGGAGGGACAGGTTGTATGGCTATCCATCCATTAACTCTTCTTTAATTTTATACCACATAGGATGAACTTTATGTATACTATTTATCAGTAAACCTTAATTTAAAAAAATATAATAAATGACGGATACCTGGGTGGCTCAGCTGTTAAGCCTCTGCCTTTGGCTCAGGTCATGATCTCCGCATCCTGGGACTGAGCCCTGCCCTGGGCTTCCTGCTCAGCAGGGAGTCTGGTTCTCTCTCTCTCTCTCTCTCTTTCTCTCTCTCTCCCTCTGCCCCTCCCCACTATTCTCTCTCTCTCTCTCTCTCAAATAAATAAACAAAATCTTTAAAAATAAATAAAAATAAAAAATATAATAAATGCTACCATATGTTAGACTAAGTGAAGTAGATAATGGGAGTTGCCAAAGATTATTTAAAATAAATAATGTCCAAAATACCAATTGGGTATAAAAAAAATTAGCCTTTGTGCTCTAAGTCATGTGGAGGCTGCAAGTAAAAATGTTTGTACCTCAGGTAAGTGAAACTTGCTTCTTCATTTGAAGAAGAGCGAATGTCATAAACCAGATTTTATAAAACTTTAGGTGTTTGCACACGCAACACAAAAAAGTAGCTTTTTTGTGACACTTTTCAGTGTCACACACCTTCTGTTCATACAGTAGAGAAATCCTGAAAAACGATTAGTAACCAGAGGTGAAACAAATGTTTCCACTTCCAGCAGGTACTGTAGAGGACAGGGAAAGCGAGATAAGCATTCTGGGCAGTAGGTCCAGACTTACACTGCTCCTTCCTGCACATCTCATGTGGAGTCCAGCCCTAGCGACACCGGTTGCTAAGTTGCCTAATGTTTGCTCCTGGTCCTCCAAAGTCACACAGGCTCCACCTGTCCTGATTTCCTTTTCTCCGTGTCTCCACAGGCACTGAGACCTTTTCTTTCCTCACTAAGGACCACGTCCCAAGTGGGGGCAAATCATACAGCTCTGCCTACAGTATTTTACTATCTAAATGGGTCTGAAAATAGCCACTTTTCTCCAAACTCAAGATTCTTTGGAACCTTCATGCTTTCCCTCTTCCATATCCAAAATGTACATGGCCCCTCAGTGATGAGACAGCAGAGCACACTGCTCAACCCAAGGAGGGGGTGGGCTGCCATCCACAAGCTCTGTCGTCTTAGGGACACTCTAATGACCTCACACACCTCGTCCTCATCTTAAAATAGGGATAATAACAGCGTCTACTTCAGGGACCTACCTGAGAACTACGTGAGCTAACACAGAGTCTTAGAACGTCACTGGCATACAGGAAGTACGACTACTTTTATAATGTGAAAGTCACCCTCCTCTGTGACAACCATCCCTCTGTCCCCTCCTCTGTGAGCAGAATGTGAGAAGATGCCGTTTATAGCGCCAGGGTCTGTAGGTGAGCTCCACGGACATCCTGAAGGAAACAGGAAAGAAGCATTTCACAGAGAAAAGGAACACCAGGTTGGAAAACCAAGGTGAAGTCCTCAAACCTGGCTATGCTGGACATCAACCCTGAATGCCACTCTAAGGTTGTCCTGCCCTTCTGGGCCTCCCGGCAGGAAGGGGGCTGGCATCTGGGGAATGGGGCCGACCTGTTCTCAGAGACAATGGGGAAATCACAGGCACACAAAATAAGAAATCATGGACTTCCCACAGCTCCTGAGCCTGGAGATGGCCGTCTCCATGAACACGTCATCTAACACAACAGGTGTGAAGGTGTGCCATTGGAAGGAAGAGAGAAGTTCACATCATCATTTAATTGTGACGGACGTGGATTCCTGCCTGATGAGAATGCTTGTTTGTGTGTGGATAAGTCAGCTGCCAGACTCTGCTTGAAATGTGGCCAGGATTTGCCCTTCTGTGTGCTTGGGGAGATCTTTGTGGTAGAAGAGGGGGAAGGTCTGGAATTTCTTCACAAAGAAATCACTGTTCAGCCTCATCCATCAAAAGAAGAAATTTAGAAATGAGGAGTCTCTCAAATGTTTCCTAATGCAGAATTTTAAGGTGATATTCAACGCTACTATTCTTATCCAACTGCTTTGCCTATGATCGTGGGCAGCAAACGCGAGGATCACTGGTCCATGGCCAGTGTAAGCGCCTTTCTCCACCTGCACAGCATAAGGTGTGGTTTTGATCTTGCTTCACCCAGGACTGAGCCTCCTTGTCCTGTACAGTTCTGGATATTGTCTGTCTGGGGTTAGCAGATAACCAAACAGAAGACTGTCCAGCTCTCTTTCCCTCTTTGACCTTGAGGATGAGACTTGGATGCCAGGAGGGAAAAGACGACCAGCAGTCTGGCTGAGACTCAGATGGAAAGGACACAGAGTCCCAAGCGACTGGACCAGTTACTGAGTAGGGAGTAACCTCAGGTACTATCCAGGCTGCCTGCGCCTCAGTTTTACCATCTGTCGAGTGGGGACAACGTGACGGTGCTGTCACTCCCTAGCGAAGATGATATGTCTACAGGACACGCGGTCCACGTGGGGTCGCTCCGGTCGCCGCACCGTCTCTGTCCCTGATGCTGCGGCACGGGAAGCCCCTGGATATGAAGCACTCTCATGCCCACGTCACGCTCAGCAACGCTTGATCAAACCCTTCCTAACTCCCCAGCATCTGCATCTGTTGATACATAGTTATTAATCTGCCTCACAGGAGTCCAGAGGTGAAGGTAATCTTAGAAAGAAAACTAGTGCAGTTTTGGTTTTTTCGAAGCGGTTAATCTGGTGTGTGAAAAGTCGGGGAGCTGAAAGGTGCAGATCTGGGTGAGCCCCGCTCCTGTGCTGCGTACAGACCCACCAGTGGGGCCCTTCGCGGGACAGGCACTCGGCGTCTGCAACGGAAGCTGGAACGGCCCCTCATGCAGGCACCCAGCCTTGACATAGGCAGGAAGGGCGAAGATTTAAACTGGCTGGTATTTGAAAACATTCATTTCATGAGCCATCACGGCAGAAAAGATCCAGAGAACGCACCCTGTTGCCCCACGTCTGTCTGTCTGACGGATTTCAGGAAAATGCAGCATCACATGCTGCCTCAGTGCTCGGCCAGCCTCTCTGAAGAGGCATCTGTGACATGTGACCGGAACTCCGCGCCTCCGCATGAGGCCACCTGCTCGCTCGGGCTTCACGTGGGGCAGTGGCCATGGCTCAGACCCCGCTCCTGATCCATTAGCTCGGGTTCCCGGGGTGGGCAGACGGGCCCGACGTGCAGCCACGATGGAGCTCTCGGGGATTTCAGTTCTACAATTTCATTACTTCTCAAATGTCTCTAGTCCAGGGTAAATATTTCCACTTTGCTTAAACTTGCCGCCATCCAACACGTGGCAGTGTTTCGTGGTCGCCTCCCGGCCCCTCCCCTAGCTTGCTGCAGTAATTCCACTTTGCCGACTGGGCACCAGCAGCCTTTCTGCCCGCGTGCAGGCGGTGGGGCGGGTCCAGGCCAGATGTGGACGGGGACACCGAGCGTGGACTCTCCAAGTGCGTCGGTGCTGGTGGGAGCCCAGGGAAGGCCGGCCGGACGGCAGGGCTGCGGAGCGTGAGGCGCCCACACGGATTCTGTGGCTCATCTTCTCACACAAAGGCTTACCCCCAGGAGTCCCGGCAGGAATGACACCCAAGCCGTCGTGTCCTTCCTGACCTTGACACTTGCCCGTGTTGTCTGAGGATGGATTTAGCCAGTGTGCTGGGTACTCCTGGGGGAGCAGTTCGAGCGGATACTGCGGCCGACCCAGGAACTGGCTGCTTGCCACACAGACAGTGTGGACGAGGCTTCGGGGCCGTGCTGCTGTGTGGCTGGGACGCTCTGGGTGCTGCAGGGTGGCTCTACTTGTAACCGTGGGGACAGTCTCCCAAGTAACCGCCCTTCGGGCTGGAACGCAGGGACCTGGGGCGGGGGGAGAGCTCAGCAGGGGTGCCCCTGGATTCCCAGCACAGCCTCCGTGGGCTGGATGCCGAGCATATGGCTGCTTCTGTGTCCGAAACGGGGAGGGAGCAGTCTGTCAGCTCTGCGCCTGCCCGACAGACAGAAGGAGGCTGTGGACGCCGCACACACTCTGCACACACTTCAGAGACACGGGTGGAAACCAAACAAGCAGCTGGGGAGCTTCCTGCGCATCCTCAGCCTCCGGTTTGGACGGGCAGACCGCGTGCTTCTAATTCCTACAGTGTATGCAGTACGGTATCGGTCTCAGCCTCCGTTTCCGAAGCCCCGTGGAGTGTTGTCACAGCCCGGACTCACCGGAGAACGAAGCACTGTCACCCTGAACCACCACGAACTCCACCGGTGTCGGTGACGGGCCCAAGTTTGGGAGCTGAACTGCCAAAGAGGAGGTCTGTTCCACGGGCCGCTGTAGTCTAACCCCATGTCCACACGCACGCACAATGCACGCTGTGCACAATGCCGCGTGGGGAGAACCACACGCGTGTTTGATCGTGTAGAACATCTGCTCAGTGTTACTGACCCAGGGATGTCTGTAACAGGAGGAGAAGGGAATTTCAGGTCCCCCGGGAAATGAACGCAGTCGGTGTGTGGTCGGCACCCGAGCAGCTGACCAACGGGAGAACGTGGCCGTCTCCTTGGGAGAAACGCACCAGAATTTTTAGTAGGTATTCTTAGACTAAGTGGAATGAAATTCATGGCAATGACTCTAGAGGGTGCCTACTTTGGCGGTAGGGTGGACAGTGGGGGTACTTTAAACTTATTTTATCTGAAACGTGAAGTCCCAAATTCCTAACCCCTTATTCAATCTCTAAAGTGCAATTTCTAGTTAAGATCAAGTTTTAAATTCATGCTTCAAGGCAACCCCTTTATCTCAGACATATAGGAATTATGTATATAAAACATAACAAGAGAAAAAACAAACTGGCCTAGCCAGGCTCCAAGCAAGACAGTTTCTCCAGAACAGGAATGAGACAGAAGCACACGCGAGCGCCGTGGCCTCCCGGCCTGTGGCAGGACGACACGACAGGACTGGCCCACAGACAGACGGGAGCCCAGGGGCGGCCTCCTCCTGAGAAGCGGCCGGCACTGTGCACTGGACCCGAGTGTGCTTGCACTGCGGAGCCGCCCGCTCTGCTTCCGCCACAGCCAGGAGACACCGCGCCAAGGCCCCACAAACACGGAAAGAAGCAGTAGCAAAATCCAAATCCAGGGAGAGAAAAGTGGAGAAAGACAAAGCCGGAGTATTTTTCTCAGCTAAAAATAAATCTGTAAATTAAAACTTTAAAAGGCATATTTACATTGAATGCAAAGAAGGTATATTGAGTAATGTGGTCTGAGAAATAAATCAAAATAAGTATGCTTCTAGTCTCCAAAGAGAAGAATGGACAATAACCAAGTAAAAACAAGCAATCATCTTATAAACTGCAGTCAACGTGAAAGGACATAAGGCAGAACATTGCTTCCTTGGACAAAACACACCTGAAGAAAGGACTAGCTCATGAGAATATAACATGACAAGATCACCCAAAATTCCACTGGGAGACAAACTGGTTTGAGAAATACGAAAGATCAGGCCCCTGGGGGCTCAGTCGGTTAAGCCTCTGACTTCCGCTCATGTCATGATCTCAGGGTCCTGGGATCAAGCCCTGCATCAGGCTCCCTGCTCAGTGGGAAGCCTGCTTCCCCCCCTTTCTCTGCTGCTCCCCCTGCTTCTGCATGCTCTCTCTCTCTTACTATCTCTCTCTCTGTGTCAAATAAATAAATAATCTTAAAAAAAAAAAAAAGAAAGATCAGCTAAGATCCATGGGTGACACTTGGAGAGTTTAAAAACTATGCTGAACGGCAGTGCTGGAAAAACAATATTTGAAGATCTAACGGACATCGGATTCCTCATCAGCGGTGTTTGGTATCAGAAGGGATGGAATTGTGTGTTCAAAGGGTCAACGACAGGTGCAGATATTTAGGCCGAGCTGAACTATCATTCTGGTGTGAGGGCAAAATGGACGTATTTTCAGATACACAAAGACCAAGAGATATTATTGCTTAATTTCAAACTTACTGGGAAAAGATACCATGAAAATATGTATTTCAGTAAGACGAGAGAACCTAGAAGAAAAGAGATTCGAGAGAAAACCAATGACCAGAACTTGACCAAAACTCCAAACAATGACCCCAAGCTCTGGACAACACGAGTCCCCGTGTTCTGTGCAGCTGCTGAGCACTTGCTCTTGTCCAGGAGGAAACAGTACAGAGTAACTTCAGATTTTTTCATTAAAATTTATAGCTAAGTATGTAAGTTACAATAGTAAGGGTAATAGCTACAATAAAAGAGAGGAATACTCTTTAGCTTTCAGCCAACACTGGGAAAAACATTAAAAATCCACGTTGCAGAGACAGAAAAAGAAACAAAAGAACTGAAGTACCAGGATGAAAAAGAGCAAAATTCATTTGGAAAAGTGAGTTTAAGTGGGTCAGTAGTCCAGAAAGTGGTGCATGTGTGCTGTCCAGATGGAAGACAGAAGACCATCACCTGAATTAAGAAATTGAGCAGGACGACCGGGAGGCCGTGGCCGGAGACGGGCGCCACCCCGGCGCCGAGCACCGGAGGCGGGGTGGCCCGGCCGGCGCAGGAACGCTGCGTAACCGCAAACCACAGCAGGAGGAACGTGCGCGCCCGGTAACGCTCCACGGCGGGCTCCCGGGAAGGTGACCAGCACAGGCGACAGCGGACAGTGTCGGGGCCTGGAAGGAGGAGGACACAGAAACGCAGGCGCCTGTTTCCTTCACGTCGATTCCAAACGTGCAGAGAGAAGGGTTAGAGGTTTGAGCCGGCAGCTGTGACACAGCAGACGCCACGTGGAGTCCTGCAACAACCAACCCGCAATTACATGTGTTTCCCAGACACGTGCGGAAATTTCACAAAAACTAAGCAGGAAGTAGGTCACCGTCCCAGGGCCGAGCTCCTACGAATAGTCATCTTTGGAAATAACTGATTAGAAGTCAAATGTTTTGGGGGAAAGAAAAGCAACTCACTGAGTGAAAGAAGGAAACCATAAAGGAAATTTTAATCAGTTAAAATTAAATTTAAACCAAAGTGCTTCAGGTCAAAACCCATCGGCTGGAGCGGAGCTGGTACCTGAGAGAAACGTAGAGCTTTAAATGCGAACAGAAGAAACAAAGAAGCTGGAAGGAAAGCAGGGAGCCGTGCAGCTGGAGGAGAGGAGGAGTGGGGGAGCGAGGCTGAACGCGCGGACGGAAAGAGGCGGAGAAGCGGCCGGCGTGCCGGGGACGGAGCGGCGGGGCCCGCGGCAGGTCGGGCACGAGCGGGGCACTCGGCGCCCGGGATTGCCGTGTTCTACTCGGAATGCGCACAAGGGAACCGCGCTGTGTCTGACTCGTGCTTCCAGGCGGCGCCGTGGGCCGGGCCTCGGCCTCTCCCGACAAGCGGGGAGGACCCGTCAGGCCACCGTGGGGTCACGGGGCAGCGCCAGGGCCCGTCCCCGAGTTTGCAGGACGGCAGCGCTTCGTCGCGGGCACAGAGTCAGCCAAACCGACGACGGGCACACGAGTGTCCAGATCACCGCTTCCGGGATCCTGGTGCAGTTACCGCACATGGTTCTGCCGGCTCCTCCCGGAGCAGGACGGCGTGCGGGCCGCGCAGCGGCCCACGGCCTCCCCGCTCCAGGCCCAGCAGGTGCGCCCGGCAGAGACGCCGCAGCCCGGGACGTGTGAGGGCTGGGGCCGCGCTCCCCCCGCCTACGTGGTCAGCGCGACTCGGGAGCTCGGGTCATCAGCGCACCCTGCCCAACACGCAGCCTGGGTGACGGTGCTCTGGGGACACGGCACCCCGGGGCCCTCTGTGCCCGTGGGAACTCCCGCGGCCCGGCGGCTCGCGGAAGCAGAAGCTGTCCCAACACTACACAAACGCACAACCTGAACATCGTGACTACAAGGGGAACTATAAAGTGTGTCACGGGAGAGAAAACGCATCTCCTGTAGGTTACAAGTTCACAGAAGCACCGGGAGGTAAAGACAACACAGGAAATACGTACGAGGGAGGGCTTCCTGGGCTTTACTGCTGACTTACGGCCCAGGATTTCCCACTTCGAGAGGCACTTGAAGCCACTTAGACTCAATAAAAGATAATAAAATGGAAAACAATCCACTTGCATGTCAACGAATGAGGAAATTAATCAGGTCGTGACGGAAGCCGGTAAGATTTTGGAGAGGAAGTTTTCAGGGAGAAAGTCAGAGCCGAGGCCGGGGCGGTCGGTGGGGCCTTTGTATCAGGGAAACACTGGTCTCACAGAATGAATTCTTAAGTGGCCTTTCCTCATCTGCTGTGTGGAGAATTTAGTAATGATATTTGTTAGCAGGATTCAGCAGTACAGCTATGCAGTCCAGGGTATTTCTTTCTTGGAGGTTTTGATCACCACCCCCACCATCATGACACGGACTCAGTCTTCTGAACTGTTAGAGAGCTAGTCCTTCTTGAGCCAGTTTTGGCAGTTCGTGTGTTTACACGTGTGTGTCTCTCTCTGCCTACTTGTAATCTCTCTCTGTCAAATAAATAAATAAAATCTTTAAAAAAAATAAAAAAATAAAAAGCATAAACATTATGATTAAGTGGGATTTACCCCAGGAATACAAGGTTAGCAGGCCGTACAAAAATCAATTCATGCAATACCCCATAACAATGGAATAAAAAACATATGATCATCTCAACAGATACAAACAAAATTTGAAAATATACAACACCCTTTGATTATAATAAAAACATTTAACAGACTAGGCACAGAGGAGCCCTTTCTCTACCATTTATGAATAAAACCACAGCTAAGATCACACTTACTGGTGAAAAACTGAAAACTTTCCCCTAAGATCTAGAACATGATGAGGATGCTTGTTTTCAGAACTTCTACAAAACATTGTACTAGAGGTTCCAGCCAGAACAATTAGACAAGAAAAAAAAACAAAATCCATCTAAAATGGAAAGGAAGAAGTAAAACTATCTCTATTTGCATATGACATGATCTTACATGGTGAAAGTTTAAAAAATCCATTAAAAATAACTATTATAACCAATAAACTCGTTCAGCTAGGTTGTGGAATACAAGATCAATATACAAAAATTAGTTGCATGTCTATACACTAGCAGTGAACATTCTCAAATTAAATTAAGAAAATAATTTCATTTAATATAGCATCAAAAAGAGTAAAATACTCAGGAATTAATTTAACAAAATATACACATGACTTTTACAATGAGAAGTATGAAACATTGTTACGAGAAATTAAATAATATCTCCATACACAGAAGTCATTCCCTATTCATAAAATGGAAAACAATATTTGTTATAATGGCAATACTCCCCAAATTCAATGAGAGATTCAGTGTAATCCCTATCAACATTTCGTATAGGTACAAAAAGAAAATCTGATCCTAAAACTCACAAGGAAAGGCAAGAGACCCTGAATAGCCTAAACAATCTTGGAGAAACACAAAGCGGGAAGACTCACACTTTCCACTTTGCACACTGACTGCGAAGCTACGGTAGCCAAGACGGCATGGCGGCATCACGAGGACAGACATAAAGAGCCAGGGGGTAGAACTGAGAGTCCAGAAATACACCTATAATCCATGCTTAGCTGACCTCCAACAAGAGTTCCAAGCCTACTCAGTGAAGGGAAGGAATCATTCTTTCAACAAATGGTATCCAATAACTGCATATCCACAGGCAAAAAAAGGCAGGGGAGTTGGATCCCTACCTTCTATCCTACAGGAAATTAACTCTCCTGAGCTAAGGGATGCTATAAAAAAAAAGTGAAAAGACAGTCCACAGGATGAAAGGAAACAGTTGGCAGTCACATATCTGGTGGGGGTCTCATATCCAGAACATACAAAGAACTATGAAAACTAAATAATATATGTCAAATAACCCGATTAACAATGGGCAGAGTATTTCAATAGTTTCTCTAAAGGATTTGAATATAATTTCTCCAAAGAAGACATAGAGATGGCCAACAAGCACACAAGAAAATAGTCACAATATTAATCATTAGGGAAATGCAAAACCACGAGGTACCACTTCACACCCATTAGAATAGCTATAATAAAAAAATAAAGAAGAAGTGTTGGCAAAGATATGGAGAAATCAGGACCCTTACACATTGCTAGTGGGAATCCAAAATAAGGCAGCCACCATATAATTTTGGCAGCTTCTCAAATGGTTAAAAACAGAATTACCAAATGACCCAGAAATTCCACTCCTAGGTCTATACACAAGAGAACTGAAAAAGATATGTTTAGACAATAAAAAAAAAATGTGCCTGAATCTTCACAGTGACATTATCTGCTATAGCCAAAAAGTGGAAACAACCCAAAAACCCATCAACAAAATGAGGGCCAGCCACACTCTGAAATCGCCCTCAACCATAAGAAGGAAAGAAGTGCAGATACAGACTACAACGGGGGTGAGTCCTGAAAACATCACACTACAGACACTAGACACAAAGGACATTATTGTAAGATTCCACTTCTACAGCATTTTCAAAACAGGCAAGCCCAAAGAGACAGGGAAGAGCAGTGGCTGCCAGGGAACTGCGGGTGTGGGAATTGGGACCAACTGCTCATAGGTACAGGGCTTCTTTGGGGGGCGAGGAAAATATTTCGGAACAGATAATGGTGACGGCTACGCGACATAAAAAGACATTCAAAGCAACTGAATTGCACAGTTAAAATGGTAAATTTTAAGTCATGTAAATTATATATCAATAAAAATATCTAATAAAGACGCATACTGAAATATTTATAGATAAAATGCCACCTGGGATTTGTGTCAAAATGACCTTGAGGTAAAGGGGCTGGGACAGACAAATGGACTGGGTGTTGCCTTCCACAAGCTATCCACAGGCCTTCCACGGGCCATCCACGGGCCTTCCACGGGCCTTCCACGGGCCATCCACGGGCCTTCCACGGGCCTTCCATGGGCCATCCACGGGCCTTCCACGGGCCTTCCACAAGCCATCCACGGGCCTTCCACGGGCCATCCACGCGACTTCCACGGGGCTTCCACAGGCCTTCCACGGGCCATCCACGGGCCATCCATGGGGCTTCCACGGGCCTTCCACAAGCTAAGGTTCCGAGCCTTTAGATCATTCTAAAACCACAAGAAGAAGTTTTCCCTATAAAGACTTCTTTTTCAACCCTTTCTTCTGTCCTCACGTCCAGGTTTGGTTAGCCTGGCTTCAAGGCCCTGCCACTCTGCGAAGGGCTCCTGGTTTCCAGTCTATGCACACCTGCTGGTACACACAGCCCAGCTCCACATACTGAAAACCACGTGTGAGCCCTGCTGCTGTGCAGGGCTCCTCCTCAGTCCGTTTTCCGCTTCAAGTCTGTCATCTTCTTTAAAAAGCAATCACACAAAAATGCCAAAGTTCTTCAATGAATGCCGAAATTAGTGGATAAAAGTCTGATAATAAATAGGATAGTTATTTATATCCCAAAGTGCTTATGAATTATGAGAGGAAAAATACTGACTTTACAAAAAAGAAGCCTGACTTACAGTATCTTGGCCAAGTTACAAACATCCGCAAGATGACCAGAACAAACCACTGTCACTTTGCTGCTGGTCTAAGAATACCACCTCTGTGGCTGTCCAGACAAAAAAGCAACTAATCATGGAGAAGAAATGTTACGAAAGAATTAACCTGTGGTTTACAACAAAAAAAAAAAGTTAAAAAATAAAGGGGGTGGAGGTGTCGAGGAAAACAAAGAAAGCCAGAGAAATTGTCCAGTTAGGAGAAGCTAGGAAGACATACTAACACATGAAATCACCACCCTGGGTTGGGAATGGTTATAAAGGGTTTGTAGATGTGAGCTGGGCGTGAGCCGCAGATGGGATGCGTCAGTGTCAGATTCCCTGATTTTTATAACCGTATTCCATGCACACAAGAGGAGGTCACATTCTTAGGAAATGCATCCTAATGTGCTCAGACATAAATGGGAAGATTCCTCCAACATATGGTTGATGGTTTCAAAAGACAAATTTATATATACACAATCCAATAGAAATGCTATGCAAGCCATATGTATAATTTAAAATTTTCTAGAAGCCACACTACAAAAACAAATGATTTAATTTTGATATTTAACCCAGTATATAAAAATATCATTTCAGCGTGCAATCAATATAAAATTAATGAAAAAATTTATGTCACTGTACCAAGTCTTTAAAATCTGACATGTATTTTAGATTTATAGATCATTTCAATTTGGACTAGCCAAATTTCAAGTGCTAAATAGCTACATGCAGAGAGATTAAGAAGGGAGGGATGGATAAATAATATGTCAATTAAAAAATGATGTAATATAAAATTAGTATTAATCTTGGTAAAAACTATATAGAATGTTCATGAATTATTATAATTTTTCTATAAGTTTCAAACAATATCATAATTTTAAAATTATAATAAAAATTAAGTAATAATAAATTATGGTAAAAGAATACAATTTCATGCCAATATATTTTAAATTTTAGCAAATGAACAAATTCTAGAAAAATATCTTCCCAAAATGAATCTAAGAAATTATTTAAAGCCAGAAAAACCCTTTCATGAGGTAGCAGTTCCTAAACTTTTTGGTCTCAATACCCCTTCATGCTCTTAAAATTTATTATTGAGAACCACAAAGACCTTCTGTTTACATAGATTATATCTACCAATATTTAGCAAATTACAAATTAAAACCGAGAATTTAAAAATATATTTATACTTGAATTCATCTAACAATGATAAATCCATTATGTTTTTACATATATAACCTGTTTTATGAAAAAATAACTCCATTTTCCAAAACAAAAAGAAATTTAGTGAGATGAGTGTTGTGACGTCATCAGTGTCTAACCCTTGACAGCTGGGTACTCCTACCTGCTTCTGCATTCAGACAGTTGCAATGTGTTGTCCTCGCAGAAGATGATTTGGGGAAGAACTGTTCTTCACTGTCCTTTCAGACGCTCACGAATAACATTCCTTGAGGCTATTCCAAAACACGATGAGAGCATGTTTCTCGGAGGCTATGTGATTGTGGAACCTGAAACTATCGTGGAGTGCACGCTTACCCACTAAAACCTGCGGGCCTGTCTTCCACTGGGAATGAAAGGATCTCCACCAGTGCTTTCGTAACATCACACATTAATCACATGAGAAATACAGTCCACTTAGTCATGCAGTTCTCCCAGCACCGACTCATGACATTATATGACATTGAAATACCGCAGTCCAGCCTGCCAACAAGGTACAGGAAAACTGCGTGACATCAACTGATACAGAAAAAGCATTTGGTAAAAGCCAACACGCAGTTGTGATGAAAGCAATTTATGAAGAAGACTTGAGAGCATCAGCAAAACAGCAACAGCAGCACCACACGTAACGTGAAGGACAGGATGCTCCCCGACTGGGGACAACGGAGTGGTGTCCGCTCCCACTCAGCACCGTGCGGGAAGCTCCGAGAACTGTGGTACAGCGAGAGTAAGACCCAACACGCTGCGTATTGCTGGGGGGGGGGGGACTGTCCCTCTTTGCAGATGACACGATTGTCTACAGAGAAAACCCCAACCAATCTACAAAAAAAAAAAAAAAATCCGCAAAAAATAAACAACAAAAAGCAACTCCTAGAATGTGACCAAAGTCACATCACATGAAACGCAATGTCATCTCGTTTACTGATAATGACAATGTGGAACCAATGTTAAAAACAGTGTCATGTATAATTAAAGAAAATTATACACCAGACACAACTTTTAACAGCCTATGCCGCGTAGGTAAGCTGAACATTACAATATACGGACAAAGGAAATTAAATGTCGACATAAAGAGAATGACAAGCCACATTCATGGCTCGGAAGAATCATCACAGTAACACGTCCGCTCTCCCCAGACCGATACACACGGGTTTAATGCGATTCCTATGAAAACCCCAACAATCACTTCTGCAGACACAGCTTACCCTCCAACTTAGATGGGAGGGCACCCCCTAGAATAAGGAGGCAACCTTGACAAAAGGGAATCAAGTGGGAGGAATCACTGTCCGGATTACCAAGCTTACTACTCAAGGACAACACGTCATGTCCAATTTGAGGTTTTTGTTAGAATAAGAGCAGGTTCTATACTAGAAAACCAGTAAGTGCTAGTCGTCACATTAAAAACTTCAAAAAAAATTAAATTGTCAATGGACGGACATAACATTTGATGAAACTCAACACCAATTCAGACTGACAACATGTTGGGCCCGGGGATGGTTCCCTGTGGACAGTCATCCTTAGTGGGAAACAGAGAAATCCCTTTCAGGCGCGGCCTCTCCTTGTCCTTCCAGTCAGGCCCTCTGCCAGGGCGGGGACGCGAGAAGGGAGGTGAGGAACAGATGCTGTAAAGGAAAAGGCCTATCCGGACTACACAGTGTAGTTCAGCGCTAAAAACAAATGAGCTCTCCGGCCACGAAGAGACAATGACAAGCTGCCACGCGTGTTGCCGAGCGAAAGAAGCCGGTCCGAATCCACACACCGCGTGACGGCACGCAGGCAGTAAGGCAAATGCTTAACATTTTGTGTTAACTGCTAATTCCCGTGCAAGTGAAAGAATTTACTGGAATTTAAAATACAAAGAATTGCCAGTCTACTGCAGAAGCGGTTGAAGTCGTTGTTTATAACGTGCAACGATCAGGCTACAATCAGTCGCTAAAGGTTCTGTGGGAAGTGTCACCGTGCAGCTTCTCGCCGGCTCGGCTCTGCGGCTGAGGGGACCCCTGGGCGCACACAGCGTCATGGAGTCACATGGCACACACGCCTCTGACTCACAAAAACAACCGTTCCGGGCTGTAGCTGGGGCACCACTTCCAACCCACGAAGCAGTTTTGCAAAGTCAACATCTCATCTCAGTGGAGACCAGAGCTCTAGTTAATCAATTCCAGAAGCAGGCAGAAGCCTATATTTTTGTTAGAAATAAACACCGTTGTCATGATGATTGCTTAAAATTGTCAAGAAAGCATTTCCAGAACACAGTGATCCAAAATGGCTTTGAGTCCTGAAGCAGTGGCCCAGTGACATCAACGCGCTGACCTCGGAAGCCTCGCGTGGGACTCCGCGCCCGTGGCAGCCCCTGTGCCCCCGTGAGCCCAGCAGGGGTTTCGACTTACAAGCACCTGATTCCGCAAGTTCAGTCTGTGCCCTGGAACTGATTTTGGAGCAACGATCAAGAAGAAATTTAAGAGAGACGTTAAAACATACACTATTGCTTCTAGAAGAGTGTCTGATGCCCGCCATGAAGTACATTCACGGTGATTGTTTTGTAGACCCGCAGAAGGCCCATTTACAATTCCTGAAAGAGAACTGGTCCAGGTCTGCAAATCTCTGGGCCCCGGGGTGGCCCCAAGCCAAACCATCCCTTCACAAAGGACGTAGTGGCAGCAGCAGACCCACAGAAGAGCACCACAGACACCACCAGGGCATGGGCTGGCGCACGCTGCGGGGAGCGCGTCCTCGACACCCCCACCCCCGTGAGCATGCCCCCCGGGGCCGGCCTGTGAACAGCCCGTCCTTGACACCCCGCTCCATGTGCACCCCCCACCCTGGGACCAGCCTGTGCTCACAGGCTCCAGCCCACATCCAAGCGTCTTCAGTCCTTTGGTGATGAGAGCACACTGGCAAATCTTTATTTTAAATGTGACTCACTGCTGAAACATGTGAGCCGAGGCCAGAAGTGTCATCCGGGTTCATGTGACATCTAAACACAGAGGACCCTCTGTTGTTCCTTTCTCCAGTCATGGTTTTAGGAAAAGCACTCTGAAGTTGGGTGTCTGCATTACTGCGGTGGTTGCATTTTTCTTTCCTCCTGCCTCACTCTGTCCTTCCTCCTTCCCTCCAAATAAAAATGACTTCATTTTTCATTTCAGGGCTCCTTTCTTCTTTAATAGTGATGCTAAGGCATTGTTGAAAACACCTAACTAGTTCTTTAGAATATTCCTCTGGCTGAATCTAACTTTCTCTATGTCCTGCAGCTGTACCGGCAGGCTTGTCTGAACAAACACCACAGTTCCCACTAACAGTACCGTGACTCCGGGGTCCAGTGTCAAGAGAGGAGAGAGCTGGCTCACTTTGCATGGCTTATTCAGATGTCTCTAGTTCTTATGTTTCAATAAAATTATTCTTTTATTCTACTTAAATTTTCTGTAATTTCTTCTACTGTATTTATTTCATTTTCTGAATGCCCACGGCCCGTGAAAATCTGGGCTCTTTGTTTGGGGCTTCCCATTTGACAGACTGCATGGCAGCAACTGACATGGGCATTTCTTCCTCACAGATGTGAGTCTGTGGAAAGACTGCCGGTGCCGAGCGAGCATGGGGCTTCTGCCTCCGCGTCTGACGTGCTTGTCCTGGAAATCCCAAGGGAAGTGCCTGTGTTGTCTGAGCACCAAGTGGCCCCTGGGGCCTTGACACCCCCCGTGGAAATGGCCGTGCAGGGTTGCCGTGGACAGGCGACAGGAGGGACCTGCATGTAGGCCTCCACTGGCCAGGCCACGTGTACCTGGCATCCAGGGCAAGACCACTGCCTGGTTCACCTGTGAACACGTCCGAGTGACCGTCAGTGGGTGGGGACAGGGCACTGAGCAGACGGCCAGCCCGGCATGCAGAGGCCCCTCCCTGGCTGCGAGCACCCCAACACCGGGTGTCACGTTTCACTGGGAAGTGTTAAATTTTCACTTACGGGTTCCTGCCTCGCCCTCCAGTACTTCTTACGAGAGCCCCTTTCTGCTTGAATCTGATGTCCTGTCATTTTTCTTCACTGATGTGGTCTTTCCACCCTGTTTCTCCTGCCTGATCCTGGATACCTTCTAGCCGCCTGCCGCCAGGCATCCCTACACTAAAGGAACTGGTGGCTGGGTTTGCCGTGACGGACACTGCAGAGCGCCACAAGTCCCTGTAGAATGTAAATTCCTGAGAATTGATTGCGTTCCCACTTCTGATACAGAACTGTCAACATTCAGCATATGAATATCTTGGAAGGCAAATAACCGGTACCCCTCAAGCTCGACATTTTCAAGCTCAAACAGAAAGCCGTCAGACTCCGGGGACAATGCGTGATCAGAGCCTTGGCCATCACGGGCGTCTCCGCACCTGCGCAGGTGACACACGCTCCCCGGATGGCAGGACATGGCTCTGCTCGTCGGCACGGCGGCAGTGCTGCCTGCGGGGAGCCTGCCCACGAGAGCCCATCCTGGGGCGCGTGGCCCTGGCATCAGGAGTCCTGCCGCAGAGCCCGGAGGTGTGGCCGGACAGCAAGCGCGGGTCTCGGTGGGAGGACAGCTGGCCGGACGTGCTCTGAGCCCATCACACTCTGGGTCCAAGAGCAGAAAAACCAGCCCGTGTCCCTCTAGCTCCAAATGCTGCCGTCCAGTCACACTAGAATGGACCGTGAACAAACAATTCCTAGTTCTCTGGACACACAAAGCAATCACTGAGTGCAATGCTCTTCCCCAGCTGAGGAAATCTCAGAAATTCCATAGTGAAGTCCGTGTCCGTGAGGCGAGCAGTGTGTGGGGTGACAGCTGACACACGGGCTGCTTCAACCTCAGGGTCTGGAAGAATGTCTCGACGTGGCAGGACGGACAGACGGGCGGATGGGTACAGACGTGTGCGGCCTTCTCAAGGAAACCGGACAGTCTGTGCAAGAAGAACGGGGTGCGCCAAGTAACACCAGCAGTTCCTCAGACCAAGATCATGTGAAAAAGAGCTGCGACGTGGGGGCCGTTTGCCCATGAGTCGCCGCTGCGCTCCAGCGGCCCTGCCTGTGGACTCATGCATCTTCACACGCTCATTCCTGGAAGAACGTCCCTTAAACACTAACACGTGTGAGGGTATAACCCCCTGAAGATACCACAGCAGTGTATGTCCGTAGAAAACATGAGCATCGGAGGATCCCAAATCACAAAATGAACGTTCTTCACGCACAGCGTCTTCATCACAGGTCCCCGTTTCTGCGGCGGTGGCTGCCCCACGGCCTCTGCCTTGGTCATCGCTGTGACACGGTCGCCAAGGCGATGAGTCATACTTCCCAAGGTGCGTTTCACACACAGAACTCACTCTGTGCCTCGAATGATTTACTCGTCCAAAGACTCTGGAAGGAGACGGACTTCAGAGGTGAGTTTTCTAGAACTCTGTGTGTTCATGTGCATTTCTGCCTCCACAAGATAAAAGCTCGGAAAAACTTGCATTTCAGCTTACAAACACTGTAATTTATAGGCAATGTAGAAATCAGTAAGGCGGTTAGAAATCAAAGACGGCGTGATTTATTTTACCGGCATTCAGTGAGCGTCGATCGGCTCCGTACCGGTGAGGAGACCGAGTTCCAGGAATGAGCACCTGAGGATGGACGCCCCCCTCCCTTGGAAGAACTCACATTCCGGGGAGAAGCTGCCATCGGAGCCGGGAAGCTGAGAGGCTCCGAAGCCTGGTGCCCACACTCGGGGGACCTGAGGCCCACAGGCCTTCGGGGCAAGTTCACAGAGGACGGCGTTTGAACGCTGAGGAGGCGGAGGAGTTTGGACACCGAGAGGGGCAGGGCACACGCATTCCAGTGGGGAGCGGGGCGCGGGCCGGGGCGCTCCCGGGCTGGGCACGGAGCCCTGGGGCAGAGGCATGGGCGGCAAGGCGGGGAGCAGGCCCACCGCACCAGGCGGACCTCGCTGGCCAGCTGAGCAGTTTGGACCAGATCGGGGGGCAGTGGGGAGGATGAAAAACATTGATCACATTTATATTTGTCACCAAAAACCTAGAGGAAAAAGTAAAAATCTTAAACAGAGCAAAACTGCGATCATCCTTCATGCATGAGGTTGATTACAATATGATTCAGTGATGACATCGAACCTTTTCCAGAACAGTGTGAACGAGCCTTCAACGGCCTCGTGGAGCCACAAGACCGTGAAGCGTCTCGGGGTGGAGTTTAGAAAGAAAACAGTCTTCACCCGATGAGTCCAGCGGCACCCGTGCCATCGGGACAATAAACCCAATTAATAAATGAATATATCTCTTTAAAATGTAAAAGATTAAGTATTAAATGAAAGATTTCACCCACACGTATAAAGTCAACTGATTTTCAACAGACACCAATGAAATTCAGTGGAAAAGGAAAGTTTTTAACAAGTATTGCCAGAGCAAATAGATATTCACATGGGAAAAATGAGTCTTGGTCTGTACTTTTCTCTATTCCCCAAATCAGTCTGCTCAGTTCAAGAAGGACGTGCAGGCCAGACACGCGTGGCGCCGTCCCCGGGCGTGCGTGCGACTTGCCCTGCCCCCCGCCACCGCGGCAGGGCGCCGTGACGCACAAGACCGCAGCACTGTCCCACCTGTGCACCGTGAGGAAGCACGTGGCCTTGCTGGGGACGCGGCACGGCAGCGAGCGGCCGGGACTCTGCTCCTAGCTGACGGTGACTTCTGGCCCTCAGCCAGCAGGACTCCGAGGCTCTCGGTCCCGCCACCAGAGACCCAGAAGCCGCCAACGAGCTGACGAGCCTGAAGGCGGACCCGTCCCCAAGGGCGCTCCGACTGGTAAGGGACGCCTGTGTTCTGAGGTGGCTGACCAGCCCAGCGGGGCAAGCCGGTCCCAGTCCCGGGGCCATCCCGCTGCAGCTGCGGGAGCCAGGGCGCCACGGGTGTGCCAGGAAAAGGTATGAGCTACTGCTCTTGGCTGTGCTCTGGTGGGAGCTCGCGCCCCGGTTTGGCCTGCCGTGAACCATCCGCAGTGACAACGGGCCTGCGTCCGTAGACGTCGTCCGCGTCTTGACCAAGTCTCTGAGCATCACCTGGAGGCCCCACACTGCCGACCAGCCCCGAAGCTCAGGGAAAGCAGGGCGAATGCATCACGGCCTCATGGGGACGTCAGTAAAGTTTTGTCAGGAGACCAGCCTCCCGTGGCCGGACGTGCTACCCCGACCCTCTGGCGCACCGCCGCCCAGCCGGGACGCTAGCTCCCTCCCCTTTCGGATTAGCGTGCGGACCCCCGTGCCTGGGGACCTTCCAGGAAACCGACATCAGACCGGGAATAAAGAGATCGAAAGACACCTTCAGGCCCTGGGGCCACCCTGAGGAAATGACCGCGGGGCTCCCCTGAGAGGGCCCCCGCCAGCTCAGGGTCCCGGGCGCCCTCCTGCCAGCAGGAGACAGTCCGGGTCAGACACTGGAAAGGGGACCCCTCAAACCACAGCGGACAGGGCCTCCCACGGTTGTTCTGCCCGCCCCTCCTGCTCCGAAGGTCTCTGCTGTCGCCCGCGGGCCCATCACTGTTCTCAGCGAACAGAGCCCATCCCCCGGACGAGGACCCGCTCCAGCTCCGCCTTCGACGAGACCCCACCGACTGGGACCCCTGCTCGCGTGGCCCCGAGCTCCGTCGGCGTGACACCCCTCATCCCCGGAGTCGGACTCTACACGGATGCCCCTTCTGGCCGGACTTCCCCCTGAGACTTGCCACTGCTGCTGTTTGCCGGGTGCCCCTGGGGTGCGGTACTGCACTTGCGTCCACGCTGTCACCTGCTGCCGGGCTAGACACGATGGCGCCCTCGAACCAGGTCTGGGCCCCGCTTTCACTGGCCCTCCGCCGTCTACCCGCCAGGACGTTTCACTGCGCTTTTCCCGACCCCGACGGCCCTGGTCTTCTGCTACCCGGTGTGGCCCGACCCGGCAGCACGGGGGTCACCTCGCACCATCCGTCCTGCTCGCCGGCCGGTCCTCCCCGGAGCGACGCTCACTTACACAGACAGCGCCCAGCCGCCCCGACGCCCCCCGCGCCCTTCCCCTCCTCGGGGGCCTGCTGGCCGCGCAGCCGCCAGCACGGACATGCAGGGGCGTGGGATGAGGGCCTGACTCACGCAGCCCTGGCCCTGCTGCGCCAGCTTGGTCCGCCAGCCCAGTGTTCGTCCAGAACAGGTGCACACTCGACTGACTCACGGCCGCACGGGGCCCTGCCGCTTCCTACGGGGGGATGTCGTCTCTGCGCCGAGTCGGGGCGGGGGTCCCAGGCCCTCTGACCCGGTTACAGGAACGAGCACGTCGCCGGCGGCGCTGCAGCGGACGACTGGTGGGCTTCCCTCTCACACGGCCCCCTCGCTTCGCCCCCCGGCGGCCCCTCCTGACGCCCCTCCTCGCAGCTCACTCGGTGCTGCTCGCGCGGCTGCCCTTGCTGGGCTCAGCACGGCTGGTGCTGCCGCGGCCGGACTCCGGCTGCTCGGTATGCCCCGTCGCCCGTAAACAAACCTCTAACCCAGGTGTTCAGAGGGCCATTGAGGAGGGTCCGATAAGGGACACCCGTGTTCTATGGTGGCCGACCGACCAGCGGGGATCCCAGCCCAGGGCCATTCCAGGTGTCCCCCCGCCCTGCCGGCCGCGGGCGCAGCAGGGGCACAGAGACAGAAGTAAGTGTGTAAACTACCCGCTTTGTTTGTGCTCAGGGCTCCGACCTTGGGAGCTTACTATCCCTGAGCCGCCGGTGTTAAATAACCCTCCGATGCTCCCAGGTCTCCCAGGAAGGACTCAGGGTGGTCCTTCTGTCGGGACCCGGTCCAGGTTCTGTAGTGGATGCGCAGGAGCCCTGGGCACACCTTGGCCACAGCCGTCAGGGACCCCGACCCAAGGACCCCGACCCAAGGACCCCGCCAAGCCCCGCCCAGAAACTGTGAGGATGAACATCGCACGATGCTGTGTTTTCCCTTGCAGTGGATCCTTGAGCGACGTGGGGTTAGGGACGCCAGGCCCTACTTGCTACAACCCCGCACACAACTCTGCACACCTCAAAAACCTAACACCCGAGAGCCCCCAGCTGAGCGAAGGCTTACTGATTCAGTTTGTAGGCCGCACGCCTCACATACCAAGTGTTCTCCACAGAGTCAGCGGACAAAGAGAGCACGTTACCCCCACAGCCCCACGCAAGAGAATGCGTGTTTCCAGGACGAGCCACGGTCATGGGGAAAACCTGGCTCCAGAGGGACCTGCACAGCTTGGCCCGCGTGGCTCAAGGGTCGCTGCACCATCAGGGGACAGCAGGCCGCCGACGCCACTGAATGAGCCGCTGAACACGAACACAGACAATAAACGGTCCAGAAGAAAACGCAGGGACTATCTCTGCAGGCTTTCGGTTGGCATGATTTTTCAGATGGGCCAGAAAGTCAAACTCACACTTCATAAAAATTCAACACTTACGTTCATTAAGGCATATCATGACCCAGATAGACACACCACAGATTAGGGGAAATATTTGCAATCCATATACCTATGATAGTATCCAGAACACTTTCGAAAGAAATCGTGGGCACCTGGCTGGCTCAGTTAGGCGTCTAAGCCTTCATGTGGCTCAGGTCGTGACTCAGGAGGGTGAGATCCAGCCCCGCGTCAGGCTCCCTGCTCAGTGGGGCTTCTGCTTGAGATTCTCTCTCCCTCTGCCTCTGCCCACCTCATCCATGCACACGTGCTCTCTCTCAAATGCTAAACCTTTAAAAATGATAATAATGAACAATTAAAATAGGCCTACAGTCATAGGACACAGTGTTCAATATCAGGCATCGCTAAAGAAATGCAGGAATCCTGGGGGGTATGAGCGGCACCCGGTCTAGAAAGTTCTGAGCATGAACCCGCCCCGCAGTGTGCTCCCATCCGCTGACTCAGGAGCAAGGGAACAGTCTCCACACAGACGCCTGCACCGGAAGCCGCTTTAGTCCTGAACGCCCAAACTGGAAACACCAGAATCTCCTTGGCTGACCCAACGGAAGCGCTCTGCACTGCAGAAAGGAGGGACCGCTAGGACCTGAGAGCCCGGAAAAGGTCCCACTGCCTGGCGCTCCACAGAAGACAGTCGGGCTGTGAGGCAGACGCGGGGACACTCTTGGCTCTGGGCGTGGAAGGTCCCAGTGAAGGGGAAGTCCCGTGTGGAGTGGCGTGGGTCCCGGGGGCGTGTGCACTGGGCCGCAGTGAGTGCGGCCACCGCCCGTCTATGACAGGGACAGAGCCGACCTCCAACGCGACTCAGAGCACACCCAGCAGCGCAACCGCAGAAGCACAGTCCTCACCGGCTGCCTCCACCTTCAATCCTGCCATTTTAATTCCTATTCAAAAATACTTTAGTTTTGATAAAAAAGTATCAAAGTACCTGGGTGGCTCAGTCATTAAGCCTCTGCCTTCGGCTCAGGTCATGATCCCCGGGTCCTGGGATCAAGCCCCACATCAGGCTCCCTGCTCAGCGGGAAGCCTGCTTCTCCCTCTCCCTCTCCCCCTGCTTGTGTTCCCTCTCTTGCTGTGTCTCTCTCTGTCAAATAAATAAAATCTTCTTAACAAAGTATCAAAGTATAGAGAAATATCTTGCTTGAACCCATCACAAACTTTTTAAAGATGGTCAGGATGAGGGTCAGAAGTAGGTCTGAGATGGTTCCGTGGCTGCTCTCTGCACTGGACAGTACTGTGCTGTAAATGTGCACCGACCACGGCGGGAATCACGCAGACGTCCCCTCGCCACTTGGGGGCCCTGTGTCCGCATGCGGACGTCCCTGTCGCTGCTCTGGGGGCCCCATGTCCACGTGCGGAGTCCCTGTCACCGCTCTGGAGGCCCCGTGTCTGTGAGAGGCTTTCAGCTTCTAGGTGCTCGTCTGAACCATAAGAAGGAAGAAAGTAGTGAGGAGATCATGTCATCAAAGCCCTTCGTGATCTGAGATGTTCTGGCTTCGAACAAGCAAGTGTGACCTGCATGTCATCAGAAGGCTCTGAATTCAATCTTCCCCTTGACTCCCCATCTCCGACGCATGAGTGATGGTTTCTGAGTGTGATCCGCTTTCCTCACTAACGTACTGCTGGTTTAAGGCACATTGATCGCTGCCCGCGAGCTTATCTGTCAGGAACAGGGGCTGTCTGCCCCCTAGCCCGGACAGAGACACACAGGGGCACTGCTGCACTCAGGAACAAGTCTGCTGGGTCCGGCGGAGCCCTGCTCCTGAAGGACAGAGGTGGGTCTTCTGGGGAAATGGGTGGAAGTCAGTGGTTGCGACCTGGGATACAAACGTCTGCACGCTGAGGGTCTCAATCAGGAGGCTAGCTCGGCTGCAGACACCTGTGCACCAGCTCGCAGGGAACCTAGCACAGACTCTCAAGCAGGACCTGAGGCCCAAATGCACCCAAATCCGATGATCTTGTGAAAGTTCACGTTTCCTGCCTCTTCCATGCATCTGTGAAAATGGAACAACCAGGATAGAGGCCAAACTATCTCGATATTTCCAGAAACGCTCCAAGAGACCTTGATGCAAGCACATCTGGCACACCAGCACGCCCCAGCACGGTCCTCGTCCGGAGCACGCAAGCCATCAATCTATAGCAGACAGGCTGGTGGTCGGGGCCGCTGCTAGCCGGAGGGAGGTCGCTCGCCCTGAGGCCTGGAGTCAGTTCTGCTACCGACGGTGCACGCTGGCCACCTTCCATTTGGCGCCCAGACCGCGAGGCACTGTCCACGTGCTGGGGGCGCCTGACAGACCCAGATGCCGTCACAGCTCAGCCTCCTTCCCTTTCTGCCCAGCAACTTCTGTCAGCAGCCCAAACCTGAAACCAATGCCTTGTTTAGGTTTCATCTTAATTTATCACCTGGACAGGTTAAGACTGCATTACAGTGAAAGGTCGAGTTCTGGCACAGTATTTTGGCTTTTATAGAAAATTACTTGAACATTAAAATAAATAATGTGACAAAAGCAGCTTTATTCCTCAAGTCCGTGTTACATTTAAATTTATGGCTTCGCTGTTGACTTTGCTAGAATCTGCAGAATGGTTTCCAAAAGTAGGGTCCTTAGACTCTTGGGTGCTTAGGAATGAAATTAGCTTCCGTGATGTGGCCTGACGAGGTGGGCAGAAGTATCGGAGAGTGACACGAGCGTCAGAACTGGGATGTGGTACGTGAAAGCACTCAATGGCTAAAAAATGCCATAGCAATAGAAATAAAAAACGTCCTGCCTCCCATAGAATAAAATCTCGCGGTAGAATTCAGTTCTGGAGCATAAATCCAGGATGGAAAACATTCCTCGTGCCCGGGCCTCCCCAGGCGGTACAGTGTGGCCTCCGCTCCCATTTCTGCACCCACACACTCCAGTCCCTCATCTCTCCAGGACCCTCCTTGGGGGCACCCCGACTTCCGTCTGCATCCTCACACGGTGCCACGGGTGTACTGTGCCAGGCATGGCAGGCAGCTGACGTCAGCTCCATGGAGTGTAGACCATACAGCACACCATGGTGTGCAAGAATGTCAGCTCCTTTGTGCCTCAGTTTCCCCATCTGCACTATGAAGACAATTCAGTTCCCACTTCCTAAGGATGTGATTAAAGTCCAAGTAAATGTTTACGTTGAACTCAAACCTTTTTTGGGGGGCTCCAGATCAAAAATCAGTCATGGGTGTGTAGCCAAGAAAGCATATTCTACATGAATTCCACTGCAGCCCGCGTGCAGAGAGCAAAGCCCGCGTGGCATCAGAGGCTAGATGAACACTGAGTCGGTGCCTCATGGGCTTGGATCCAGAGGCCGCCCTGCAGCCCTCAGCCCCCTGTCCAGCGCACAGGATCACTAAGGCGGCCGCACATCTGCACACGTGTCTCACGGCTGCATACTTTGTGTGACACAAAGCGAAGGCTGGGTCCACCCAGATACGGAAACCCCCCTGCTCACACGCACACACACACACATTCACGCACACTTATGCACACTCGGAGTCCTGCACGGTCCCCCGTCCTCTCTGTGGAGAAGACATCGACCGGAGAATCATAGAGATCACCAAGTTCAACCACTGAATTTTAGAGACAAGAAAACCAAGGCTCCAGCAGCATCATGTGGGACGATGTGGCAAATACATAGGCTTCGCCGTTACTAAGTCTCTGTAGGAGGACACCACTCACTGCATCAAAATGCAGCGAGTACTATACAGACAAGTGTGCACGGCGAGGAGGCGTGAGGCATCACCATGAGCCCCAGCCGCAGGCATGTGGTGACCGTGCTCCAGGGCCCCGTGCACACTCTCAGGTTAGCAAAACAGGGAGTTGCACATGAAAGCCGGGAAAAGTGAAGACGTGGAAAAACAAAACGTATCTACTTGCACAGAAAGGAGGCAGGAAACAGAAATGAGTATCAAATGGGCAAATCTAAGACAGATAAGCCAGGCAGAGGTTTAAAAAAGATCTTATCAATAATCTCATCCCATGCGGGGGGGAGGGGGTGACAGGGGGTTCTTGGTTGTTCAGCTGGTTAAACATCTGCCTTCAGTTCGGTCATGATCCGGGGGTCCTGGGATGGAGCCCCGCATCGGACTCTGAGCTGCCCCTCCCCCTGATCGTGCTCTCGCTCTCTCTCTCTCTCTCTCTCTCCCACCCAAATAAAGAAAATCTTTTAAAAAAGTAATAATCTCGTCAATTGGAACCACTCAAAACACACTAATTGAAAGGCAGAGAAAGTCGAATTGGTTAAAAGAACGAAACAAAATTAAGTGCCTATGAGAAATGCACTGAAAATAAAGGACCCAAATGGGTTAAAAGAAAATAGAATAGAAAACACTATCCTAACACTGATCAAAAGAGAGCTGGAGTGGCTGTCTTTATATCAAAGCATATTTCAAAACAAACAAAGAGATCATTTCCTGGGAACGAAGGGGCGCACCCGCCAGAGAACAGAAGGATCCTGACCTAACAAGCAAGCTTCCGAACGCTTACAGCCAACACGGCTGGCATTACGAGAGAAAGGAAAAACCCGCAGCTCTGGATGAGAGGCCACAAGACCGCTCTTAACGGCTGAAAAAGACACAGTCGGCAAAGGCCACCTGGCTACACGGACGTCCCCAGCCCCATCCGCCCCCAGCAGACTCGCGCCGTAAGCCCCCGTTCGGTGGCTTCAGGCCACACCGTGCCTGGTCTCCACATGTCGTTAAAGGCAAGATCTCGGGAAAGTGCCCACCTATTTGGAAACAGACAGCGCGGCTGGATAACCCACAGACCAGTGTGGAAGTCAGAGGAGACTAAAAGTACCCTGAACTACACGAGCACGTCCGAACGGGGGGTGACAGGCGCACAGCGGGATCCGGAGGGAGCGCACGGCACCCGCCCCACGCTGCCACACACGGCGTTCGGCCTCCGCCGTGGCCTGTGGGCTGGCGAGGGCCGGGTGGGGACGGGGGACTGCGGCAGGGGCAGGCCCGGGGACGAGGACCCCCGGAGGAGGCATCCGCGCCACGTGCTGGGGCGACGGAGGGCAGGGAGGGCGCCCGAGAAGACACAAGAGGCGCTGCGGGATGGCCTGGAGCACAGGTGGTGGCGGGGGGCAGTGTGGGTGCAGGATGGCCCCACGCGGGGCAGCCACGTGTGGGCTGGGGGCGCAGGGGGCGCAGGGGGAGCCGCAGGGCTGTCTGCGGAAGCGCAGGGAGAGGGGAGGAAAGACTGCACGCAGCGAGACGACGCTGCTTTCCGGTGGAAAACCTGCCCTCCCGGCAGGTCCACCACGGCCACCACCACTACAGCCACGACTCTGCCCCTTGCACAGGGGCAGCCTGGGGGACGGTCGCCGAGCGAGGGCAGCGGACACCGGAAACAGAGCCCGCGGAGTGGCAGGTGCACGCGGGGGCGGGGGGAGCCAGTCTCTCGGCACCGAGGTGGCCCCGTGGGCGGCTCGCGCGCAAACGCACCGCTGCTAACATCGACACGTTTCCAGCTGACCAAAGCTGACCTTCCCCGAAAATGTCAAGCACACGTTTAACAAAAACCATCATATTCAAGAGTGAAAGGGGTGAGCACAGACCCATTTCTTCACAACAGAGAAAAGGGACAGAGAAACTGTTGAAACAAGCACACTAACCAAAACCTGGTTCCCTTCAACATGATTTTTAGGGACTGAGTATAATCAAAATAGATTATCTTCTAATTTTAAAATTTAAGGTCCAAACCACAAAGAAAGAAAATCCATTTATCAAGCTGTGTGACTTCATTTGGTGATGCCTGAGTCCCCATTTGAAGGCGTTTGAAGGAGTCACGCAGGCCAGAGTGGGGGCCGGGTGGGGGCGGGGGGGGTCAGGAGAGAACCCGGTCTCTGGGGCACTCCGGAAGAGCCACGTACGACACACGACGTCATCCACGTCTCACTGCAAAGACCACGAGCACTCCGCAGCTCCTGGGTCCCTGCGTCCACTCCTCTCCCCACGGCACCCGATGCTGGACAGGGGCCTGGCTCTTCCTGTCGGGGAGGCCGTGGGGGCGCCACGAGGAGCAGACATGCGGGCGATACAGAGGGCAGCCGGCGTGGCTCCTGCACTCCTGTCTGCACACCAACACCGAGGACGCAGCTGGAATCCGGGTCCTCCACGTGGCCCCGAGCGCACCCAGCCTCCCAGCCTGAGGAACACCGTGGCTGCTGCCCGCTGCCCAGCCTGGTTCTCTGGCCCCGACGCCCACCAGAGTCTGTGCCGTGGCTCACGGCCCAAGACGCACAGGTGAGGCTGGGGAGGTGGGAGGGCCCCGCAAGGACTCCCACACGTGGAAGAGCCCCCGATGGCTTTGCAATCCGGTCCTGCGACAGCCGCAGCCCATGCTCTCTCCTCCTGCTCACCCGAAGCCTGCACGTTTTATGACCTGCTGGAGTGCTTTCCGCAAAAATCACAGACATATGAATGAATGGTGGTCTGTTTGCATCCCACGTTCAAAAAAACAAGAGGAAAAGCCATTCTCCGAGATGCGTTCACTAAGGAAACAATCCCAGAGAGGTGCTCTACTTAGAGAAAAGAAAGCCAGCTCTATTTGCCACCCCCCAGGGCGGCTGGAGAGCCGGTCTCTCAAACAGCAGGTGCCTGGTGGTGGGGATTCAGGAGGGCACGTACTGCATGGCCCACTGGGTGTGGTGCATAAACAATGAATCTTGGAACACTGAAAAAATAACATAATAAAGAAATTTAAAAAACAGCAGGTGTCAACAGCCAGCACAGAGACGCAGGCGCCCCCTCCCCACGAACGCAATGCTGACACTGCTGTGTTTTCACCTGGACTTGAAGGCCAATTCCTAAAAGCAAAGTCTCTTTTTTTGGTAAAATTTTATACCAAGAGGAAACTTCGCTCTCAATCAGTCATCAAGGAGGCTGACTTTTAATATTAAATTCTACCTGATATCCTAAAGTAGAAACACCTATGTGAATTGATACTCATTCCAAGTAAGACAGAACACTGGGGACCTTGGTCTATTTCTGCTAATCGTAAGGGGATCAGTCATTAAGTTTCATCTACTAAAAACATGTCACCAGATGTTAAAAATCTAGATACGAATTTATTTCCTTCCTGACTTTAAACAGTGAAGAAACTATTCCCTTCAGGGTATGTGTTCATGAATCACACGGTCGCTAGAACGTTCTGGGGATGCACACGGAGAAGCCATTCCACTCCCCGTGATGGAGCCGTCCTGAGGACTGGAGTGCTAAGAAGTGAGTTTTGCAAACCAAGTACCATTTCTCATTGGCTGACAGGATGAGTTCAGTTTTTACTTTTATTACCGGTCTTTCTTCGATAGCCCAGTTTTGTCCATGACTGACTGCACATGGAGAGGACCCCTTTCATCAGTGACAAATGAAAGAGACATTCTCTGATGTAAAGAGTAACTCCCCTTATTAAAGCTACAACTCTCAGGGTCACCCTGAGACGTGGCTGGAAAGCGCCCAGCTCTGTCTGGGCAGAACCAGCCGCCCGGGGTGCACAGGCCTCTCCCCTGGCTTGGGGGCCCCTGAAGGTGTCCGTGCTCCGCCGTGACCTCCTGCCTCCCCAGAGAAGCTGCCTGGGGACTCGGCACCTGCAAAGGCTGTCCTCGTGGACCCTGCGCGGACCCTCCCTGCATTCCTGGCTTCAGAACAGGCTACACAAGAAGGAAATCCAGAACTGCTTCGGGGACGACCACTCCTCCTGACCTGCCATTCACCGAGGAGAGTGTGCGCCGCACTGTGATTTACTGACGTGACCTTGTACGTTTGCATCAAACAGCAGTGGGTTTGGGGTTAGGGTCTCACTCCGAGTTAGAGCCGTGTCAGGCCGCACACACCTCCCGTCCCGAGGACATGCAGCTCTGCCAGGTGGCTGTCCTACTCCCATCACAGCTGAGAGAGGGGCAGGCCCCATGCCGACGGGGTCACGACCTCAAGCCCACACCGCACTGCTCTGCCTTACAGGGCTAAGGAAGCTTATTCATAAAAGCCAGGGGTGTCTGCGACCAAACGCAGATGGTGTCACCACCGAAATGGGGAAGACGTGTCCTGTTTAGTGAATGGTATGTGTCTTCAGTGCCGCTTTAGCGACCTTCAAATCCTGAACCAAGTGCAGATCATACACTCCCAGAAGCTACCCTGTTGCCACTTTGCATAAACGGAGCTCAGGTAAATGACACGCAGAAGTGTCCTTGGGCTTTCGCGTCAGCTGTGCTGGGAGAGGAGTTCCGCCAACTACCGTTCTCTCGGCTCCTCCGCCGCCGCCCCCGCTGGCGGCCCCCGCACGGCGCACTCATCCTGACGCAGCGGGCACACCCCCGACTGACCAGGGACGCGTCCTCTGCGCCCCTGCCAGCGCGGACCCTCCTGAAGGGTCACGGGAAGGAAGGACTCAACGTCACGGCTTTTCAGTCATCTCCACAACAAAGCTGGAGATTGGTGGTCATTCTGACTTTTTAAAATTATAATTCCATTTATTAAAGATTCAAATTTTAAGACCTAGTTTCCCTAAGCTTTTCACTAGTTAATATCTCATTTATTATATTTAGAAATCAAGTAAATGTTAGTCACATGAAAATGTCTGTCTTTTATGTTAAATCTACTCATGATGACCAGATTAAAAATCTTTAGGCAATGAGTTAAGTTTATAATTTAAGTTNTTCCCTAAGCTTTTCACTAGTTAATATCTCATTTATTATATTTAGAAATCAAGTAAATGTTAATCACATGAAAATGTCTGTCTTTTATGTTAAATCTACTCATGATGACCAGATCAAAAATCTTTAGGCAATGAGTTAAGTTTATAATTTAAGTTATTCTAAAATTGTCAAAATTCATTTAAAATATGTTATATTATATTCAAGATATATATATATCTTGAATACTTAAAATGAAAAAAACAGTTAAAAAGCAAAATGCTCCCAATTCTCAAAAATCTAAGAAAGTAAACCTATAAATATGGTAAATCTCAACTTCTCTTAAAAATTCAAATACTGCAGTTCCCGGGTCATAGGGTAGCTCTATTTTTAATATTTTGAGGAATCTCCACACTGTTTTCCAAAGTGGCTGCACCAACTTGCATTCCTCCCACCAACCCTCTTTCCCCACATCCTCTCCAACACTTGTTGTTTCCTCTCCTGTTGATTTTGGCCATTCTAACTGGTATAAGGTGGTATCTCAATGTGGTTTTGATTTGAATTTCTCTGATGGCTAATGATGATAGCTAATGATGACACATTTTTTCATGTGTCTGCTAGCCATTTGATATCTTCATTGGAGAAGTGTCTGTTCATATCTTCCACCCATTTTTTGACTTGATTATCTGTTTTTGAGGTATTGAGTTTGAGAAGTTCTTCATAGACCTTGGATATCATCAGTTTGTCTGTAGTGTCATTTACGAATATCTTCTCCCATTCCGTGGGTTGCCTCTTTGTTTTGTTGACTGTTCCTTTGCTGTGCAGAAGCTTTTTAGCTTGATGAAGTCCCAAAAGTTCATTTTTGCTTTTGTTTCCCCAAAGATACAGATGTAGTGAAAAGAAGGGCCATCTGTACCCCAATGTTCACAGCAGCAATGTCCACAATTGCCCAACTATGGAAAGAGCTGAGATGCCCTTCAACAGATGAATGGATAGAGAAGATGTGGTCCATATATACAATGGAATATTACGCGGCCATCAGAAAGGATGAATACCCAACTTTTGTATCAACATGTCTGGGACTGGAGGAGATTATGCTGAGTAAGTAACTCAAGAAGAGAAAGTCAATTATCATATGGTTTCACTTACTTGTGGAACATAAGGAATGGCACGGAGGACTCTAGGAGAAGGAAAGGAAAAGTGAATTGGGGTAAATCGGAAGGGGGGACAAAAGATGAGAGACTGTGGACTCCGAGAACCAAACTGAGGGTTTTAGAGGAGAGGGGGGAGAGGGGATGGGTGAGCCTGCTGGTGGGTATTAAGGAGGGCACATATTGCATGGAGCACTGGGTTTGGTGCATAAACAATGAATCTTGGATCACTGAAAAAAATAAAAATAAAAATAAATTTTAAAAATAAATGAATAAAATGTGTAGATTTAAATTTCATCCTCATATACTTTAGTAAATAAAATTTTCTAAAAGTTCTGACAAAAGATGACTTGGGGAGAATACAGTATTGTCTGTGTACTTCTATTTGTGTAATGATCTGTACTGATTCTAATGACCTTACTTTAATCAAAGTTTTAATAAAGTGCATGGCAGCTGGCTCAACTGCTAACCCTACCAAATTAACAGCGTAACAGAAAAAGAGACACGTTGGTACAGGCATCCTTATGTCCTTCTACAGTCAATATCTATCATTCATTCAAATATTACAACATGTCAAAAGAAAGGTAGGGGAACCAACTGTCAAGGGATACAACAATCAGCAGAATGAGACTCAGATATGATCTAGATATTGGAACTGTCTTCCAGGGAACTTAAAAATTACAATCTTATGTGAAAGATTCTACCATAATTTCAACAGAGATAAATTTTGACGAGAAAGAACTTCCTAGCATAATTAGAAGAAATCCAAGTTCTATACTTGAAAGAGAAAACAACAAAATAAAAAGCAAAACTGAATCTACAAAAAACACTGTAAATACAAAGGACAAATGTCAGTTTTAAATTGGGTCCAAAAGATAAAGATATGACTCTGAGAAACAAACTGAGGGTTTTAGAGGGGAGGGGGTGAGGGTTGGGGGAGCCTGGTGATGGGTATCAAGGAGGGTATTGAGGATTGCTGGGAGCACTGGGTGTTATACGCAAGCAAAGAATCTTGGAACACTACATCAAAGAGTAATGATGTTCTGTATGGTGACTAATGCAACACAATCAATCAATCAATCAATAAAATAAAGGTATGACTTACAGACCAAAAAAAAGAAAGAGCTTTCATATTACATCAATGCTCTTATAATTTCATACTTGACACAAGATAACATTGATGATTATGATACTAACATAGTAAGTTTGATAACATGGTGAAAATTACATTTGTGACTTTTTGTTACACATTCCAACAAATTCCACCTATTTCTATCTTTGCATGGAGCAGCTTTCCTCCACGGCTGAAGTGCAATCTCCCTATCTTTCTTCCTGAGCTTCTCAAGACCGGCGGCCCCGGCCCTTCAAACCCGGAGCCCATCAGCTCACAGCCCAGTCCTCTCTCCTCTGCAGCACAAGTCAGGGTTCCTCAGGCCTCTCGGCCACTGTCTCAGCCCAGGTGATGGCACTGGGGTGCTTTCTGAATGTACATTCCCACCCTGGATATTTAAATACCTGAACGGAGGTGCCTTGTGACAGGTAGACCAGGGGCCTGTGTGTGTGCAGTGAGCCCCAGCTGAAGGCACAGCCTCCGAGCCAAGCATGGGCCGTGGGGACTCGGCTGCATTTCCCAGCAGGATGTGAGGCGCAGCCAGTCTCTGGGGCCTGAGCCTGCGCTCCCTCATGAGCTGCCAGGATCCTGCTCATTTTCAGAGTCCTCTCTTAGCCAAACGCCTTGTGAGAATAATTTCATTAGTACAAGTGCAATCTTTGTCCAGAAGACTCGCAAGTGTTATTTTGATGATTGAGCAATAGCACGGGTGACAAACACAACTTCTTTCAGCATACCTAGTAGTATTCTGAGGGGACCAAACTTTTTTAGAGGGGATAGTATTTCTCATAATTAAAATTTATTTAACAAAAACCTAGTCAAGTAATCCATCTCCTGCCTTTCCAAAAGTCACGCTGAGTCCCTGGCATCAGGTCAGTATTGCCTCCTGCACACCATCCAGCCACTCGGGACAAGGCCCTTCAAGTAAGTTCCCCGATGTGACACAGAGACACCAGAGCCGACTCTGCAGGGCGTCTGTGACGCCTGCCCTAACGAGCTCGTGACTCTGGGGTCACGGCAGCCAGCCCTTCGCATGTGACCTGTGGGTTTCCTCCCTGGACCTGCAGGTCCAGCACCGGCCCAGGCACGACTCAGCACCAGCAGCCACCGTGGGGATGGGGGCTGACCACACAACCAGGGGAAAAGTTGAAGGTTAATGGCTGATCGGCACAAGCACGATTCGAGTCGAGGGGAGTCACCCAGCATTCACGCAATGAAGAAACGTAAGAAGGTGAGGCAGTGGGTGGAGGAGGGAAGGCAGCCACGTCCGCCGCTGTGCTGGTCTGCGGGGTTCCGGGCAGTCAGGCCCCACCGCACCCACAACACCAACCCCGATACGTGGTGCCCCCCGTCACACATCCGGAGTCGCACTAGTTTCGGCTCTTGTGAGGAGAGGGGATGATTACAGGCGCCTGCTGGGGACGAGCCCTCCACGCGAGTCACACCCCCTGCCCGACACGGAGCAGGCCCTGGCCTGGAGACGCAGACCCCCCTCCCCGGCTGGACCAGCGGCGCTCCCCAACCTGCGCACGCAAACCCCGCCTCCCGAGCACGCTCGGGCCATCCTCTGCCCCCACACGTGTGTTTCAAATATGTTAAAAGTTAAATGTTGATATGATTAGAACTCAGAGGCGTCTTTTTCTACAAATAAAAATATCAAATTGTGGTTTTGATGCACCGTTTAATAGCTTTCTTAGCACAGAAGCTTGAGTCAGGTACTTTGGTCAGTGGACACCCGTGATCTTGTAAAACAGAACAACACGCACTTTAAAGGAAGCAGGAGGAGGCTGAGTTTCACTCTAATTTTGGAAATGTGAGTGAAGGGATAACGTGTGTCTTAGAATCAAACAAGTATACTAAAAAACAGAGACTTTAAACATAGCTTGAGGTCACTGTTGAAGAAGCATTCATAGAGATCTTTCTAATAACTGTGATCAGACAAAATGCAAAACTTTTGGAACAGTGAGACTTTTCTGTTGTTGTTACGGATTTCCGTATGCAAAGATAATCAGCACTGGGAGGCTTTATCACCTTCCAAATATTCAACAGCAGTTTTATAAAAGTGAATTGCGGTGTTGCGCGTTAATATTTGAAAATGCTCGTTCGTGTTGTGTGGGGCGCCCTGGTTTCCCGAGATGGAGAGCCGGAAAACCGGATCGGGCAGCGACCTCCTTTCCCTCCGCGTCAGGCATCAGTGCTCGGGAGCCCAGCCTGTGCTTCTCGCCTCCGTTCTTCCTCGTAACTGTGCTTGAAAACTGTCCAGCGTTCAGAGCAGCTCCTCATCCCGTTACGCAAAGACATTTTTATGCCAACGCTGAATTTTCAGAAACACTGACATCGCCCTCCTGCGGCTCATGGCACCCTGCCCTCTGCCGCTCGCCTCGCTGACCTCTCACCCCGGCTACTGTCTGCGCCCCTTCCCTCCCGGACATTTGTCCACTCCCCACCCCCACCCCGTGCCAGGTCAGTCAGAGGGTGTGAGCACCAACCCAAGCGCTCCGAGAGCTAACGACCGGAAACATGGGTCCCTGTGGTCCTCGCAGCACGGCCTGGCGTTGGGGTAAGTGAATTGTAATTACACGTGCAGAGAACACTTGAACCTGAACGCCCACCAGCCGTGGGCCGCACAGCTACATCACGGTTGACACTGGAACAAGCCACGTGAGCACCTCCATGGCACAGACGGGGGCTCTGTGGTCATGCCGTGAGCAGCCTGTGGCCTCCGTGCCTCTGGTGTCCAGTGTCCATGAAAGCCAGATGTGCCCGAGCGTCTAACGGCAGCAGTGCGCAGGGGGTAGGGATGGGGCAGGTGCGGTCCCACCTCGTCCACACGAGGACACGCACACACGCCAGGCTAACCCAGTCACACGGTAATGCTGTCCTCTGGATCCACGTCCCCAAATACTCACCTCGCCCAGCCTGAACGGCTGGTATTTTAGCGCAAGACCCCACACTTTCCCAGGGACTGATGTGCCGCCGATGCAACTCTCTTCTCGTCATTTCTCCTAAGTCCATGAACGCCTTTAAACTGTGTGGTCCTGCCCCTCCACCCAGATTTTCGGCATGAGGCTTCTCTACAGCCTTCCCTCAGCTGCTCGGGGGCCGCCGAGCACAGCGTTCACACTACTACAGGCCACGCGAGGAAAGCCTCGTGGGGGTGCAGGCGCTCTCCCCACGCGGAGACGTACCTGCGGGGCTGATGGCCTGAAGGCCATGCCGGTGACGGTGTCCGTGTGTCCGGCCAGTCTGTGAGAAAACGTGCTCGAGCCCACATCATACAGGTACACCTGCAAGACAAGCATATGGGACCCGGTGCCGACAGGGCAGACGGCTGGTGAGGGTGACCCCGCGGCCGCCGGAGAGCCCACCCCTGGCCCCGTGCCCTCGCCGCCTCACCCTTTCAGGTCCTCAGCATCTTAGCAGGCCTGCGGCCCCTCACGCCTCTGCAGTCCCTCCTCACCTGCAAGTCCCACACTGACTGGAAAAGCGGCTTTTACTGTCCTTTCCCATAAACTTGAGACAAAACCTTCTACTCTTTGCTCCCTGCTAATTAGCCTGGAATTTGAGCAATTCGAATATTTTGAACTTTTTCTATGGCTGCTGATAAACCTAAAAATGAAAACTTGCCCTCCTCTCTAACTGTATTACTATGAAAAGATACGTATGTGTGTAAATACACAGCTAGATGCCAGCAGACACTTCACTCTAGGGACAGAGATCGGGGAGTAGACACCATGCTGAGGTGATGTAAGAGATGAGAGATCCATTCCGATTTTTAAGTAAGAAAATGTGCGAACAAGTATGTTGTGGACTCTCGTGGTAATAAAGAGAAATGCCACACCCCAGCAGAAGCAAGACATCTAGCAGATTCCTTTTTCCACAAAAAAAAAAAACCTATTTTAATGTACAAATGAGCCCTTCAAATTTAGAACTTCCAGAGGATCCTGTCGTTGGCTGAACAGTGGTTTCTGAAATAAAGTCTACGAACAGACATCGTCTGTGTCTTGGAGTGGAGAGATCAAAAGTATGGGTTTTTCCTTCTGACCCAGACGTGGTCATTTGAAACGCAGCTCCTAACAGTTCCCGAAGCAGGCCACTGCTGCTGCCCGGAACCCTGCTCTGAGAACCCCTGGCCCAGCCACAGTCACACTGTGTGGCTCATCGCCACCTCCGGGACATTTCACAGCTGCCACGCGTGTCAGGTACCCTCATGTTCACGCTGAGGAAGCAGGACACACGGAGAGCAAGTGACCAGCACAGACACCGGCGCCAACACTGACGTTCTAACTGGGTTTTTCTGACTCTGATCCTGTGCTGTTCTGTGAGGCTGCCTGTGACCCCAACTGTCCATTGAGGACTCGGGGCCTCTTCAGACTCACTCCCATCCCGGCGACGACTGAGCACCAGCCTCATGGCTCCACCTGTCTCCTTGCAAGACACACTCAGATGGGACCCCTCGTGGATAACGCTGGAGGGCTTCCCGGGACTCGGGACTCTCCCCGCGTCTGCCGTTCGGCTTCACGGCTCGGGGACACACAAGGGTCACAGCTCTTCCACACTCGTCAGGAGCGATCATCACACGGGGAGGTTAACGAGGACAGCCCAGGCTCCCCGCACACGGACGCGTGCACCGACTCCCTCGTGCCATCCCCTCCGCCTCCCAAGACACAACCGTCACTGTCCCTGATCCGCGCACAAGGACACCTGGGCGCACACACACAGCTGTTCAGGTCACCGTCCGAGCCCCCCGCCGGCACGCCGTGGCCTCGTCCCACTCGGCACGTCGCCGTCACTGGCATCTGTGCACACGTGTGGGTGCCGAAGCCTCGACGCCACACTGGCCAGTGGTACAGCCCGTGGGGACGCTGGCTGGCGGTTTCCAGGAAGGTTAAACCCACCCCAGGCCTCGGCCCTCTGCAGCAGCCCCAGAGGAACGTGGCGTCCACACAAACGCCTGCACAGAACTCCGCAAACAAGGGAACCGACGACTTTACGTCCTCTGTGTAAACTGTGCGCCAGTAAAAAATGTGACTCTTGGAGGGATCCACTGGTCACACACGCCCTGGATCTCTCTGGATCCCAAACCACGGAGAGAAACGAGGAGCAAACGTCTCAGCACGGTGGTGTCGGCACGGGGAAAACCACGGGGAAAGGGCACTGTGCTCCGAGAAGCCGATGCCCAGGGAAGCACCGGGCCCGCACGCTCCCGAGTGAAGGGACCGCCAGTGGGTGACGAGAGCCAGGAGGCGCGGGAGGCGGGAAAGGGGCCGGCGCTCCAGGCGCGGACATGGAGGGGACAGGGCCGTGAACTTCCGACGGAAGATGAGAGGTGAGTAGGAAGGGGGAAGGAAGAAGCAAAGGGGCAGAAAAGCATGAGGGCCAGAAGCCAGGGGAGCAAAGGGTTTCAGGAAACGAGACACAGGGGACAAGAGGCCGGGAGGTGAGGGAATCGGGCTGGCGGGGCTCACATGTCAGGAACCAGCTTCGAGGTCTATACGACGTGGGACATAAACCCAATTACAGAAGTCAGCCAGGCGCAAGCGGACGGCTCCGGCTAACACGGCCGGACTCCAGGGGCCGTGCGTCCAGGCCCAAGGAGAAGAGCAGAGGCCGGAGGGCACGAGAGAGGCTGCGGACAGAGCGGCCCCCGCAGCTGGGGGGGTGGCTGCAGGGGCCGGGCGGAGAGGGGCTGCCTCCCTCCCTCCCCCCGACGGCCAGAGCAGCGCACAGGGACAGGCGCGGGCAGGCTCCGATCAGAGCACGGGGCCTGAAGGCTGACGTGCCTTCTTCTCAGAGCCGCGTCGGAAAAGTCCTTCCTGAGACTCCTTACGCTTTTACTGAATTTTGAGTGGGAATTAGCACTGCCTTGCACTTGCATGGATCTCACAATACACATAAAATGAAGCTGTGACACCACGAAGGACGTGTAGATAAGGGTCATTTAAGAAACAGCCTTTCATTTTCCATATGAAAATGCTTTTAAATTAAAAATCTTTTCACCTGGAGGGTTCCTGAATCCACTGAATCTTTCTGGTCATGGCAAATTTCAAACACAAAAACAGCATGTGCAGCTGCAAATATCAGAAGTACCTTTAATTAGATACACACGTGCCACCAGCTACACGTTCAAACAGTGGCCACAGTCTCCCTGCAATGGACACGATGCACCTTGTTTGATGCTAAAAACACAGGAATAACCTGAAAACGATTCAATCCATCACAATCTGTGTGCAGAACACAAGGCTTTAATTAGATTCATGAAGCCAGGCGGGCCTGGGGGCTCCATCGGTTAAGCAGCTGCCTTCGGCTCAGGTCGTGATCCTGGGGTCCTGGGATGGGGCCCCACATCGGGCTCCCTGCTTGGTAGGGAGTCTGCTTCTCCCTCTTCCTCTGCCTCTCCCCCTGCTCGTGCTCTGTCAAATAAATAAAATCTTTTAAAAAAAATTCATGAAGCCAGTCCTCCCATCAAAGGGAAATGAGCCCCAGCTAAAATGTACTACGAATGAATGAAACTTGAAATAAACCCTTAGGAAGCAAGTCTCACTCTGAAACTAAAGTAACATACAGAGAGGGGCCGTGTTTTTCAGGCGACACTCTGCTCTGACCAGTTCAGCACAAATATTTTGTCATCCTGTTGAACCAAAGATGAAGCTTCTTTCATTTTCTCGTCTCACATTACTCTTCACACATGTCCTTCATTTCCCTCTGCCTGGATTTTCGCCACAGAAGACATAGGAAAAGGAATTGCAAACAGAAGTCAACTCATATTCCCAAAGCTTCCTAACAGTGGTGATCCTGTCCACAGGGGGATCAACAATCACACTAGGGTCACTCACTTTGTTTTTCTTAAATACTTCCAGAGACCATGTTTCCCAGAACTGTGCGTGTTGCTGCAGATCACTGCCTCTTTGGTTCACACACACGCACATCATAAAGTTTTCTCAGAAGATGCAGGTGCTCCAGGTTTAGCACGGAGCCTTATTTCATCACACGAGGACAGAAGCGCTGCCACTTCAGCAGAGGCCAAGACTGTCAGGAAGCCCCGGACTTTGGCACGTGGAGCTGTGCAGCCACCAGCATGTGAACACTGGACGTTACTGGCAGGACTCTGGGCTCAGCCTCAAGTTTGGAGGGACCTCCACTGCGGTCTGGCAGAGCCATGCCAGGGGTCCCCGACATGGCGTGAACCGCTGGTCACCCGCCCGGCAGAGTCCTGCGCGAATCTTCACCCACGTCGTTTTTAACTCTTTCAGCGTCCTTGTACCTATGACCAATTACATAACCAGTCATCTCTAAGGATCCGTTACTTCACTCTTTGAAAACGTGATCATAGCGACACGTCCGGGCAGAGGGATCTGGCAAAAATGCCGCTTGTACTAACCTGTACCACTGGCAACACGCAGGTGGAGTCATCACAGTCCGCCCATAGCCGTTGAAAACGTGAGATTCCAGCCAGCGTCCTTGAACGCAGCTCCAGAGCCCACCTCATCCTGTTAACAACGGGTAAGTTGCACTGTTAAGTGGTGCTGCTGCCTATGGGCCCGGGTTCTACAGCACGGCTCGAGACAGACTCGCCCTGCATAGCTGAAACTCCGCGCCTTCGACCAACATCGGTCTCCCCAGGCCCGTGCTGGCTGCCAGCCACCACTCCGCGTCCCTGCGTCTATGGGCGCGACTGTTTCAGAATCTCCGTGGAAGCGCAGTAACGCAGTATTTGTCCTTCTGTGACTGGCTTATTTCGTTGAGTCTAATATCGTCCAGGTTCATCTATGTCCTTGCGAATTGCAGGATTTCCTTCTTTTTTTAAGGCTGAATAACATTCCATTATATGTATACACCAAATTTTCTTATTCATCCATTAATAAACTTTTGAGTTGTTTGTACATCTTAGCTATTAAGAAAAATTTTGTCATAACACAGGAGAGCAAATGTCTCTTCAAGATCTTGACATCAGTTCTTTTGGATAAACACCCAAGAGTGGGATTATTGGATCCTATGGTAATCCTATTTTTAATTTCTTAAGGAACATCCACATTATTTTCTAGCGTGGCTGCACCAATTTACATTCCCACCAACCATGCAAGAGGGCTGCAACTTCCCCCACACCCTCGCCAACACGTATCCCCGGGTATTCGGTGATGACCATCCTAGCAGGTGTGAGGTAGCATCTCCCTGGCCACTACTACGTCTTCTTTGGAGAAACGTCTCTTCAAGCTGTCTAGGAGCCATAGGTCTTTATCTGATAGTGTCATCTACTGATGACACTCACCAAAGTCAATTACTTAGTTTGAGATTACAAGAGGGGAATATTCTAATTCTGCCATTCATTCCACTTGTCTGGAACTATTTCCTAAAAAAGTAACTTTTCTTCTTCAAAGAGGGTATCAGGCTAACTTGAAATACAGTCCAAACAAGAAAGGCAACACAGTCGCTGAATCATTTCCCTTACAAGGACATGGTTCTGAGTGAGGGACTGCCGCCCTAGTCACCTCCAAATGGGGACCGGTAAGGCTTTATGTCTGCTTTTGCTTTGCTTTTAGTCATTGCTTTTGGAGTGTCATTTAGAACCTGTGAGAGTTTAGATATACGATGTTTTAAGACCAATCACAGTCACGACTCTCAGTGCTCAACTACGCCTTCTCTGGCCAATAGTTTGGTGCTGTTTCCTGCAGCTGTGTGATATGACCCATCACTCCTCAATTTCTTCCTTTATTTGTGGCAGGAGACGTCCCTGGCTCATCTGTCAACTTTGTCCCACCGGCCGGAAAGCAGCTATTCATCCAGGCAACTCTGGTTTCCATCAGCGGGGAATGGCAGGTAGAGGCTCCCGCAAGGTCACGAAGGGCAACGGCTGGAATGTCGGTGCTTCCGAATAATTTCCGTGACTGATGCTCGTAAATACTCACCCGTTCTCAAATATGTGCACCCCTTCCACGCTGGTTCTTTTAAATATTTATTTATGTATTTTGAGGAAGAGGGAGGGAGAGAAAGAGAGAGAGCTCGCACAAGCAGGAGGAGAGGGAGACAGAATCACAAGCGGACTCCCCACTGAGCGCAGAGCCCTGCACGCATGGGGGCTGGATCCCCGGACCCAGAGGTCATGACCGGAGCCCAATCCAAGGGTCGCACCCCTAATGGACTGAACTACCCAGGCACCCCTGCACTGTTTTAATTAGAGAATTTCTAACAGTGTTTTAATAACTGGTAAAGCAAGAGTCCACCTCCCCCAACATAACGCTCTTTTTTCCAGGGTATCGTAACAATTGTTACTTGTTCGTTCTTTGAAATGAATTTACAATGTGATTGTCTACCTACAGGAACGCTTCTTGAAGTTTCTGTTGCAGAAGTGTTAAGTTTACAAATTACCTACAGAGAACCAATTTCTTTGTGAGATAGAATCATCGTATCTAAGAAAAGCCAAGACATTGCATTTTTCAAGTCTACCTTTCTGGGGAAAAAATTAAGTTTTCTTCATATAGGTTTTGCAGAGTTCTTGTTAGATTTATGCCTGAACATTTTATCCTTCTTAAGCTTTTTTGTTTTATTTTATTTTCTCAGTGATCCAAGATTCATTGTTTATGCACCACACCCAGTGCTCCATGCAATGCATGCCCTCCTTAATACCCACCACCAAGCTCACCCATCCCCCTCCCCTCCCCTCTAAAACCCTCAAATTGTTTCTCAGAGTTCACAGTCTCTCATGGTTCACCCCCCCCTCTGATTTTGTTGCAATTCACTTTTCTTTTCCTTCTCCTAGAGTCCTCCATTTTATTCTTTATGTTCCACAAGTGAAACCATATGACAATTGATTTTCTCTGCTTGACTTACTTCACTCAGCATCATCTCCTCCAGACCCGTCCATGTTGATGCAAAAGTTGGGTATTCATCCTTTCTGATGGCCGTGTAATATTCCATTGTATATATGGACCACATCTTCTTTATCCATTCGTCTGTTGAAGGGCATCTCAGCTCCTTCCACAGTTTGGCGATTGTGGACATTGCTGCTGTGAACATTGGGGTACATATGGCCCTTCTTTTCACTACGTCTGTATTTCTTAAGCCTCTTTTAAATGGATTCTTCTCTTTATTGTATCTTCTCACAGGTTACTGTTTTTATATATAAAGACCATTAAATTCCAGATACTAATTTAAATCCTACTATTAACACTTCTTGGAATTATTTTATTGTTTATAATGACCATTATTTCTCTTGGGTTTTCCAGATATGTCATCTTATCATCTATGAATAAAGATCATTTTAACTGTTCCTTTTCAGTTACAATTATCTCTCAGTATCTTGCCAAATTTCATAGGTAAACACTCCGACACTCCGTGTACCAGCAGTGGGGTTGATGGGCATTCTTGCTTCATTCCTGATCAGAGGCTGCCTCTACTGTTTCCCTGTAAGATGCTGGCATTTGGGCAAGGTAAGTATTTGATCATTTGAAACAAGTGTTCATACATTTATCCTGTAAGGGGTGTTTTGAATGAAATGATGGAGAACTGTGTTAAAATGGCTTTTCTGCAGATGCAAAAATTATGACACAATCTCATTACATTAGTTAATAGCTTCCTTTATACTAAGCCATCCTGGAATCTCATGAGCATTGATAAATTATTGTAAATGGTCGGATTCTGTTCATTCCTATCTCACTTAAGATTTTTTAATTTATAACTAAAATGTAGCTTTTTCTGAAATTTTATCAAGTATTCACATCAGTTATATTCATTTCAAAAAACAATCTGGATGCTTTCCTTATTTAAAGAGTTCAGTAGCCCTGATTTTAAAAGTTTGGTAAAGTCCCCTGAGAAATCATCTGGGTCTAGTACCTTTTTGCAGAAAAACTCTTGGAATATTTTTTCTATTCTATAAAAACAAAACTATTCATTTGTCTTTGGGGAAATTTCTGATATATTTCCTTCAAATCATCCTTTTTTTATTTTTTATTCTGTTAAGTCATCCGTCTTTATATGCCTTTCATATTTATTTGCATACACTGAAAAGCATTCTCCCAATTTTCAGAAGTTCCTCTGTTCCATGTTTTTTTCCTCTTCATCATTTCTTTCAATTACACATTAAGCTCTCTCTTTCTCAAAAATCTAGGTTAGCCAAAGTTTATTTTATACTTTGTGTTTTCAAAAATAAACGTTTCACTTATTACCTCTTCTGCTTTTATCTCAACTTCTTGCTTATTTATTTTGTTGGTCCTTTTCTTGCTTTATAGACAGATATTTAGTTCATTTATTATCCCCTTCCTTAAAATCTCCTCCAAGCACTGCTTTACTTATATTCCAGAGACACTGAAATATCATGTTGGAAACACCATTATTTTCGAGGGATGCTACAATTTCATTTTGTTTTACATCTTTAAACCAAGAGTTCCTTAAAAGAACTTTTGTACCCACAGACAAGGGACGCTTGTTATACCTCATTACCAAGTTATGGGTTAATTGCATCATGGAGAGAGAATGCTATTTTTGTTCTTATTTTAATTTGTTGTGCTTTTCTCCGCGGATTCATATATGGTTAATGTCCCTACATTTGGCGTGCCTTCCCTGTTGGTATGCGCCTACGGCTCAGCATGTCTGTAAGATGGCACATGACTGATCGATCACGTGTTGTGTAACCTCACTGTGCTGGTGCACCTGACCTACTGAGGACAGAGATGGATTTGTTAAAGTTCCCATTACTGGTGTCTGGCCATTTATTGTTTCAGTTCTTGTATATCTGCTTTATGAATTTGCTCTTCTGTTTATTTTCATTGATGAACAGACATATTTTCTTTTTTTTTTTTTTTTTTTAAAGATTTTATTTATTTATTTGACACAGAGAGAGAGATCAGATCACAAGTAGGCAGAGAGGCAGGCAGAGAGAGAGGAGGAAGCAGGCTCCCCGCCGAGCAGGGAGGCCGATGCGGGCCTCGATCCCAGGACCCTGAGATCATGACCTGAGCTGAAAGCAGAGGCTTTAACCCACTGAGCCACCCAGGCGCCCGACATTATATTTTCATTGTAAGTTTTAGCTTTAGGCATTACAAAGTGTCTTTTCCTCCTTAATTTTTTGGGGGCTGAAATATGCCTTATGTGACATCAGGATCACATAATCTGCTTTATTTTTATTTTCATTTGCTGATACACATTGTCAATCTCTTTCTCTTTCTGAACCACTTTGCTTAGAGCATCTCCTTTGCATTCAGCATAAACTCAGATTTTTCTTATCTATAAAATCCAACCCGAGCATCTTTCTTTTAAAAGGTGAGTTTATTCTATTTGAACTCACTAATATAATCAATATATTGATCTCAGTTCTGACCAATTTATTTTTAATCATACAGCTGATCCTTGAACAACACAAGTTTAAATTGTGGGCCCACTTACACACAGATTTGATAACTACAGTACTGCCAATTTATTTTCTCTTCCTTATGATTCTCAGTAACCTTTCTCTAGCTGCCTTTATTGTAAAAATACGGTACACAAAATAGGTGTTAATGAACTGTTTATATGATCATAAGGCGTCTGCCCAACAGTAGGCTATTGATAGTTCAGTTTGAGGAGACTCAAAAGTTATTGGTGAATTTTTGACTGCTAATCCCCACACTGTTCTAGGGTCAAATGTACTTATAAACACAGAGAGACACTTTCACTTTATGATCTATCTTATTTCCTCTTACTTAGATATTTCTTCTGCCACTTAAAAATGATTGTGTCGGAGATTTGGGGTCTTCTGTGGTTCCATACAATTTTTAGGATTTGTTCTAGTTCTGTGAAAAATGCTGTTGGTATTTTGATAGGGATTGCACTGAATCTGTAGATTGCTCTGCAGGGGATTATGCTGAGTGAAGTAAGTCAGGCAGAGAAAGACATTCACACGGTTTCACTCATATGAGGAACATAAGGAACAGCGTGGAGGATCACAGTGGAAGGGAGGGAAACCTGAATGGGAAGAAATCAGAAAGACTCTGAGGGTTACAGAAGGGAGGGGGTGCAGGGATGGGCTAACCGGGTGATGGGCACTAAGGAGGGCAGGTGTTGTGATGAGCAAGCACTGGGTGTTCTATGCAACCGACGAATCATCGAACACTACATCAAACTAATGATATACTATATGTTGGCTGATTGAAATTAATTTTTAAAAAATCAAAGCAAATTTGAAAAAGAAAAACAACACTAGAAGTATCACAATCCCAGATTTCAAGATACACTACAATGCTGGAGTAAATAAAACGGTATGGTACTGGCTCAAAAACAGACACACAGATCAATGGAACAGAATGGAGAATCCAGAAATAAACCCACAATCATATGGTCAATCAATCTTCGACAAAGCGGGATAGAATATCCAATGGGAAAAAGACAGTCTCTTCGATAGATGGAGTTGGGGAAACTGGACAGCCACGCATAAAAGGATGAAACTGGACCATTCTTTCACACCACGCACAAAAGAGACTCAGAATGCATTGAAGACCGGGCGCCTGGGTGGCTCAGTGGGTTAAAGCCTCTGCTTTCGGCTCAGGTCATGATCTCAGGGTCCTGGGATCGAGTCCCACATCGGGCTCCCTGCTCCACGGGAAGCCTGCTTCTCCCTCTGCCCCTCCCTACTGCTTGTGTTCCCTCTCTCGCTGTATCTCTCTCTGCCAAATAAATAAATAAAATCTTTAAAAAAAAAAAAAAAGAAAGAAAGAAAGAAAAAGAAATACGCGCTGATAAATAACTTTAAAGAGTAGATGGAACCAAGTGACAGAAAATGAGGGCTGAAATTTTTACTGGATGAGCATGCAAACCAACCGAAACGTTCATGGTGTCGAAACCGGCGACCGGCTCTCAGACAATCACACATGATTTCTGAACCCGACAGACTGACCCAGCAGGACCTGATGGTGAACATGAAAAGCCACAGGAAGGAGGCGGGGAACGAAGCGGGTCCCCCAGCAGAACATGATGAAAACAGAACATACCTGCCTGCTGCCGGCGGCCACCAGCCGTCCGTGGACGCGGCCAGGACCAGCACCCGCAGGGTCACGGAACCTCATGGCCAGGCCCAGAGGACAGGCGTCCTCCTGCTCAGTGAGCGCTCGCCGAGCAAAACGTGGCCCCAGGACAGGAGAAGGGCCCCGTGGGACCCCGTCCACTCAAGAGCCCCCCGTGCTCGGCGTGAGCAGCCACAACCCGAGCCCGAGCGGCGGGAGGAAGGCCGAGCCACCGCAGGTCTGGGGTCTCGGGCGAGCTCGGCTGAACCAGGCGGCACGGCTCTCGCTCGGGGAAACGCAGCGCAGTGAGCCGGACCCGCACGCGCCCACCAGCAGCCACACAACCACCTCCGCGGGGGGGCCATGACAGCCACTGGACAGGGCCGCTGGGCCACCATGCGGACAAGGACGACAAGGCCCAGCAGCGCCCAGCGCCACGGCGACGGCACCATCCCAGCCAGCACGCTGGATGGCTGGTCGGCTGCGGGGCCCCGGCTCTCACCTCCGGACCCGCCACCGGCCAGATCTTCGGGTGAGCCGGTCGGTGGCGCCCCACACGCGGCGGCTCCTCACGGCCGGACTGCTGGAAGAGCTGGCGCGAGCTGAAACGTCGCCAGGGCCAGGCGCTGCGGCCCACGGTGGCTGACCGAGAGACACGGGACGCCCCCACGACCAGGCAGTGACCGCCGGGAAGCACGGGAGACTGCAGCCCGGACCCTGCCAAGTCCTCCCTGCACCGGGGCCTATTCTGAAATTCCCTTTTTCTAGAGTTTTTTCCCTTCCCAAGCCCTGTGGATAAATAAAGGCGCTTCTTGGAAGGTTAAAAAACATAATAATTAAATAAGTACACTGTTCTGGAAGATATCAAAAAGGAACACGCCCGGTTAAATACTTGGATCTGGTATTTTACTTATTCGTGCTGTGATATGGTGATTCACAGAAAAACAGCGGGTAACAATCCCTTTCACGTGGAAGGCGATTTGTGCAATGACTGATTAACGAATAAAGAAATAAATTAACGTGTGACTGGGGTTTAAAATAATCGGGCCTCACCAAAATTAAGACAGGAGGGCCTTTCATAGCTCACACATAACTCTTATTAAAATAGGTGTTCACCCTTATAAACAGTGTCCGTGAGAACGAGTCTAGGGTCTTCTGACTGAAGGCCAAGCGACGCGCCGCGGGGCACTTACGTGTCTGTCCTCCGCACCAGAAGCCACGTAGCGTCCGCAAGGGCTAAAGGCAATGCCGCAGGGGTATCCGTGGTTTGGGTGTCCCTCAAAACAGCGCTCGCATCTATAGGGAAAAGAGAAAGACCAGGAGAGAAACGTGATTTTTGAATTTTAACACAAATGAGGGCAAAGGGCCCTGGTTGTGGCCTGTCCTCCCAACAGTGGACAAACCAGCACCGAGACCGTGCACACGTGGGAGTCACTCAAGGCAAGCAGGTTATTCTGGAGACCTTCAAAAACGTAAAACCAAACGTTTCCAAATCACGGGTCACTTGGATCGGTGATGGAAGACCTTGGGAGGTGCAGCCCTCTGGAGCTGGCCAGGTGCTCCCGCCGATCACCCGCACAGGGTCACAGGCGTCAGTGAACCCGCGCCGCGTCCACCCGAAAACGCCAGAGCCGCCCAGGAACGCCTCCGCCAGCGGGGCCGGTGCGGTGCCGGGTGCAGGGGGCCCGCGATACCGAACCGAGCCCCCGCCGGAGACAGCCCCAGGGAGCGCGCCCTCTCACGGCACAGGGCCTTTCACACTCGCTGCACCGCGACAGGGGACAGCAGGGACCTGTTGGCTCTGCCCCTGCGATCCGGCCGCGGGCGGCGTGCACGCACACTGCCCACCCTGGCGAGATGCCTTGTCTGCTTCGGGTCACTCCCCACAACGGAACAGGCTCGCCTCACTGTCGTTGGTGAGCACGTCACGACCTCCCTGTGCATCTCTGACCCTCCGGGGTCACCGCGCACAAGCCCAGCACAGGGAAGACCAGCACCTTTTCCGTTAGCATCCCAATCGGGGTGACCCGCTCGGTGTGCGAATCCGACTTTCCTTAGAATGCTCAGCGCGCACAGGCGCACCACGACCGCGCTGTATTTGGCAAAAAGGGGTCACAGTGAGTTCAGAGACACCGAGGCCGTGTGCCTGCGTGCCCCCCGCCTGCCGCCTGCGTGCCCCCACCTGCAGCCTGCGGCCCAGGGCCGGCCTTACCTCAGGGTTCTCAGGTCCCACAGCTTCACGCCATCCCCAGAGGCTGTGGTGGCAAAAAGGTTGTAAAGCTGGTGCTGCTGGGCCGTGAACGACGATCCCTAGAATTGGAGGAAACGAGAGGAGCTGTGTAAAGGCTGAAGTAATGAACGTTATTCTGACGACACCTACAGCAGTGAATGTAAAGTAAGAAACTGACACAGAGCTTTTTTCTCCTTTATAACAACTTCAGACCCGGCCTCCGAAAACACCCTTATGAATAATTATTAATGGTACACTTTGACCTTAGGAAGTGTTGGTGCATGTTTTCTAAACATGAAATACCACTGAGAGCGACAAAAGTAGGACAACAGATGAAAAGACGACAATATTAACACACCAGAGTTCATTTTTAAAGTATAAATCATAATTTCAATCGACTATCTGAACGATGCCCTGAATGGGGCACTTGAAGTCTGAGGTCAGTGATCGTTCTGCTGGTCGTCCAGCCCTGAGGGCCCCCTGCAGGAGTCCGCGCCGGGGTCCCTGGCTAGGGTCACTTCGAGGACCTGCCTCGGCTCGGCCGTCTCGCCCCCTCGTGCCGCAGTCAGGAGGCCGAAGTGACACACAGCTCCTGGAAGGGACTGAACCGCAATCCAGGCACAGAGCCACTCTGGGACCCAGACATTAGGTAATTATGGTTCACACACTGTCCTCCTTCCTTCCATGCCAAGAATACCCATATCACAGAGGAGAGTGTAATGAAGCAAATCTGAAAGCATTTACCCCCACAGGGTGCACTTACCTCAAGGCTCTTCTTCAGATACAAACAGAAAATGAAGGTTTACATAAATTCAATAACAAACTAACGAGGTCTTAACTCTGTGCCAACAGCATTCTAAACAATGAACATTTCATCCTCTTAACAAACTTATGAGATGTGAACTATTTGATGCCCATTTCAGGTGAGAAACACAACACAGAGGAATCCACTCACGGCCACCCAGCTACGAATCCCAGCAGAGCTGAGCTGTCCACAAACAAGCACCAGGTCGAGACACCCTGATACCTCGTAACACCCACACGATTCAACAGCCATCCAGCAAACATCCAGATCAGCCACTAACACTGGGCCTTTTGCAAGGCACTGAGTCTAAGAACGAGACCCAGGACCCAGGACCCAGTTTAACACAAGGGCAGAGTTACGGTAGCTGACAACATTGCCACTTTCTTGAAGCTAACCAGTACAAAACCAAAAGCATTCACAGGGATAAAAGGAGAACTAAAATCTTGTTTTGATCAATCCAATTGAGGCTGAGGACGAAGAAATGAAGAAGCAAAGAAAATTCATGATAAAGAGAAAATACAGAAGCTTTTTTTCTTTAATGTAGAAGAGAAAGCACAAAGATCAAACATGTGAGTAATCATACCGATTGCTAAACTCAACAGGTTAAAAAAAAAATAAGAAGAGATCCTTACCTGGATTTCAAGAAAAACACTTAAAACATATTTTTAAAGACTGAATGTGAAGTATGGGAGAAAAATAGCATAGACTAAACAAAAGAAGGCAAGATTGATTGCATAAGTACTGAAAAAAATAGATATAAGGCAAATAAGACCTCATTAAAGATAGTTTATAGATATTATAAAACAAACACTACAATGAAAATATAAGAAGTCTGACTTAAATATACCCAATAACACAGCCTGTAACTATATGGAGCAAAAATTAATAGAATTATAAGAAGAAGTTGACAAGATTATAATCATAGAAAGAGATGTTAATACATTTCTCTAATTAAAGAAACAATCGAGAGTACAGAAAATTAGGAAACTTGAAAAATTTGAATACAATTAATAAGGTGGAGCCAATGGACATCTATGCAAACACGTACCCAGCGGTGGGTGAGAACGTCTTCTCTTCATGCACACGTAAATGATATCCATAAAAATCCACCAGAGGGCCAAGTTTCTCAATAAATGCAAAAATTTCAACAGGCAGAAGAGAATCAGTGCCATATGGGTCACGTGCATAGGACACAATGCCATGAAATTAGAAATCAGTAACAAAACGTTTACCAAAAACAAGCTCATAGGTGTGGAAATCTAAAAGCACACAGGTAAATAAATTCTAGGTTAAAAATAGTCGTAATGGGAATTAGAAAGCCTTTACTACTAGATAATAAAAATACCATGTGCTACAACTGGCAAAGTGCAATCGAAGCAGTATTCGGAGGGAAATGTATAGGCTTAGATGCATACACTGTAAAGGCATAAAGATGGATCAAATTCATACCTACAGTGTGAGCAAATATCACGTGGCACAGAGATACATAGAGTTTGCTGCCATTACGTGAAAGAACAACACAGCATACAACTCAGAATGTATTCTGATGTGTGACTGGGAGAGTCACACCAAATTCACTTGTGGTCATCACAGAAGAACGAGACAGAATGATACAGAGCAGAACTGTAACTGTCCCCACAAGCATACATAAACAATGAATCTTGGAACACTGCATCAAAAACTAATCATGTATTTTATAGTGACTAACATAACACAATTAAAAAAAACGCAAGATCTAAGGATACTAAAGTAATATATTTTAAGGCACTCATATGGATTTTACTGACCATTATTACAGAAAACCTAAAGTCTTCTGTGTGACGTTTTCATTAGAAAACTATTTAAACCTTTACATACGTAATTTTTTAAATCAAATTAGCTGTATAGCCTTGTGTATTTAACATCACAAAAATGCATATATCTTATTCAGGCATAGAAAAAATAGTCAAGTTTTTATCATATATAATGAAAAACAATAGCTATGATTTTTAAAGAAATTAAAAAATCAGAAAAGCTGTATGTATTTTCATTGTAAAAATAAGCCACTTAATGATACCGCACCATTTAAAAGTAGGAACACGTGGCGCTCACGTGTGGCCGTGGTGCTCTCGTGAACGTGGCAGGATGGAATGCCTGCTTCTCCAGCAACGACCGCGGGGCAGCCCCCAGGAGAGGGGATTTCAGGCTGCGTACCGGGATGCTCGCAAGAGAGCGTTCCTGGTGCGTGACGGACATGGCCCTGAGCTCCGGAGAAATTCGGAACCATCTATTTCGTGTTTTATGGGAAATACGACATTTGGGCCAGTTAGGATCTGTGTTCCATGAGCGTTCCTGGGTAGCAGCCTCGACACGGCTGCGGTTAGTCAGAACACTTGGATGTATGCTGTGTAACTGAACAAGAATTTAAGAGCAGTTTAGAAAAACAAGCTATTAGAGCACAGCGTGAGCGTCTGTAACCTTACACTCCGCCCCCTCGCTCCCATCACATACCATTCAGACGTGTATTTTCAGGAACTCAAACCAGTTATTTTCCCAGTAAAAACCTCAGGACTATTTCTCCTAATACAACGCCTCTCCTCCAACAGCAAACCACAGTGATGGCCAAAGTATCACAGTCGTCACTGGAAGACCACAGCAATGTGAGCTCGACCGGGCTGCTGTGCGGTCACTACATAAGCTGCTACTTAATGGAGAAGAAATTTTAAGCAGTTTCCTACAGCAAATGCACGAAAACTTGTAACGACAAGAGGTTTCATGAGAGGGACCTACAGAGAGGTCACCGTGTCGCCCGAGGAGGAGGGACAGCCGTCTCTTCCCAGCAAGGGCTCTGCACGTTTGGAGCGACGCTTGCTGGGGATCTGCAGAGACGCTGTCCCAGAGACCCACATGTCCATCAGGAAGGGGACACTTCCTCCAGCCCGACAGCGCGCCCTGGACACAGGCTAGGCCGTGAGCCCCCACCCCCCAGGGCTGCAGCGACACTGGCCCGGGAGCCAGGACCGGGCAGGGGCGCCCCACGGCGGCCGTCCGGGCAGAGGGCGCTCAGCCTGCGGGCAGCCAGTGAAGCCGCCCGCAGCGGAAGGGGCAGGGCGTGCACCCGGACAGCGGCTAGGGGCGCCCCAGCAGCCGGGAGGCCGCCTGGCACAGGGGGGACGGCAGAAGCTGGTGCTGCCACTCGCTCGGGAGCATATCCCATCTTCCCCGCCCGCCTGGCGCCCCACGGGGGAGCTCAAGAAGCAGCACAGGCTCCCCGAGCACCAGCGCCCTGCCCGGAGGCGAGAACGAGCCCTTCCAGCGGGAGCCACGTGGTGCAATCTCATTCTTTCCACACGCGGGCACCTCACTCACGCACACCCACCAAGCACCAGTGCGGCCACTCGCCTTCCCGCTCAGCCTCCGTGACGGCTGCCCCGAACCCGCAGCGAAGCCCGGACGGTGCCAGGGCTACAGGCCCAGCCCGAGCTGCCCCGCGTGGGCCTGCACGCTGCTCCCCCAGCACGCAGCTCACTCCCGAACCTCATGGGCCTGCCACCCGCCTCGCCTGCTCAGAGAGGCCCCCAGCGGAGCCTCGGCACAGCGCGTGTGCGGTGGTGTGAACCTGCCTCCTCCTGCAGAAGGACACCGATCCGCCAAGTGTGAGGACCCCACTCCCGTCTGCACGCGTGCAACCCCAGTGCTCACGATCGCGCCAGGCGCAGACTCGCTGAGACATTTAGATGAACCTGTTACTGTGTTGTACACATGCACACACACACGTGCGTGCACACATGGAAACACACATGCTCACACACCGGTACATGTGTGTGCGCCTGCGTGTGCCGGTCCAGGCCACAAGAGTGGTGGGGACAAGGGGCAGGCACAGCATGTTGGGCCTCCACCGTCCCCCACGAGCCCGCCGTGGTGAAGTGCCGCAGACGTGGAAGGTTCCCTCCCAAGCCCAGCCTGAGACCTGAGCCCACAGAGGGACGAGATACGAGAACAGCAAGGGCCTACGGGCCAAGTCCGATTCTATCTCAGGAGTGACTGGGACCCTCGAGGAATTTTGAGGAAGACCCTGAGATGGTCACTTGTATTTAGCAGTGGGAGTGTGACTGGGTTGAGGAAGAGCCCTGTGGAGACCGCGGATTTGGGTGGCAACAGGTGGCGACTGGGGCCGAAGGACGGATGGACAGACAGACACACAGGCAGCTGCCGACCAGGCAGTGCTGGCCATGCTCGTGGCTTCATGCCATGGGTTACATATGGGAGTCAGGCTGTGAGGACACACGGAGCACAGGAAACCTCCTGGCTTTTAGCCCAAACTCACTAACTGCATGGGCTAAGACAACCTATTTTATGTACCTTCAAAATCCTGCTAAAATCAAGTTCTGTCTGACAATATGTGACAAGGGAGAGTCCCAGTCAAAGGCAGCCTTCTCCAGTCTTCCCGGGACACAAGAAATGTCCTCATTACCATGGTCACACTCTGGCATCTCACATGACAGCACTCACCACAGTCAGCTTTGTGGAAATATGACCCATGTCCACACCTACCATCTTCTGTATTATAATTTCTTTGAATGCAATTTCTTAATTTAGACTCTGATCTTCTACTGCAAGTAGCAAATTCATGAGCCTTTATCCTTAACACTGATAGGAACAAAGGGATTGTGTGAAATCAGGTGCATTTGAGAAGTGAGACTTTTTAAGGCCCACCAACCTTCATAAATTTATATTTAAAAAATATAGGAAGAATAGTTGTCATTTAATGAACTGAGAATATGTTAAGAGATTTACCTGTATTATCTTACTTAATCCCTACAACAGAGAAAAGTAATGAATGCAAAAGATTTAAAAGTCTTCTACCATGAAACAGGAACAGAGCAATGGAAATAAGAAAATCCTAAGATGTCAGACAAAATAGCATCACATCATTTCCAAAATGAAATAACTTCTTTTGAAAATATGAGAAAATTATTTAGCTCAAAAGAATTATCTTTACCATTATTTTAAAACTAGGTTTTATTTTTTATAAGTAAAAAGCATTTAAAACTCCAAAACTATATTTAATATTTCCAATTTAATCAGCTGAAACAATTTAAAACAAATTTGGAACCAAATGGAAAAAATAAATCTCAGACTGAGATTTTCAGATTTTCATAATATTTCATCTGGATGGTTCTGCGATATATCCCAGAAAGAAATAAAGAACAGAACAAGTAAAAGAAAAAGAAAATAGGGATTTATAACAGAAATGTTGACAATCCACTTTCCATACACAAAAAATGATGATGGCGGTGATAGTGGTGGTGGTGATGATGGTGGTGATGATGATGATGAGGGTGGTGATGGTGGTGATGATGGTGATGATGGTGGTGTCGGTGATGTCGATGACAGTGGTGGTGATGATGACGGTGATGGTGGTGATGGTGGTGGTGGTGATGATGATGATGGTGATGGTGGTGATGGTGGTGGTGGTGGTGATGATGATGATGGTGATGGTGGTGATGGTGGTGGTGGTGGTGATGATGATGACAGTGGTGGTGATGATGGTGATGGTGATAGTGATCATGGTGGTGATAATGATGGTGGTGATGGTGGTGACGGTGATGATGGTGGTGATGATGGTAGTGATGGTGATGGTGGTGGTGGTGATGGTGATCATGCCGGTGATGATAGTGTTGGTGATGGTGATCATGGTGACGGTGACAATGATGGCAGTGATGATGATGGTGATGGTGGTGGTGATGACGATGATGATGATGATGGTGGTGATGGTGGTGGTGGTGATGATGGTGATGGTGATAATGATCATGGTGGTGATAATGATGGTGGTGATGGTGGTGACGGTGATGATGGTGGTGGTGATGGTAGTGATGGTGATGATGGTGGTGGTGGTGACGGTGATCATGCTGGTGATGATAGTGTTGGTGATGGTGATCATGGTGGTGATGGTGATCATGGTGACGGTGACAATGATGGCAATGATGATGATGGTGATGATGGTGATGGTTGTGGTGGTGATGATAATGTTGGTGATGGTAATGATGGTGGTGATGGTGGGGGTAGAGTGAGTATGCTAAGGGTTCTCTCCCTCTGCTCTTCCCTCTGCCTAAAAAAACCCCAGAAAAAAAAAAAAACAATGATACTCTTAAAATCATAATGCAGATTTCAGAAGGCATTAGAAATTAAAGTCATTCCAAATATATCAAAAATCAAAACTATAGTTGCAGCCTTAAAAACAAAAGTTTTGTCCACAAATCTCTTAGATGCCTTTGGTTTGTGAAGTGTCTTATAAACTAAACTATGAGACAATGAATTAATCAAAACAGCACCTCCTCTAATATCCGGTCTGTAACCCTCAGCTGTCAAGACAGAGTAGGTCCATCTTAAAAAGGGAAACTATTGATTCCTGAAGGCTGCTTCGCATTCCAGCAAGATCCTCGTGACTCTCACTCAGTTGTTTAGTGTCTGAAACACCCAAACCCTCCATCAAGTTTTAGGTGTGAATGCAGTACTAGCACAGTTGGAAAACAGGCCCACAAAATAATCAAAGATAAAAGTACAAACATTCATATTCCGTATGATATTAAACTACCTTCTAAGGTCAAACATTAAGGCTTAGAAAACTGAACGATGACTAAAAATCAGCATTGAATCTGGTAGAAAATTATTACAAACTTGCATCAGACGTTTGTATGAGTCCAACATGTAAGGACACGATTTTACAAATGCTATGTGCTGTCGACAGCTTACTCACTTTATTCTGGCAGATTTGGTGGACAGGCCGTGAATGGGCCTCCACGGTCGTGGCTGCGCTGCGACCTGCATTGAGGTCGAAAACTTCCAGAGCCCTGTTCCGGCCGGCCGTGAGGATGAGATCTGCGTGACTCGGTTAGGGAACTGCTCTCAACGATCCGCCTCTGGGAAGGAGGTCCCGCGTATTCTGTGAGTACTCTGGGACACCAGACAACACATAAAGGATGATGGCCGAGAGCTTTTCTTCTAAATAAATCAAAATCAATGCTTTTAACTAAAAGGGATGATGCTATCCAAAAAAAAAAAAAGGTCAAAAAATTTTAGACTCAATTTCCGACTCAGCATTCACTGCTGTAACTTCTGCCAGGCTCCACAGAGCTGGGGCAAACTTCCGTTAACGGAAGGATGCCCATCGCAAGTGTAGCGGTTCATTTTTAAAAAGTACTAAGTTACTACGTATTATACAATAAACTACAGACCAGAAATGCCAGCTCACATCACCCTGCTGTGGGTCATGCGCTCTGTTGCATCCTTATCTAGTTTTCCTGTGAAGCTCTTCCCACCACGGAGATGAGATCGCTACACATATAATAATGCAGGAGACCTGAGTGCCCTGAGCCTGGCGCCTGCAGCCGGGACCCTCAGCAGACGCTCCTACGGGGAAGCTAATGCTCAGGGTTGTAAACCAAGAGCAGAGTCAAGGATACAGGAAAAGAAGTCGTTTACGGCTGATAAACTGGTAATCTCTGTGGTACCAGTTGTAGGAAGCCTGAAGACACGTTTGCACCTGCTCTTCTGTCTACACCTGAAAGAAAAGTAAAGATAATCCATCTTTCTGTTTCTCTCCCACAACTGAGCATTCTACCATCAAAGAGATGAATATATGAAGAAAGTTTTCATATCATTTAATAATTATATTTTATAACATCAGAGGAATAAGTCAGCTACCTTAATTTTCTTTTAGGAAACTCTAACTTCTCCTTTAGGAAAAGGAGTCTGCGTGGCAGACTGCTGGCTGACCATCGCCAACGTCTACACTTGGGGCAAGAGCAGCAGTCGACAACACACACAGCTGAAATCACGGGGCAGGGGGTGAGGTGGGGCCAGGGAAGGGACTGTCCCCGTTCACGGCCCAGGTAGTCCAGTGGCAGAACGGGCCACGTGCCCAGTTCGGCGCAGAGGGAGGGGATGGGCAGGCGAGGCTCTGGCCCACGAGGAGGGCCACGGCGCGCGGAGAGGCCAGCCGGAGCCCTGCCTGAGCAGCAGACAGCTGCGCTGAGGGGCGCTCGTGCCTGCGGCCTGTGCGAGCTCTGGCGTCCCATCATCTGAAGCCTTGCCAGCCGGCCAGTTTCTAAGACTCAGCAACCCAGGTGATGCTGGCGTCTAAGGGAGAGAGCACTTGCAGCCCAAGCAAGCGGCAGGCCTGGGAAGGGTCTTTCTCAAGCAACCTCCAGGGGCCATCTCCCCAGACGGAAGAGGTGAGGCTGCTCGGGCCGTGCACGACCACTGCTGGAGGGTCCAGCCGATCACAAAGGACCCCGCGAGCGCGTGTGAAGCCAGCACAGCAGGAACCAGGTGTGAAGGCCGTCTCCACGCCCCAGCTCTGACTGCTGGGCTGGAAGCAGACAGTCTGCAAACACAGTACTTCTTTCCAGGGAACTGTATTATCAACAATGTGAAGACGTCAGAAACACCTGGCTTGCAACAACCAGCAACTGTTCAGTTCCTAACCTGGCCCCAGACTCACGCCCGGGGAAAGCAGGCCAGTAAAATGCGGTAGGCACAGGACGGACTGCCGCAGCCTCGTGAGACCTGGGGCCAGGAGGCTGCAGGGGAAATGCTGCAGGGAGCCCGGGGCACTCTGCTGTCCGCGCCCACGGCGCCCGCGCCCTGCTCCGGAGCGGCTGGGACCCGTGCAGACACCACAGCTGAGCCAAACCCATCCTGGCCTCGCACACAGCTCTTGGCCAAGCGGCTGACCTAGGACTAGGACAATCTTCCGGCTGCGACCCGGGGGCACCTGCCATGTCTGTTCTTCCTTCACAGTTAAAAAGCTACCCAATAAGGATACTAAGCTGAAAACTTGCCCACAGGTCTCCCAGTGGGCACAAGGGACTGGGGATCAGCCATCAGAGAGGGTGAGACAAACAAAACCCACAGTGACTCGCAAGACAGACCCTGAGCTCAGACTCGAGAACTGCGAGCCCGTTCAAACTCACGTGCGCCACAGTAAGGGCACAGAAGCGCTGATGGGTGAGGGAAGTCCCACAGCAACTGCCCAGTTTATAAACTCTGACCTTCTCAGCCCACACGTTCCGGAGACAGGTCCCAGCCCCAAAGGCTTGGGATGCTTCCAGGGGTCTGCAGCCTGCTGGCTTCGGCACAGTCTCCCCTTTCATGTTGCTGTAAGAACATGGATGTGATGCCCGGAGCCACAGCAGCCACCTTGAAATCATAAAGTGAAAGCAGCAGAACAGAACCAACACAGAGTTCTCAAGCCTGTGTGCCTCGTCCCTCCAGACGGCTCAGCTCCAGGCTGAATGAAGCAGCACAATCAGGTGCTTAGTTGTAGAAAGGAAGACGGTGTCCCCTACAGAGAGGGAAGGACAGACGCCTCCAGAGAAAGACAAACCAGCCCTCACTGTGTGTGCCTCACACAGCCCGCTGCCAGCAGAGCAGAGGAGTGTGTAATTACCCCCCAGGGCCCCACGTGCACACACGCACAAGGAAATCCAGCACAGCACTGGTTAGAGAACAAGGGCGACTCGGAAGAAGCCGATCCTGGCAACAAGAGGTTGGAGAGGAAGCTGTAGCATGTTCCTGTTGTATAAAATTTCCTAACAGCTGCCACGAACAGACTGAAGTCACATTCACAAGCATGGCTAAATCTCAGAAACAGAATTCTGATTATTGTGAAAGGTGTGTCGCATGGATGGAAGCAGACCCACCAATCTCAACAAGAGAACAGTCACAACAGCCAAGATGGAAGCAGCCAGGTGTCCACGGACAGATAAGCGGATCAAGATGAGCTGTGCGCACACCGTGGAACACTACTCAGCCAGCAGAGAGGGCGGGGCCTTGCCGTGCGCAACAAGGGTGGACGTGGAGAGCATCACGCTAAGTGAGGTAAGTCAGAGGAAAACGTGCCCCATGCCCTCACTTACACGTGGAATCTAAGGAACAAAAGAACACCCTGCCAAACAGAAACAGGTTCATGCATACGGAGAACAAACCGGTGGCTGGCAGGGGGTTGGCAGTGGAGGGACGGGCGGAACAGGGGAAGGGGATGCGGACACACGGGCTGGGCGTGCAGCACAGGAATGTAAGACACAGTACTGGGTAACATGTGGGGTGACGGACGGTAGCTGCACTTACCACGTAAGGGAAGAAAAACCAGAGGCAAGAAGGGGTGGGAACCGGCCTGGGATGGCAGACCACTAAACACCCCCTAATGTTTCATTTCTTTAAAAAGTCTGAAAACAAAACAAATGTTCATATTTGCACAGGGAGGTGTGAACAGGAGTTCGGTCTGTGTATTTAGTGGGTTTGTGTGTGTGTGTGTATGAAATGGTACGTTTCAACTTCACTACGAAGACAGTAGGAATCATCCACACAACATCAATCAGACAGGCTGCTGAACAGGCAAGAGCTCCGCGTTCCGAAGCCCGGAGCTCTGGTCACGCCAAGGGCCCTGCGTGCAGCACTGCAGACAAGCTCTGAGGAGGGAGAAGCCCGACCCTCGGCGCTCGCAGCAGCTCGCGGTGCGGTGGCTCAAGTCGGTCAACACTGCACGCGCGCCCGCATGAGCCACGGCTCCCCGACCACAGGCGAACGGGACAGAGAGCAGCCTACGCACCTGCGGATCTCATCCTTGCCGGCATCGACGTGGTACCTGAGGAGCTGGAGCTCGGCGCCGGAAGACGACAGTATGAAAGTGTCCACGTAATAGAACTGTGCGGACCCAACGGGCTTGGGAAACACGTCTTTGCCCTGGAACACAGATCAGGAATCACGGCCAGCGCAACGGAGGCCGACAAGAGACGCACGGGGCTCTTTGCCGTCACCCCACACGTCCGCTCTAGACGTACACATGCCCCTTAGAACCGTCGCCGCTTCGCTTCCTCTTCCTGACTATCTCTGAAAGATGTCACACGACTAAAATTATTCTGTAATGAGCATTTTGAATCCCGGCCATTTAAAAACTTTAAAATACAATAAAATTAATAGTTCGCAGTGAGCATATTAAGTAGCAAGGAATTTATTGAAGACATGTTCTACCCGCAGCGCAGCTCTGAGGCGTCGGCCCTCAGGCGTGTAGCTCAGAGCCCTCAGCACCACGCGAGGGGAGGGCAGTGTGCGGCCCTGCAGCAGACCCGCTCCCTCGCCGCTGCTCCCGCGCGCCTCGTCCCGGAGCCCCCGGTCTGCAGCCTCCCCCGACCCTCGCCCAGTGAGACCCGCGGGAGGCCAGCGCCGACCCAGCTCTGAGCACCGGCTCGGACTCGCGGGGTCGGCCCCGTTGTCCCCTCCCCTCCCCGTCTGGGCCACGACACTGTTACCCCTGCCCTCTGGCCTCGCCCACAGTCTCCAAACGGTCTCTAAGCACGTGCAAACGCTCACAGGTAGCTGTGCCTGTGCACAGCTGTCACACGTGCATGTGTGTGACCACGTGTGAGCGTGCACACACACACATAAGAAAATGCTGATCGCCGATGACTGTAGGTGCACTGCAGCAACCCCGGTCACCCCGCGTGCGCCGCCCCCACCGAAGGTGCCAGCCCGGGACCCCGAGAAGGTGCCGCCGTGCCTCTGTGACTGCGGTCTGGGGGCGCAGGACTGCTCAGGGACACCCCGCTCGGAGCCGACCGGGGTCGCCCGTTACCACACACAGCACGCGCTGCGCCCCGCGGAGCGACCACAGCCACAGCGTCCCGTCCCGGGAAGTGGACAGCAGCCACCTGGCGTCCTGGCTCCAGCACACGGCGCTCACCAGCCCGTCGTGACCTAAGGGCAGACAGACGGAGGGGCCGTGAGCACCCCCGCCAGCACACGCAGCTCCACAGGGGCACCGCGCCGGAGCGCTTCAGGGCTCGGAGGCCCAGCGACACCGAGCCGAGGGCTGAGTGCCACTTCGCTTCCAGGAGGCGCGCGGCTGGGCGGGCGGCACTTCAACACGGGGTCTGACACCGCGGCGGGAATCGGAGCGCGGGCACGAGCTGCAGAGACACCGGGGAGGCTGGACAGCGACCGGCACGGAAACCCGCGGCCTTCCCGGAACGTGGCTCTGAGAAGCGCGTTGCCCTCGGCGCTCCCTTCCCCTGCAGGAGGTCAGGCGGACTGCGAGCACGGTCACTGGTCACCGTCGGGCCGGCGGTCCGGGCCGCGCAGCAGCCGAGCCCGCTCCCAGCCCTGCTCCCAGCCCCGCCAGGCCGCACCCCCCCAGGGCCGGGGACCGCGCCCCACGAGGGCCTCCGCAGCCGCCGGGCGTGCAGGAGGGAGATGAGAGGGAAGCCACCGCGGGTTCGAGAACACACCGCTTTCCTGCCTCTCGCCCCCATCGAAAGCCCCGCAGAGAAGCTCCACGCTGCCGACTGCCGTCCGCCCTTTGAGCCATTAGGACCCCTTGACTCTGACCTCCGTCCCCGCCACCCCGGGCCCTGACCCGGCGGACAGTGAAACCTGCCTCCTGACGCGACCCGGAAGCCAGATCCCCGAGTGCCGGCAGCAGGCCCCGCAGGCGGGAGCTGCACCGTCTCCTTCGGCTCGAGGGCACGTGCGTTGCTGTGGGCGGGGCGCCCGGCGAGGTCCCTCAACACCCCAGCATCGCACCAGGGTCGGGGGACAGCCGACCCGTCTGCCTCGGCCGCATGCCGTCCTGAGACGCGCCAGGGAGCCCACGGCCGGAGAAGAGACGCGCCCTGCGGGGAGCCGACTACCACCCCTGCGCCTGGGCTCGGGCACCTGCCGTGGCGCATGCACGGGGACCCCGGCTCCCCGCCTCGCCGGAGGCCGCGCCGAAGCGTCACCACCCAGGAGCCCATCTCCAAAGAGCCCTGACGCCGCTGCCCCTGCGGCTCTGAGAGGCAGAGGAGCCCGAGGAAAGGCCGACACGGCCGCTGGGGATGTGAAAGGGGGAGGGACAGAGCAGGCAGGCTGGGGCGCAAGGGCCCCCGGCCACCGCCCAGCTGGGGAGTGGCTGCGCTGTGCCACACGGGAGAGGCCCGGCGACCGCAGCGCCACAGCGAAGCCACCTTTCTCCACGGGCCCGGCTCCCGCGCTCTGCGCCCGACCATGCACGAAGCCGGCCGCCCGGGAGGACAGCCCTGCTGCGGCCGCGCCCCTGCAGAGGAGCCCAAGAACCAACGCGGGAGGTCGCGAAGCGCAGGCTCCGCAGGCAGGGGCGGGTTTCCCGACGTGGCTCTGCTGCCCCCTGGTGCTGGTTCCGGGAGCTTCAGCAGAAGGACGGAGGCCCCGTGGCACCAGGCTGCAGGCCGGCACCGCCGCTGCTTGGCTGAGCAGCAAGAAGGCCGGGGACTAGGAAGGGCACCCGGGGTGCCTCACTGAAGGTCAGCGTGTCTGGGGACCCACGAGCTCCTGCCAGCGTTGCAGGGGCTCTGGGCCTGTCCCCAGGCCCGCCGTGAGGGCATGACTGGCAGGCGGCGCTGCCTGTTCCAGCTCTGGGGCCTGCGGACGCCCCCGCCTTCCCAGCTCGGCGGCTCCCTTCCTCGACATCAGAGCGGAGCTCAGACCACCACCGCCTCAGCCAGGCGGTGACGAGGCCGACAAGCCACAGTCAGAGGGTCACGCACGGTGAAGTCACCACTGTTTAGCTGGGTGTGATTCTTCCCAATTAAGTGGTAATCCACGGCAGAGTGGGGACACCCTCCTTCCACGCCTCCCTGCTGACAGTATTCGGAGCCTGGGTGCCCACACAAGGGCAACTGAGTTACCAGAGGAGGCAGAAGTGCTCTCATCGCAGAAACTGTAAAGGGGCGCCCCTCCGCTGGTCCCCAGGCATCACTGGGCCACTGATGAGACTGCCCAGTGCATCAGCTGGGAGGGCAGGGACAGACCTCTCTGACCCCGAATAAGAACACCGGGGACCCCTACACACAAGCAGCTGTGACCTCAAGGCCTGGCGCAGGGACCCCAGTTCCAGCAGGCCGGCGGGCCCAGCAGGGACGGAGGCAGGGCTCCCCTTCCCCCCTCAGCTCCGCTCCATGCTGCACACAGTGCCTTCTCTCTGAAGCACACTAACGGCCTCCCACCGCGGACACCGTGCCCATGCGAGTGCGCACCGGGGAACCTCAGGACAGAAGGAATGGGACACAAGACACATCGGAGTCCTCCCCTTCCCCAGGGCCAGGGCCTTGCCTGAGCTGCGTGAGCCCCACGCTGCAGAGAAGAAATGCAGGTGGCCACGGCGCACGGGAGAACTGAACACCAGGAAGCAAGATGTTCTGCGCCCGAGCCCACCCTTTTCTCAGAATTGGTTTGTATGCAACTCCATAAGATCTAATAAACTCTTAATTCCATTTAATCTTGTCCAGTTGCTGGCCCCAGAGCTCCACGGTGACACCCTCAGCCTTGGGCACGTCCTCCCGCGACGGGCTCAGCTCCGTCCCCCCATGTCCGCGAGCACCTGCTCTGTGCCCAGCACTCACTGAGCGGCAGACACAGGGTCCCGCCAGTGCTTGTGCTGGACAAGGTGCGATGGGAAGCGTCCCACGTCCAAAAGCACAAACACGAAGGCCCTTCCTAAATAAACGCAGTCATGACCACTGGTTTTCGAGCTGGGATGCGCAGTGGCTGGGCTCTCCTGGGACCCAGTCCTGAGTTCTCCAGGAGAGAATTCTAACTTAGTGTCTAATTTTAACCACAACGGCATATCCAGATTACACTGGTCTCATTTGTCCTACGTGTGATGAAAATTAAAGCACCCCTTTCCTGTTTCTTGTGTTCAGTGTGGAGAAAGCAATCGCATTTTCAAAGTTGAGCCGTATGACTAGGAACCCAGCGGTACAAGGAGGAACGGGTCCTACAACAGGTGGGGTGGGTAAGAAGGACTCTTTTCCCCAAAACACAAACAGGGCACTTTTTTAAAAGGTGAGTTTGAACATCTCCCGCATGATCTGAATTCAGCCACAAGCCCTACTCCTGCAGTAAAACGGAGAAACATCCACATCCAACGTAATCGCCATCTCGAGCAACTGCTGACCGACAGAGAGACACCCCCACGGAGCGCCGGCACGCGCGAGGTGCCTGAAGGGCAGCGTCCAGAAGCAAGGCTGGGAGCCAGGAGGAGCCACCGAGCGGAGGGAGCACAGGGGACGATGTGGGCTGTGGGCCGGGAGGCCGCCCTCCACAGGGCCCCCCGCCCCGAGGCGGCCCGCTGTAGATGCCGGAGGTCGCCGCGTCCGGGGAACAACGCGGGCGTGCTCCTGCCCCCTCCACCCCCATGCCTGTGCCTCGCCCCTCCACCAGGCGTCCCCTCCTCTTCACAGAAACACTTGGACTGGCAGCATTTCTGGGGGTTTTTGTGTTTTCGCTGTTGCTCAAATATCTACCAAGTGTGAGTCTCGCGGTGAGCGGCTCCAGGAGCCTGACCGGGAGCCGGGGTGGCTCAGGGCTCCAGGACTAGGGACTGTCGGGAAGCTCCAACAGCAAGACTCCCAACACCGCTGCCCTCCCTACGAATCCACTCACCCTAGAAACATCCTCACCTTGTTACGTTTGAAAACCGTCTGTGTAAAACGTGCTTTAGTCCGGTCTGTAAGATCCGACTTAGCCCCCGTGGAACTCCGGAGAGCCCAGATCCCCGACCGAGGGGCACCGCGACGGAAGTCCTGCAGCCTGGCCCCCTGGTTCCACCCCTTCCGCCCAGCCTCAGGTGCCAGTCCAGCTCGCTGAACCCCCACGCGAGCGTTCCTTCTGGTCCGGTCTGATCTTCAAGAGGAGAGCGACTGATTCCCAGACCAAAGGAGACCCGCCCATAATCCAGAGTGACTAAAGGTAACACACGGCATACCTGAAAACACGGCGGGTGTCCCACTGAGATCAGCACGGAAGACCAGTGACAAGTGGTTGGCTAAGCCGCAGGCGAGCCACTGTCCGTCTCCTGCTCAAACATGTAAGAGAATCCCTGTAAAATCACAGCTCACGGGAGTCACATTTGCAACAGGTAAATACAGAATCTGCAGCTAACATGACGTTCGTTTTGTCAGGTAGTGAGGGAACCGAAAACAAACAGCACTCGCTCGATGGCTAACCGCACGTGCGGGTCCACCAGGTGGCAGCGCCCAGACATCCGTCAGAGACAGGGCCCGGGAGTCAGGAGCCGCAGGGCTAGTCAGAGTCAGCAGGGGTTCTGAACCCAGAGAACCCTGACCCCCGGGCACCACGCCTCCCATCAGCAGATTTTAAAGACACATAGTATTCAGCTCCGCGGGAACATCTAACTATCCCTAGCACAGAGCAGAACTAAGTTACAGAGCCCCCGTGATGTTCCAACCTTATTTCTAACCCCATCACACAACCACAGGCTCACAAGTAAGTAAGACTACCTCCTACCATGAAGGTACTTCACTGATGATACCAAAATCTGATTTCCCAAAATCACTCAAACATGCTTTGGCTAAACTCACATGAAAAAGGAAGGGAATTTAGCGTAGGTGGAAGTAATGACAACTACGGGCATGCCCTCAGAATGCTGAGGGGTGGCCTTCCAGCCGCCCAGACAGGGGGCAAAAACACCTCACCCCCAGTGAGTCTAGGAACCAGAAGCAGCACGCGCTTCTGAAGGAAGAGCTCCGGTCACAGAGCCACCTGCACGGGAGCTGCTCCCCACTCCCTCCAAACTCACCAAGGAAAAGTGCCGAAGGCCCAGAAAAGACTCTGGCAGAGGCGTTTCAACGTGCCTGAGAGTGACACGGCCAAGACACACTGGGCCCTGCAGGAAAGGCTCCATCCGCGGAGGGATGGCGACCACAGTGGACACCGAGGTCATCCGCCCTGAGCTGTCTCCCCCACCCTCCGCGAATCAGCTCCCCGCCCCTCGCGGCTGCAGTCACACATGCAGGGCACAGACCCGCGTGCACCTCTGACTCCCAACGCAGGAGCTCCCGAGCCGCAGCAGCGTGAGCGTGGACGCCCTGACACCAGTAGGCTCAAGGGCAACGTGACCTTTGAATTTAATCCAGACTCAACAGTGCCAGAAAACGTCACGCCACCCAGATTTGTAAAGCTCTATTTATGACGGAACGGTGGCAGTTAAGAGAGCGTTGGAAACGCAGCGGAGGGGGCCCTGGGTGCGGCGTACCTGAGTACTGGACGCAGCTGGCGGCGGCCGGCCCACGAGCGAGGACAAGCTGCTTGTGGACGGCGGTTGGCGGAGAGTGCTCCAGAGGGTACTCCTTCCTTGAAGGAGCATCAGGAAAACGAAAATCAAGAGAGTCCAGAGTGAGACGAGAAATAAAACGAGAGACTAGAAATGGTGGATTTCCCCCTATTTACCTGTGCAATTTCACTGTATCCGACCTGAATACATATAAACACACGCAAAGCCGTGCGATAACTCTGTAAAATGCATGTACATTCCAAAGAGCCAGGACACATGCATTTTAAGGACAAACTGTCAAGGATCTCTCATGTTAACGTACACTGGAGCGACTACGTGAGGACGTGGCGAGAGAGGACACAGTGCCCTCTCCAGTTTCCTACTCTCTGTAGGCGGTCATCACAGCAGTCACTCAGTAATCACAGATGGCCTGGGTCTGCCGTGAGAACGACCACACTCGCAGTCTGTGAAAGAGACCACGGACGGCTTGGGGGAAAGCACCGACAGCCGGGCACGCGCAGGGGCGAGCAGGGTGGGGTGGGTCCCACCGGACCGGGGAGCAGGCAGCGTGGCCCACTGAAGGCACCTGCTGGGTCATGTCCTTGCCATCAGTGAATGACCCGCTGAGACAGGAGCAGCAGAGAAGCACAGGAAGAGCATTGGGGCATTGGAGAAACATCACAAAACTGGGTAAAACCAGCCGTCTGTGGTCTTTCTCCCCACATCCTCATGTGTATATCCAAGTAATAACGTATACACACTGCGGCATACGTGCCCACATACACAAACATGTACAAGGTCATACACCTGTCTGAAGCGAATTCTCCTAAAGTATTCAAGGGGTCTCCAAGTCACGCTACACTGACTTTGGGAAACCAGTTACGTACCGCCCGTGACCGCCCCTCCGTGGTAAAGAGCGGTCGCTGCTGCTCCTGGTCTTGGTCTTTGGTGAGAACACAGTTACACTATGGAAAGAAAACACGTCACTCTCAAAGATTACAGTTTCGAGCTTCTTAAGAGATGTGTATTTTGCAGCAAAATGTACACATGTATTTAAATATATTAATGCTTTCCGTGTCTCACACAAGAAATACACTGAACATTCAACCACGTCAGTTGTAACAACTATCCTTCCACTTACATATCTGCAGGGCCATTCTGGAGACATTGTCTCCTTTTGGAGAATGAACCTATAGAATCACAACAGAAACTGAACTGCATTTATGGGTGTTACTTGCAAACCTACTCAGAAACAGAAGTGACATCACTGGGAAGTCATGCTGAACCCTCCCTTTAATGAAATCAAATCATCACATACTGGCAATAGCTGAACGGTCACCTGGTACTGGCCTGTCTTTCAGATGAAGGCACAAGACCCCAGAGACGCTGGGACACAGGGTGCCGAGCCCCAGGGATGCCCGGGCACAGCCACACCCCCCCCCAAGACCAGCACACTCTGCATCAGGCCGTGCCCAGAGCCAGGGGGACAAGGGGCATGAGAGGGTGACCTGGTCCTGGGCCACCACCAAGGGCTCTGCACCTGCTGCAGGATCCGCAAGTCCCGTGGGTGCTGGGGAGGGGCTGGGGTGCAGATGAGGGAGGACAGCAGCCCCAGAGGATGGGAGAAGAGGGCTCGGGTACACTGAACCCTGCGTCCACGCCCCAACATGAGCAGCCTTGGAGCCCACTTACTCACCGCGGTGTGGACGCATACCCAGACGACCTCACTTTGCTATGGAAAACCAGGGGCTGGTCCTTAACGGTGCTCCGCATAGCTGCATAAAATGAGTAGAAACTATTGAAACCATGGAACATGACAAGAACAAAGTGCCCTGAAAACAGAAAGTTCACACAAACGGAATAAGGCTATTACCTATAAACTTCCGAGGTTTCATACCTGATGCCAAACTCACCACCAGCAGCAAAGGTTACATCAAGGGCATTAAAAGCATAAGAAAACAACAAGAAAATGTTTTTCTCATTCCTCAAATGATACTGAATTGTATATTTCAATACTGCGTATTTCAAAAACTCTGGACAAACATGCCAGCTCGTGTTGTCATCGCACAGGCCCACACAAAGCACCGCTCCATGTGAAATTCTGTGCACAGGACACCGAAGACCAGCCATCAGGAGCAACTCAATCCAGAAGTCTATGACAACTCCATCTTTTCTACAAACAAGGATAGCGATGACCTTAAGCTGACTCGAGTTTCTCATTTATACTCTTATTTATCATAAGATAGAATAGGAAAGATAAGCCACTAAAACATAATGGCAATAAAACCTATTATCCTATTTTTAACATAAGTCTTCCACAACACTGCAGACCGACAAAAACTCTGACATTGCGTGAACTTACCACAAATATTTATAAATCTCAAAAATTCTAAGATGAAATAAAATTCTGCCAGAATTATTTATTTTTACATACATTCAATACTTGGTGTCCAAAATGAATATTCTGTACAATAGTATAAAATGACTTTAGAAAAATGGATAATTGTATAATGCTGTTATTTTTAAAATAGTTCTTTAAAAAAAAAACAAAGAAATTTAGTTCTGTTTCTGGCACTATTTCAAACCTGATAACCTGGACCATATTCCCTTCAAATACCAAGTGAAGCTAAAGACCAAATCATTAAAATGACAGGTATGTGACCAGGAGCCGGGGGACCCACCGTGGCTTATGCAAGGCAAAGCAGGCCTCAGGGGAGACCGGGAAATAAAACTGCACCCAGAGGGAACCAGAAAATACCTCTCCACCTCAGTGTCAAATGAAGGAGAAAAAAATCTCCAGGAAAAGTAAAGTCAATCGGAAAATTTTTGCAGGATCAGATAATAAAGTTACAGATGTATTAGTGTATTCAATTAGGAAAAGGTCTTGAAATTACTACAATGAAGTTCATGAATATGTAAATGCATCCTATTTTAATAAATGCCCAACGCATTAAAGTAAAACAGTTCTTCATCACAGGTATTTCTTGTTCTGTTATGCTTTCTGCAAGGAGAGGGGTGTAAATATTTAGATTATAGGACAACTATAAATCGGTCATTTTCATTAATTTTCCATACAAATATTTTTTAAACAAGACATAAAACTATCATAAAAATTCACACTTTGAAATTTCGCTGTTCTCTGGATACAGAGAAATTGCAATCTCTGTAATAAACCCTACTATTTATACTACTATTCTTATCAAAGGTTTTGTTCTACTCCTCATTTAGCTGTGACGCATGGTGTATCATACACACCCATCTGAAGAAGATGATCCATTCTAGCAAAAAATGAAAAAAGTTCCATTTTCAGGGATAAATCTAAACAAAACATGCAAGAACAGAAGGTAAAGAAATAAATGACTTCTAAGCCTGATGATTCACAGACCTATATCCCTAGGGCAAATAATACATTATATGTTAATAAAAAAAAAAAAGGAGTTCAGTTAAAAAAAAAAGGAGAGAGAATCATGGGTCTCATATCACAGCAGATTCCCACACGGAGGCGTGCTGTAAGGTTCTGCTCCTGAGGTGTAAAGTTGCCCACGTGAGGCTAATGACAACAGGCGGCCACACTTACAGGGAAAAGACAGAATGCAGCACTAGCCACAGAACACACAGACTTCATCCCACAAGTAATTCTCTTTGAATAAAAATATGTTTAAAATTTCAGAATATTATTCCAACAGTTAGCAATGTAATTAATATTTGTTAGTCACAAGTTTTCCAGGTAATTTTAATAGAAGCATATACACAACATAAAGTTATTTTTGGTATTAAAAAATTATTCAGAAAGACTTTTTACATTATGCAATAATATGAAAGTACTTAATACCAATTAACTGTACACTCAAAATGGTCAAAATATTAAATTTTACATTATACATGTTACCACAATAAAAAAATACAGAAAAAATGACAGAACATGTTTTTAAAAAGAGTATGAAAAACAGATGCCACGTCTAAAAAGTGTAAGATCGTAACACACACCTAGTGAAGCTTCTCCACACTCAGTGAGACAAGGACATAGGAAAAGATGACTCTTAGAGGAAGCTGCTATTTAAATAAGGAATGGCAGCTGACTTCCTGCTGAGCAGTCCTCTGGGCTGGGCTTTCAGACTGAGCCGGAGGGGGAACAGAGACAGAGCAGGAGGGGTGAGGTGAGCAGGAGGGGCGATCCGACCCCCAGGGGACTTGGCAGGCAGTGACATGTGAGGGGGGCAGCCAGGGGCTCTGCACTGTCTTTCCCAGAACGACAGTCAAGGATTTCAGAAGGTCTCCTGGAGAAGGGAGGGGACGGCTGGACACAGGGGTCCCCCTGGGCAGGACGGGACCCCCAGGAGAGGCTGGAGGTCCTGACAGGGGGGCACCCCGTCCCACCCAGTCCTGCCACCTCCAGAAGCTGGGTCCCTCACCAGAGATGGAGATGAAAGCAGCCTGACTGAGCACCTTTGCTATTTCTTTTTTTTAAGATTTTTTTATTTTTATTTATTTGACGGAGAGAGAGAGATCACAAGTAGGCAGAGAGGCAGGCAGAGAGAGAGGAGGAAGCAGGCTCCCCACTGAGCAGGAAGCCTGATGCGGGACTCGATCCCAGGACCCTGAGATCATGACCTGAGCCGAAGGCAGAGGCTTAACCCACTGAGCCACCCAGGTGCCCACCTCTGCTGTTTCTTAATTAGGTCAGTAAGAGGCTTAACGAGACTGATTAGGACACTGAGCTGGTCATTGAAGGGGAAAAAAATAATCATTATCAATAATTCTTACAATGGAAAAAAATGGAATGTAATGAATTCTATCATCTTAAAACATAAGTTAATTTTAAAATCATTTCTTTGTAAAAAAGCAATGTGTGAATTTGTTTTCTGCTTATAATAAAACAATGAGAAAAATTTTTGAGACAATGGGAAATAATTTATATGGGCTGGCTAATACAAGACACCAAAGAATTAGCATCGGTTTTGACATAATGGCGTCACAACTAGGTAAGCAAATGTCCACATGTCTTCGAAATGCATGCTGAAGTATACAGGGGAAGACAACATGATGTTTGCAATGGGCTTGAAAATTCTTCAGCAAAGAGAGGCAAGAAGAGATTGGTCCCATGATAGATGAGCATCCACGGGGACCACTGCTCTTCTGGCCGTGAGAGCCATCGGCGTTTTTAAGAGTTTCTGAATTCTGGGCGCCTGGGTGGCTCAGTGGGTTAAGCCTCTGCCTTCGGCTCGGGTCATGATCTCAGGGTCCTGGGATTGAGCCCCTCTGGGCGCCTGGGTGGCTCAGTGGGTTAAGCCTCTGCCTTCGGCTCGGGTCATGATCTCAGGGTCCTGGGATTGAGCCCCGCATCGGGCTCCCTGCTCAACGGGGAGCCAAAAAAAAAGTTTCTCAATTCCTAAGAATTCTACCCAATTCAGGAAAAGAATCATCTAGGAAATTCCCTACCACAAACAGCATGTAAAACATACGTGAGAGGCAGAGAAATGAAGGAGGACCGGAAGGGAGGAAACCCTGAACTTTCATGCTGCCCAACATGAATTCACAAAGCAAGAGAGAGGCGCCCACGGGCGCGGGGCCGAGGAGCACCACGAGCTTCGTCTACGGTGTTCCGAGCACGTTGTACGAACCGGACCGTCTGTGCGGAGCCGGCTGCGCCCCGTCCTCCGCGGGCGTGAAGCGCAGTGGAGAGGTGGACAGGACGTGGGCGCTAAGGGAGAAACACAAAGAGCACCAGGAGAGCAAACTCGCACACTGGGCTCTAGCAAGGAAACGCGCATTTTAGGACAGTCACAAGCGACTAAGAGCTCAGGTACATGTGGGCGTGTACCGTTTGCAACCAATCAAGCTCATTCCGACCAGTCTAAGAAATAAGCTTTAATATTTTTCATAAAAGTGCTATTTCCTAATTGACACTCTATCCTGAAATACAATCGTTTTTCAGTAAGATAAACTACAAATCATTTAGCTTTAAACAAGACAGAAGCAACGCTATGAGCAATCATTTCACTCACTCAGGGTTAGTACAGTTGGGAGTTGACTCAGCTTTACTTTTCTCTCCTGAGATCAAAAGGAAGGGAAAGCCTACGGGCTGGTGAAGGTGCACACGTGGAGCCTACCAGGAAGGCCGTACCGAGGCAGCACGGACAGACCCCTTCCCGCGCCGGGCCCCTGCTGAGACCGCGCCAGCGCAGCCGCATCGACTTCCAGCAAGGCGATCTTATGGCCGAACAAGGACGTGAGTAAGCAGACGGCCTGCACGGGACAGAGAACAAGGAACACAGCTCGGGGCGCCCCATGAGCGCGCGGTGACATCAGTAGTTACGGTTGGCCGCACGCGACCCTGGGTGCTGCCTAAACCTGCAGCCTACGGGCCTCGGCGGACCCAAGGGAACACAGGGCAAAGCGGAGAGAGCCGCGTCCTGCAGGACTCACCTTGTCCCCGCCGGCTTTGCTCCTCACTGCACATGACCCGGCAGCTCAAATGCTGAGGCTGCTGAAGTCTTCGCTCCCCGCAAAGAGAAACAAACAGGCGACGCTGACGGCTAAGTGGGGGGACCACCCCTCGGTGACACGGCTGGGTCCCAGGCCTGCGCCGGCGCTGCAGCGGCTGGAGGAGCGAGGCCCGTACGGGAGCCTTGTCCCCGAGTCGCAGCGACGCAGGGCCCACGGAGACCACAGCTGCCGCGCGGCATCGCCACGGGAAGCCGGGAAGAACACGGTTCCCGGAGCAGGTTCCAGGGAACCTTCCAGGGCGAGCGGGAGAGAAATAGCAGCTCGGGCCAGCAAAGGTTCGGAGGGTTCGGCAAAGCCCCGGCAGGCAACGAAAAGGCACAGTGACCTCCTGCAAGGGGGGAGGCCCGGGCCGGCCCAAGCTAAGAACTCAGACTGTGCCCAGAGCATGGGGGCCTTGAAAGAGAAAGAAGCGAGCTGGCACCGACAGGTGACCGTGCTGCAGGACACCCGGGGAGGGCGGGGCGGCTCGGCACACGGTGGTCACCGAGCCTGAGGACAGGAGGCAGGCTTGCACGGGAGGGCGCCCCACTCAGGCCAGACACGTTGAGTCTGACGAGCTCGTGATGCCGTCCAGTCACCTGGTCGCACTGGAAAGTGTCCGGGGAAATACGGCCGGGGCGGACTTCAGAATCCTGGGTAGGAGCTCGGGACAGACGCGGGAGCCCTGAAGAGAACAAGGGTCCCTCGCAGCCCTGCGCTCACTGGAAGACGGGAGGGCTGGGGACCGAGGGAAGGGAGACCCCCCAAGAGGTGGGAGCGGGCCCCAAGTGTGTCCTCAGGACCCCACACACAGAGGCTGCCCGTGGTGGTCCGTCTGCGCGTTCTGACCACCAAGCCTTCTGCACCGAGAGGGTCACTCTCCCAGAAAAGATTAACTGAAGTTACGTGAAATTTACGTCAAAGGTGATCTGAACTTTTATCTTACCCTTGCAATGTAAAACGGCTTCCAGTTCAAAGCTCGCCAAGTTAAATAGGAATAAGCCAGCTGAGCTTCCGATCCGCAAGCATGTGGTGTTCTCAGAAGAAAGACTAAGTCTAAAGGAAAAAGAGAAAAATGCCCAGCTGGTCTCTGTCCTCAGGCTCCCGTCCCACGAGCGACCTCGGGGAGGCCCTCCGCGAGCTCTCGGCATTAATGATCTAGAACAACCCTCGACTAGGGTGGCACTAGGGACACATGGACACCCGCTGTCTGGTGAAGACAAGTACTAAACAGCCACAACCGGATCCCAGCTCGATTATGATCTGCACAGTTTTCCCATCTCTGAGGCCTCAGGACTCTGCTCAGGGGCCGTCCCTGCAAGAGGGGCAGCGCGGCACTGGGGGTCCTGCCACGCGGTGCCTGGAAAGGGGCAAACCAGCGCAGCAGCAAACAGACCGAGGCAGCAGAGCCCAGCAGAGGGCACACACAGGCCCGGGACCCGGAACCGCTCCTGGCGCCCTGTCTCCCACCTGCCTCTGGGTCCTCTGCAGCCTCCGAGCACCCTGACGTCCTGGGCCCACTCTCGGGCCCTCGTGCGCCCACAGCCGTCCCCAGGTCGCCCAAACAAGGCCGTGCGCACTCCTGGGGAGGAAGCCCGGCTGACCCTCGAGGAGCTCCGGCACAGGCGTCTCCAATGCCTGTTCCCGCGCCGCCCGCGTCGGGGGCAGACCCAGCGGGGCACCTGTGCACAGACCTGGCCCACAGCATGGACGGCTCCCCATCCCGATCAGCCCCCCCCTTGTCCGGGGAGACCAGAGGCTCGGCCCTCGCTGCCCCTAGAGCTCTCTGTACTCAGTCGTGAAAGCCATGATAGCACATCCTGAAATATCTGATGTAGGGTACAGATGGGGGTTCAGAATGAGTTATGACCACTCCCCCTTTACCTTGTTACAATCAAGATCTGCCTAGACTTTGGTGAGCAAAATTAAAAATAATTTCATTCTTTTATTAAACAGACTTAAAAATAATTGACCCAGTTTACCAGCTTTAAGACTTAGAATATGCAATCCTAAAAACACTAGACAATTATTACTACTTAAACAGACAAAAATACTTTGGCTCTATTTTAACCATTCCTGAAAAGTGAACCTAAGCTAAAGGCCTTCCTCAGTGGCGCTGGCCACGCCCGGCATACTCACCCCCCACATGCGGCGGGGAGGACGAGGGACGGCTCACACGGCGCCAGCCCCAGCACTGGCAGGCCTGCGTCAACCTCCTCTCCTTTCTCCAGGCCACCCGTGCAGGGACGCCGACTCTCTTCTAGGAACAGAATTGTGGATAATCTCAGCGACGGGATTAAAGGGTCCATCAAATTAAAGGCAGACAGCTGGCAGCAGAGGATGTTGGAGGAAATGCGTGTGGGTCAGAATAGCTCGGATCGGATCACGAGTCACACTTGCATGTGATCAAGAATAAGATCATAAATGCGAGCAGACCCCATATGTGAGGCCTGTCAGGAAGAAAGGTGGAGGTCCACGTACACCCAGAGTTGAACTCTGTTCCTAAAGCAGGATTAGGTTCGCCTCCTAATAAACGGCACTTACACAAGAAATAATGAAAGCCAAGATTTAAAGCATTAGGAGGAAAACAGACACATTGGATAAAGGGAATTTCTGACCTTCTTTGAGCAGAAATCGCTTGAAGCCATCTATGAAAAAAAAAAGACACAAACGAAACCAAGAGGAAGAGCAGTGAAGAGCAGCTTGAGGACAGCAAGGAAGGACACACTTGCTGAAACACGGACACGAGGGACGGCACGTGCCCACCGGACAGCAAGAAGTAGACCCAGCGTCCCCAGCAGAGCGCCTGCGTCTGTGGCGATGCCGTGTAGACATTAGAGCAACCGGTGCGGAAGAGAGAGAGGCGTGGCCACGTGGAAGCAGCCGTGGACCGAGGAAGAGGATTCCAGCAAGATGGGCACTGGCCAGGTGGGCTGGGGGCCTCGGCCCGTGACAACCAGCAGAAGCGGGGAAGCGGCTGCCCTGGGCTGGGGGCATGCGTGCTCTCCTCACCAGCGGACCTCACCCCCTGCACACAGCATGAGCTTCGCTGCCGCCCCACCCCGCCCCACGCTCCCTCACAAGAGCCCCCTGGCGCTGGTGCCGGTCTGAGGTCAGACACTAGACTTCACCCACTAAGAACGGTCCCTGCACCACGCTCCCTTCAGCTCGCCTAACACAGCACTCTGGCAGGCTGCTCGGGAGGCCTGTGGGCAGGGCCCTGTGGGCAGGATCCGTGGGCACAGGCCCCGTGGGCACGGACCCCATGGCCAGGGCCCCGTGGGCAGGGTCTGAGGGACGTTACCCGGCAGGCTGCACAGGCAGGACTCAACCCTCCTGGAGAAATTCTCTCTCTTCTTCTTCAGGTCAACTCGCGTCACACAACGATAATGATGTCCTTCGACCAAACTGAAGATCCAAAGCTAGAAAAGCCAACAAGGCACAGACCGCAAGTCTGCCATCACAGGGCACAGGTGAACACGTGGCACAAGCCCACGGAGAAAGATGGGTGTGCAGCCGGAGACAAGCCCACGCAGCTGAGGGCCCGCCGGACCCTTCCCCTTCCCGGCACCGCACACCCATTCAGACGACGGGCATCGGGTTTATGAACCCTGCCCCAGAGGGCGTGCGCTCTGACCCCCACTGGTCCAGGCCGGCCTCTCTGAACCCAGCACCGAGAACACAGCCACAAGTACGTCCAGCATGTCACTGGGCAGAAAGGCATGGCAGTAGCAGTCACCTTTGTGAATACACCTGAACTGCTCACCTAAAAAAGTAAGCTTTGAAAAAAAAATCAAGTATCTTCAAGCTCTTCAAACCACGTCAAGCTGGCTCTCGTGCCCGCTGTGGGTGGGCGCAAGTGAGCATGAGCCCCACCCGGACGCCCAGGCCCCAGAAGGACCAGCCCGGCTGCTGGGTCCGCCCACGGGGGGGTGTGCAAGGAGAGACCTCTCTGTAGGCGCTCCTCACACAGGGACGCGGAGTTGGGACCTGGAGCCGAAGGTCGTGATTCCCTCACCTGGCCGTGTGCGCATCCCGTCACCAGCTGCCGGCTCTCCGCAGCGACGAGGGGACTCAGGAGAGGGGAGCCTGGGAACGGGGAACACAGATATGTGGCTGCAAACACTTCCACTGAAAAGTATCCAAGCTTTACTCCTAATGTATGTTTAGTCAAGTCTGAACTATCCTGAGATACTTTCTTCACCAGGAAACAGAAACCATTAAGTGCATAGGCATTTTGAGAACGTGTGTGCGCAGGAAGGTAGCGAAGCTATTGCACACACACAGCGTGGGGGCGCCACCCGCGCAGCCCATTCACGCCGCTCGGCGCCACCTGGCCCGGCAGCTCCTTCACCCACACTGCAAAAGGCAGTACTACCCAATAACCATTAAACCCGCAACATAGGTAATACATTATGACATTAGTCAGGAAAACAGCAATTAAATGATGCCTGCTGTTTAAATTGTGGCCGTGCGTGTCATTTAAAAGTTATTCTGAATCTAAACTGTCAAGAATTCAGGAGGAAAACTAAGACAAATGGACATTTAAAAACTCCACGTGTCCTAAATAAACTAAATGACATCAAAATCAAGTTAGTAATTATTTTCTTGACAGTCCAATAATAATTCCGCAGATTAATTTCAGGAAAATAATTCCAACGTAATTCCAAGAACTGTGCTTTGTCCCTGAGTTTGACAAATGCATCCCAGCTGATAAAGTTTCCTCCTCAGCACCCGGCTGAGTGATGTCAGGAAGGACACGGAGTCTCCGGCAAGTACAACAGCATCTGCGCGAGGTCACGAGGCACCTGCACGTGCACTAAGCTGCATTTTCGTGATTCATCCCGAGAAAGGGGCTCCCTGGGCAGAAGAACGCGCACTAGGAGCACGGAAACACTGGCCAGGACGTGTGTGGAGACCTAGTGGCCTGTGGTGGGGACTCACCGCCAGACAGACAGACGGAGAGCTCAGGGCTGGACAGAACCTCGCGCCCAAGCACGGCCTCAGATCCACGCGGCAGATGCGCCCTGCGTTGGCCTGGCGGTGCGCCTCCCCCCGGGGACAGCAGAGCCAGGCCACACGTTTCTCCCAGCCCACCAGTATGCCCTTCGGACTGCAAGCATATGCTTAATTTTAAGCTAAAAACTTCGAGAAATATGCCTGTTCAGTGAGTCCTCACAAGGTGTAGATGGGAGGGAAACCCTCAGACCCCCTGAATGGGACAACTCCAGCTCATAAACACACCCGGCGAGAACCTGACTCCACGAAGCCCACCGACAAAACAGACATTCAAGTTTTAAGTTACCTGTTAACACCGATGAGCTGTAGATTAATGATCCCATATGATGATCCCAAACCTTTGGAAAGACATGTCTCTTGAGAAGATATACATACATTTTTTTCTGATCTACATTCCTGATGTAGCTTGAACTAGTACTTCTACTTGGCTACAGATTAATTTGTGCGAGTGGTTACTTAAAGGAGAAAATAATGAAATAGGTATATAAATAATAAAACCATAGAAACAGCATAAAAGGTTTCAGAATGATATGGGGAAAGCTAACATCTCCAAAAGCAAGCGTCTAGGGCTCGGAAGACCCAAGGCAGGGCTGCAGACCTCGCCAGCACCCGACCGACACTGCCCAGGAGAGGTGCACCGCCTGCCAGGCACCACGGCGTGTTTCCAGACACGCTCCAGTGCTTCCCAAGCTCAGCTCCCATCCTCAAAAGCCCCACGAGACGAGGGCACCCTCACATCATCCAGGCACAGCCCATGTGTGTGCGTCAGCTGGAGGGGCCGGGGCGGGGCCAAGGGGGAAGCAGCCCCCGTGAGGCCCGGTGTGGGGGGCAGACACTTCCAGATGACCGAGGACGTGTTTCAGTCTCCCTCCTCCCCAACCCTGCAGGCGTAAACCACCCGCACCTCTTCTTCCAACTGCGCTGTGCAAGTCCTCCCTTGGTCAATAGGACAACAACCCTAATACTCTCCGACTGGGAGCTGGATGGGAGCGGAGCTGGCGCCTTAAATTACTTTCTTCTTCAGCTCGATTTGGTTCTGGTTGAAGCCTCTGATTTTGGAAAACGGCTCTTCTGCTCTGGCCCCGGGGAAAACTGTGGAGCCCACTACCGCTCTAGCTCCCCCAGGCCCTGGATTTGAGGAGGAGGGTCCCGCAGCTGACCCAGACCCACCTGGGAAGGCCAGGACACGCCCAGCTGACACCTCGGGCCCAGCTCGGGACAGAATGTGGCAGCCATAAAATCACGGGGATGCGGTGACCGCAGACCAGAAAGGCCGGCTCACTGGGTCCACGGCTGCCTCTGAAAAGCACCTAAAGTCCTCCAGCACCCATGCCCTGACCTTAAAGCTTCTGTCTTCAGACACCGAGACGACGATACGTGTTTGCCATAGACAGAACTCGGCTGCCGTCGCAGCGCCCCCGTGACCCTCCAGCTCGGCGAGCGTCGACCAGCTCTGGGAGGATTTGTGACGGAAGATCAGTAACTGAATGTTTTAGCAGTGGTTGTTATTAAGAAGTTAAACACATCTCACAGAAGAGAGTTTCTGTTAAGCTCTACTTTACGCAACTCCCTTTCCCAAACGTGAAACCACCCGTACATAAACCCAGAAGTGAACATTCAGATGGCCGAGCTGAGGGGGACCCAAGCTGCCCAGGGCCACGGGCACGGCCGGAGTGACCCGAGGCCGACCCTGCGCAGAGCCGCGCAGCAGGCACGGCTCGCGGGGCCCTGCCGCCCTCCCGCCCACACCCTGCGAGCAGCCTCGAGGCTGCTCTCCACGGCCAGGACTGCCCAGCACAGTCCTGCAGGGGTCGGCAGGCGTCCGACAACCCAACAGGACACTGCAATCCCGCCACTAAAGAGCCATCCTTCCCCCAAAGCCCTGGAAACCTGCGTTAGCCAGGCAGCCCCAGAAGGCAGCGTCGCAAGCCAGAACCCCACAGCATGGCGGAGAGGTGGCGGTGACCGGTCACCCCAGCAGACGTCCCTGTGGGGCTCTGTGGGGGATCAGGCCTGCTCTTCAGTCCTGGCGTCCAGTGAGACAAGATGAATCTCCCTTCATACACGTGCAGGAAATATACGTAACCGTAGCCACACAGCGGCTTCTGAGGAGGAAGCGCTTCACCCTCGAACACGTCCGGTAACGTAACGTGAAACCCTAGGTAAGATCTTACACCTCTTATCGCCAGACAATTAAAAATAAAAGGTGGGGTCATAATGTGCACAAGAACAGGGATAGTTGGATGTTACAAAATGCACATTTCTGCTCCCTCCAATGTCTATAATATGAAATAGTCCTTGTCTATTAATAGCATTGTATCCTGGAAAATACATTGTTTCCTTTCAGTATTTATGGTCACATGTTACATTAGTTTCAGTGCTGTGTGTTCACTTAAAGTCTCTCAAAGCGAAGTTCATAAACGGGTCACTACAGGCCATCCGTACACTCTGGACAAACACCTGACACCTCACTTCTGCTATGCACGGCTGAGGCCGGACTCAGGCCCCTCGTCTTCTCTTCCGGGACAGCTCATCCTCCTTCCGATGCTGACACTGTCCTCCCGGCTCATCTGTGTCCTTCTCCCAACGTGAGGCTGGTGAGCTCTGCTATGCGGGGTGCATGCCGTAATGAGATCACTGAACCCTAGGACACTTCCTGTCAGCTGTGACCTCACTCACGACGTTAGCATTTTGTCAGCTGCACAATTTGGCCAAGAACTGCATAGACACAGCAATGTACACTCCATGCCCCAAACCGCGTAGCACACGGTAAGCCCACCATCAATCAATCCTCAATTAAGATTTTATGCCTAACGTTCTCCCTAACCCAGATTTTTTCAAGTGGAGAGGGCAGAACATTCCTCTGTCCTGGGCAAAAAGCTCTGTTAACTGCATTCACTTGGCAAAGAGAAGCCAAGGCCAGGCCTTGGATGATCTGTCTCCAAAGCAAGTCTTAAGCAGAACGTGGATTCTGAGGAAACAGGAGGCCTCCCTCACACCCCACTCCTGCTCTCTCACACCTGGCTGAGCCCAACACGCTCCCGTTTCCTAGTCAGATGCGAGATGAAGCTGTGGAGCCTAGGAGGGAGACGTGTTTACTTAAACCAACCCCAGGAAGGAGAAATGTGAGGAAAGTCCACTTCTTGACAGAAAGCAAGCTTTGAAAAAAGAGATAAACCAGAGCACTGAGCTGGAAGGGCTTGGAGAGATCACCAAAGGGGGAGAAATCGGAGGGAAAACGTCTGAGCGATCACGCGTGCTAATGTCACAGCCGCTATCACAGCTGCCGTGAAGCCGCGGCGTCAGCCCCGGGCGGCTCCCCCAGCACGGGCTGCAGACACGCCGTGCCCACGGCCAGTTCACAGCGCCGCCGGGGAGAGGCCGGTGGGCGCGGGCCGGCGCTGCACCTTACCTCCGTGTCCAGCATGAATATTTTCTTCCCAGCACACACCACGGCCACACGGTCATCCGGGCTCAACCTCAAACACAGCGCCTTTCCCAGCAGGGTGCCCACGACAGCCCCTCGAGGAGTCAGGCCTGGACGGAGTTTCAGTGTTAGTGTTAGGTCACCTGAGCGCAAGTCCGCAGCAAGCCGCGGGGAGGTACGACACTGCAGCTCTCGGCCCTGAAGTTGCATGCGGAATAGCGACGAGCTTGGATGCGACTTGAGCCCCTTGACGGTTGTTAAAAACACCACGTGTAAACAGTTCTTCTGGACGTATGTGCAATGCAGGCATCATCCGTCAGAAAATGACTCAGTGTCATCAAGGATAATGGGTCTCTTGTGCACGCTGCATGTGCACACACGTAGGGGTCATACAGAGTCACCCACGGTCCCAACCCTTCCTCCTCCGTGACACCAGCTCCCGGCTCGGTCATGTGAGCTGCTCGGGCCCATGTCACACAGGTGCAAGGCACCGGGTGCCCACCTGAGCCTCCGGGGCCTCTCTGTGCCCATGAGGATGTCTCCAGGAAGGCCTGCGGGCCCAAGGTGACAACACGAGCTGACCCACAGCCTCACGCAGGGTCCCTCAACCAACCTGCCACCCTGCAGCAGGACTCAATGCCCCTGTGGCTGGGCCCTGTCCAGCAAGGTCACATCACCAGCGAGCCCGCGAACTACAGGAGGGGAGACATGCACATTTCACGGAGTTCTATCTTAGCTAAAATCCCACGGTCTCGTTCCATGAGTATCCAACGGGCACCTGTGCTACTCCAGGCATCTCCCTAGGCACCCGGGACAGGTGAGTGAACAAAGAGAAAAAGTGCTGTCTTTGTGGAAAGCTTACCTGGGGGGGGGGGTTGGGGCATTTGGATACCAATAAACAAAGTTAGTAAACAAGAAATGTACAATGCTAGAAGGGAGTGAACACTGTAAGAAAAAACAAAGCGCCAAAAGGGACTGGGGTCCAGGGTGGTGGTCAGAAGGGCCCACGGCAATGGAGACACTTGAGTAGACCCTGAAGGATGTGGCAGGATCCACCACGGTCCTGAGACGGAGTAGCAGATGCAAAGGCCCAGGGGCAGGACTAAGCCTGGGCTGTTCCTTGAGACTGGGGCTTTGCCCGGGGGCCCCATAGCTCTGCATGAGGGGGGAAGACACTGGGCTTTGGGCAGAAGTATGGCATACTCAAGACTCCAGTCTTCCAGAGACCCCCGGCTGTTGAGTTGAGAGCAGAGCACTGGGCAAGGTGAGCAGGAGGAGCCAAGGCAATAACCCCACTGAGTGACCTCAGCGGCCTGGACTGCGGGGCAGCAGAGAAGGCAGGTGGGAGGAGTGCGCAGAGTTTGGTTACATTTGAAGGTAAAGCAGACGGAAGTCGGGGTCGTTTGGATGTGGAGGCATGGAGGGGGCTAAAGCACAGTGCCAGGGTTTGTGACCTGAGCTGCTGCGGGGAAGCGGGAGGCAGGCGGGGGAAAGGCGATCGAGACAGGTCAGCCACAGTGCTGCCAGACAGCCGCGTGCAGGCGTCCAGGCACAGTTCACACGGGAGACCACAGGCAGGAGGGAGGACGCAGCGAGAGCAGACGTGGCAGCTGTCAGAGCCTGCTGTCATCACCAAAGGAATGACTGTTGATGCGAAAGAGGAAAAGCCCGTATTCCAACGCAAAAAGGTGGGAGAATGACACAGAGCCGGCAAAGGAGACTGGGGGCAAGTGACCAATGACAGCCCTGGGTCACAATGCACTTTCTAGTCCAAGTGCAAACACAATCATACTGGACACAATGGTGCTGTAATCCAGCAAACCCGCCAACACCCAGCCTCTGTGGAGGGAGGTGGGCAGCTTATTCCAGCCCCCCTTCTGGAGCTTCGGGACACAGGAGCAGCTGCCTCACACCGTGCTGACGGGAGCACCGGGCCTGGGCCTCGGGGCCGGCTTCGACCCCTGTCCGTGGACCAGACCCAAGTGCACGTGAATTCGGAAGGGCGCAGCCCCTGCCCATATGAAGGTTGCTCACTTACAAAGACCCCTGCAGGGAGCAGATAACGAACATGCGGTTCACTGTACATATGGACGTGTGTATGTACCAATACTCATGTGTGCGCATGTGCACCGTGTATGCCTGTGTGCCTACTGTATGCACGCATACCTGTGTGCAGTGTACGTGCATACACGTGTGCACTATGTACACATGAGAGCACATTACTAGATACATACACATGTATGTGTGCTATAGATTTAGTATATGTACGTGTGTGCTGTGCACGTGTGTGCACGTGTGTACATGTACACGCTTGTGTGCTGTGCATGTGTGTGCGTGTGTGCACACATGCATGTGTGTTGTGTGCAGATGTGTGTGTGTGGCTGCACGGGTGTGCACGTGTGTGTGGCTGTGCACATATGCGTGCATGGCTATGCACGTGTGTGCATGTGGCTATGCACGTGTGCGTGTGTGGCTCTCCGGGTGTGCGTGTGCTTCTGTGCACGTGTGTGGCTGTGCACATGTGTGCGTGGCTGTGCACGCGTGTGCATGTGTGGCTGTGCGCGTGTGTGCGTGTGCTGACACACTGACAGGGGGCACTCAACTACAAAGTAAATGAGATGAGGTCTAAACTATCCCATATGCTGCTGCCTCAGATCCCTTCACGCTTGTTCTCCGGAGCGATCCTACGAATTCCCCGTGTAACCAGTCACATACAGCTCCAGCTCCTCAATGCGGCCTCTCCTCACTTCTCGCCTTCACCTCATCAAAGTCTCTGACACCCCCACGCCGCCACCCCGTGGGCTCCTCCAGGCCCGGCCGGCAGGTCGGGCTCTCCGTACAGAGGGCCCGAGCACACACCCGGCACGCTGTCCGGCACCAGCCCTGCCGTCCGGCTGCGCCGCCGCCGCCGCTGCCGCCCCCGAGATGGGCCAAGTGCGTGCGTCCTGCCCACGTCCGCCCACCGCTTGACTGCCTTCCCTGCCGTGCTCCCCACACCTCATACACGTCTGCCTCTCCTCACTGCCTGAAGGAGAGAATATTTCCACCAGCCTACGCGTTGCCAGAGTTCCACCAAAATCACAGGTTTCAAAATCACAAAACACGTAAGATTAAAACCAGTGAGCCTATCGTGTCAGCTTCTCCCACAGCCAAGGTTAGCAGACCTGAATGTCTGATACGCTTCCCACACAGAACATCCAGCTTGGACACCTACCTGGTTTCAAGGGTAAAGGAGTGAAAAATTCTCCCAAGCCCCATAATGATACCAAGTCTATTGAAAAACGAGTTATTCCCTTTGTATATGTTTAAATATATTTTAAATGTTCACGTACCTTGAAGGGCTTTCTGTCTGCACTCATCTAGACTCCACATTATAACACAGTCCCGTGAGGCAGAACAGATGAGAAGCGGACTCACTGTATTTCCAAATGCCACAGCAGTAATTGGCTCATGGTGTCCTCTTAGGGTCAGAGGCTGAAAGAGTTAACAGAAAAAAATGATCATAAACTGTAGATAACATTTAAGGAATAAAAAAAATAACAGCATAATCTCAAACCTAATAAATCAAATGGATTGGATTTTTCACATGTATTTATTTCATATATTCATTTATAATTCATTGATTAAAGTTTCTGTTAACGTACCACTCCGTTATCCTCTCAAGTGAACGCTCTCACTACTCAACATCAAGAATCACACTAGTGAGATGAGGCAGGTCACCTCGCTCTCCCACTTCGTTAGTTACTAATTCAGCAAATGCGTGCCACACTCCTGCTAGCTGGCAGCAGGACTCATGGCTGTGCAGGACACTGAAGGATAAGGTGATGAGGACGAGACCCCAGGGCGGGGGAGCACTTGGTCACTGGGAGACAAGGCACATGTCAGAGGCCGCTGGTACAAGCAAGGAGCACAGCGACAATACAGAGCGGCTGGGCGCTGTGTACGCAGTTCTGACAGTGAACGGCTGGGCGCTGTGTACGCAGTTCTGACAGTGAACGGCTGGGCGCTGTGTACGCAGTTCTGATAGTGAACGGCTGGGCGCTGTGTACGCAGTTCTGATGGTGCGCTAGGAAATGGGAAGCCAGCAGAGAAGACACAAGCAGAAGTATCTATGGCCAAAATCGTTTCCAGACTTGTAACGCTGCTGCAAGTACAGAAGAGGGACCACAGTGGGGACAGCGGGACCAAATATCCCAAAGCAAGTACAAGAAAAGCCTGAACTAGAGCGGCAGGGACAGAAATGGGAGGAGACCGAACCGAAGACCCTGTGGCTGCTGGGCGTGGAGAGATGGGGGAAGGGACAGAAGCAAAGACAGACAGTGTTCTTGGTTGAGACCCTAGGTGAATGGTGGCATAAGAAAGGTGGAATGGAATCAGGAAAGAACATAGGTTGTCTGGACTGTGTGAAGTAGGGACTTCTGAGCTGACAGTCAGCAGACAGCAGGCACTGTGACATAAGAGCCATCACTCAAATGCGAGACCGAGGAGAGCTCGGTCATGGGTCATGGCAGCCAGCTCTTCTGTACCAAGCTCCTGATGAGAACAAGAAAGCAAGGCAAAATTTGCCAAGAACACACAGATACACTTTTAAGACATCGGAGAGCAATGAAAGCAACGAAGAGTTAAGAACAGAAAAGAAAGAAGCAGAGGAGGGACCCAACATGGGAGGCCATTCACCCATGAAGACTTCTGTCGAACGGCAGCTTTCTGACAATTCCAGGAAAGACAGTTGAAACCTGAAATACTGATCGGAGTAGGAGTGCAAAAATGGTGTAATTAAATGCATCATTTTCAGGCACAAAGAGAACTGTCTTATCGGGAAAGGACAAAGAATTTCACTGCCTGACAAAGTACTTCTGAGAACAGAGCTGGTGGCCTTCAGGTTGAAGATTCTGTGCATTTTTTTTCCTTTAAAACACTACAAATTGATTTTAATAAATTTCTGCTTTATTTTTTTAAGATTTTATTTATTTATTTGACACAGAGAGAGAGATTACAAGTAGGCAGAGAGGCAGGCAGAGAGACAGGGAGAGGAGGAAGCAGGCTCCCCGCTGACCAGGGAGCCCAATGTGGGCCTCGATCCCAGGACCCTGAGATCATGATCCGAGCTGAAGGCAGAGGCTTTAACCCACTGAGCCACCCAGGCGCCCCTAAATTTCTGCTTTAAAAAAAAGCATACCACCTACTAAGGGGAGAGAAGGGCACGTCACCAAATGCCAAGGCCTAGAGTAGTGACCCGAAGGGCCAGGCCCGAGGAGGGACGGTGAACGGGCAACAGAAGAGTGCTCACAAACCCACCTTCGAGTTCTCATAATCTGACTGGATCAGAGTGACCTGGGACTGCCAGTGCCCTCAGCCAGCCAGCTATCAGAAGCAAGCATAAGTTCTCTCTGAAAGAAGTTAAGATCATCCAGAGCCCCAAACTAGCTGTGCAATTTTTCAAACATAATGTACAGCAGTCAATCAAATCAAACAATATCACTGGCGGTTTTAGTGGCACGGGGTGCAGAGACAAGCAGGGGCCGCGGCCGAGCCACTGACAGTGGCTGGGGGTGCGTGTCACCCGTGGGAAGGTCGTGGGGCTCAGCGGAGGTTGCAGAGGGGGAGTCTGTGTGCTCTGGGCCATCCAGAGGGGAGCACGGAGGCTTCTCTGTGAGGTGGACTGGGAGAGGACAGTTTACTTTGCTCTAACCTTCCAAAAGGCCACAAAAAGCCGCCAAAGAACAAAAACCTCCAGGGAACAAAAGCCTGAAAAAACACCAAATTAAGCCAACCCTGTGCACAAGAAGGAAAATAACTAAGATTAGAGTAGAGATCAATGAGTTAGAAGCTAGAGATACAGTAGAACACATCAACGAAACTAGAAGCTGGTTCTCTGAAAGAATTAATAAGATCAATAAACCACTGGCCAAACTGATCCAAAAGAAAAGAGAGAGGACCCAAATTAATAAAATTATGAATAAAAGGAGAAAGATCATGACTAACATCAAGGAAACAGAAACAATCATCAGAAATTATTATCAACAGTTATATGCCAATAAGTTAAGCAGCCTAGAAGAAATGGATGCTTTCCTGGAAACCTATAAACTTCCAAGACTGAAATAGGAAGAAACTGACAAACTGAATAGACCAGTATCTTGCAACGAGATTGAAGCAGTGATCAAAAACCTCCCAAAAAACAAGAGTCCAGGACCTGACGGATTCTCTGGGGAATTCTACCAAACTTTTGAAGAAGAAATAATACCTATACTCCTGAAGATGCTTCAAAAATAGAAACAGAAGGAAAACTTCCAGACTCTTTCTATGAAGCCAACATTACCTTGATCCCCAAACCAGGCAAAGACCCCATCGAAAAAGGAGAATTTCAGACCAATATCCTTGATGAATATGGATGCCAAGATTCTCAACAAGATCCTAGCTAATAGGATCCAACAGTACCTTAAAAAAGATTATCCACCATGACCAGGTGGGATTTATCCCTGGGATGCAAGGGTGGTTCAACATTCAAAAATCAATAAATGTGATAGAACAAATCAATAAGAGAAGCAAGAAGAACCCACATGGTCCTCTCAATTGATGTAGAAAAAGGATTTGACAAAATACAGCATCCATTCCTGATTAAAACTCTTCAAAGGGGCGCCTGGGTGGCTCAGTGGGTTAAAGCCTCTGCCTTCGGCTCAGGTCATGATCTCAGGGTCCTGGGATCGAGCCCCACATCGGGCTCCCTGCTGAGAGGGGAGCCCGCTTCCTCCTCTCTCTCTGCCTGCCTCTCTGCCTACTTGTAATCTCTCACTCTGCCAAATAAATAAGTAAAATCTTTAAAAAAAATAAAAATAAAAAAAATAAAACTCTTCAAAGTACAGGGATAGAGGGAACATTCCTCAACTTCATAAAAATCTATCTATGAAAACCCACAGCAAGNATATCATTCTCAATGGGGAAAAACTGACAGCCTTCCCACTGAGATCAGGAACACGACAAGGATGCCCACTCTCACCACTATTGTTCAACATAGTACTAGAAGTCCTAGCAACAGAAATCAGACAACAAAGACAAAGAAATAAAATGTATTCAAATTGGCAAAGAAGAAGTCAAACTCTCTCTCTTCGCAGATGACATGATACTTTATATGGAAAACCCAAAAGACTCCACCCCCAAACTACTAGAACTCATACAGCAATTCAGTAATGTGGCAGGATACAAAATCAATCCACAGAAATCAGTTGCTTTCTTATACACTAGCAATGAAAATATAGAAAGGGAAATTAGAGAATCGATTCCATTTACTATAGCACCAAGAACCATAAGATACCTTGGAATAAACCTAACCAAAGAGGTAAAGGATCTGTAAAGGAACTGTAGAACACTCATGAAAGAAATTGAAGAAGACACCAAAAAATGGAAAAGCGTTCCATGCTCATGGATCAGAAGAATAAACATTGTTAAAATGTCTATACTGCCCAGAGCAATCTATACTTTCAATGCCATCCTGATCAAAATTCCACTGGCATTTTTCAAAGTGCTGGAACAAACAATCCTAAAATTTGTATGGAACCAGAAAAGACCCCAAATTGCTAAGGAAATGTTGAAAAAGAAAAACAAAGCTGGGGGCATCATGTTGCCTGATTTCAAGCTTTACTACAAAGCTGTGATCACCAAGACAGCATGGTACTGGCACAAAAACAGACACATAGACCAATGGAACAGAGTGGAGAGTCCAGATATGGACCCTCAACTCTATGGTCAAATAATCTTCGACAAAGCAGGAAAAAATATCCAGGGGAAAAAAGACAGTCTCTTCAATAAATGGTGCTGGGAAAATTGGACAGCTATGTATAGAAGAATGAAACTTGACCATTCTCACATCATACACAAAGATAAACTCAAAATGGATGAAAGACCTCAACGTGAGGCAGGAATCTATCAAAATCCTAGAGGAGAACATAGGCAGTAACCTCTTTGACATCGGCCACAGCAAGTTCTTTCAAGACACGTCTCCAAAGGCAAAGGAAACAAAAGCGAAAATGAACTTTTAGAACTTCATCAAGATAAAAAGCGTCTGCACAGAAAAGGAAACAGTCAACAAAACAAAGAGGCAACCCATGGAATGGGAGAAGATATTCATAAATGACACTACAAAGGGCTGATATCTAAGATCTATAAAGAACTCCTCAAACTCAACACCCAAAAAAACAGATAATCATGTCAAAAAAATGGACAGAAGACATGAACAGACACTTCTCCAATGAAGACATACAAATAGCTAAAAGACACATGAAAAAATGTTCATCATCACTAGCCATCAGGGAAACTCAAATCAAAACCACATTGAGATACCACCTTACACCAGTTAGAATGGCCAGAATCAACAAGACAGGAAACAACTGTTGGAGAGTATGTGGAGAAAGGGAAACCTTCTTACACTGTTGGTGGGAATGCAAGCTGGTGTAGCCACTTTGGAAAACAGTATGGAGTTACCTCAAAAAATTAAAAATAGAGCTACCCT
>LNAC01000187.1:2961364-2975104 GCA_002007465.1 Ailurus styani
CAACAGATGAATGGATAAAGATGTGGTCCATATATACAATGGAATATCACTCAGCCATCAGAAAGGATGAATACCCAACTTCTGCATCAACATGGACAGGTCTGGAGGAGATGATGCTGAGTGAAATAAGTCAATCAGAGAAAGTCAATGATCACATGGTTTCACTTACTTGTAGAGCATAAGGAATAACATGGAGGACATTAGGAGAAGGAAAGGAAAAGTGAATTGGGGGAAATCGGAAGGGGAGATGAACCATGAAAGACTGTGGACTCTGAGAAAAAAACTGAGGATTTTAGAGGGGCGGGGGGTGGGGGNAAGCAGAGAAAGTCAATTATCATATGGTTTCACTTCCTTGTGGAACATGAGGAATAAAATGGAGGACTCTAGGGGAAGGAAAGGGAAAGTGAATTGGGGTAAATCAGAAGGGGAGACAAACCATGAAAGACTACGAACTCGGAGAAACAAGCTGAGGATTATAGAAAGGAGGGGGGTGGGGGGATGGCTGAGCCTGGTGGTGGGTATTAAGGAGGGCACGTATTGCATGGAGAACTGAATGTGGTGCATAAACAATGAATCTTGGATCACTGAGAAAATAAAATTAAATTAAAAAAAAAAGAATAAGCACTGTCTCATTCATTCAGCATCAAACTCTAGAAAATGCAAACTAATGTAAAGCTCTTATTTAGAATACATAAGGAACTCCTTTACATCAATAGGAAAGAGACAGTAATCTGTCAGGAAAAAACATAACATGATTGAACACATATCACAAAAGAGACGCTCCAAATGGACACTAAATTTGCAAACAAATTTATTGAGGGTTAAAGCTCACTAATCAGCAGGGAGTTGCACATTACAAATAAGCACCCCTACACACACCAGAAGGCCTCCGACTAAAAGAACCAAGTCCAGACGGGATGTGCTCAAGTGGAACTCTGACACGGCCTTTGAACAAGTACAGACCACGGCAACACTGCAACTCTTCTTGGCATTATCTACCAACCTGAACAGACACAGTCCCTAAGACTTGGCAGTTGTACACACGTGTGTACCAAAAAACATACGAAAGAATGCCCGTAGCAGTCAAAATATGGAAACAAAACAAACCCCCACTGAGAACGGAAAGGGTGAAGTGTGGTCTGTCCATGCACTGGGATCCTGTGCAGGGATGGAAATTAACCACGTGGACGAACCCCACCGACACCATGGTGAGTCCAAGAATCCAGCATCATGCTCAACCCCACTCACACCAAGTTCAAGCGCAAGCAACAGTAACAAATGGCGCCAGGAGTTGAGGGTGTGTCACCTTGGGGAGGAGGGAAGGGAGCACAGCCTGGGACAAGGCAGAGCCCGGATGATGGGTACCCAGCTGTGTTCACTAGGTCATCATCAAACGAGGGCACTCAATATCTCAGACACATTTCTCTAAGTATCTCACACTTCACTGAAAAAGCGCAAGAGATCAAGCTGGACATTGGAACACAGGAGCCCATTCGTTGGTGTTAAGTCATGTTGAAGAAATATAAAAAATCCTCTCGTAACTCGATGGGGAAAAAACCTAACTATAGATTTCTCGTTAACATGATGAACAGCTCCTACTGTTAGTAAAGTGAGTGCCCATAACATCGAAATTAAAGGAAACTTCCGGCAAACACAGCATTGGCTCCACGTGCTGCCATCACTGGCCCTGGACTCCTGAAGCCCAAAATGAAGATAAAAATGACCCCAACACCAAAAATGCTGATAGAATTTACTTTTTTCATTTTGTACAATGAAACCTGCTTTGAAGAGCATTCAGATAATTATACTGGTCATGAAATAATTTTTGAATGAAAACTAATGACGTCTTTATGGGCGTCTGGGTTAAAGCCTCTGCCTTCGGCTCAGGTCATGATCTCAGGGTCCTGGGATCGAGCCCCGCATTGGGCTTCCTGCTCGGTCGGGAGCCTGCTTCCCCCTCTGTCTCTGCCTGCCTCTCTGCCTACTTGTGATCGATCTCTCTCTCTCTCTCTGTCAAAAAAATAAATAAAATCTTTAAAAAAAAGAAAACTAATGACATCTTTAAAACTGCCAGTTTGGTGTAGAAAATTCTGCAATACATAAAATAAACTTCATTAAATGTGTTATATTTAAAATCTACAAAAATTGAACTTGTCTTGATTATGTTAACATGAACCTTTTCTGGCTTCTATTCTTACTGCAGAAGGCCTTTGTTTAACGCAGTGATCCAGGCAGTTTATGTTCTGGAACTCCAACATTAGCACAACGTTCTCGTTTCTCCCAGAGCCCATGCTGGAGTCCCCAGGGGCCAGGATCACCCAAACAGCCTCCGAGAAATGGGCAGGTAACCGCAAGGCTCTCTGTGTCACTGACTTACGCACACACCCCACTTTCTAAATACCTGGTAAGAAGGGTCCTGGGTGCTCCACACGCAAAGTGCGTTCCCATCGAAGGGGAAGGCGCAGTACTGAGCACTACAGGCCAGCTGAACATGGGACGCAGGCTCCTTCGAGGCCACCAGGCCCTTCTCTGTGACCACGTCACCGACCCAGCCTGCAGCAGCGCAGAGACTCGCCTGTGGATCTTCCGTCGCCGATCCGAGCGCGCAGGTGCTGGAGGACACCCACGGGGGTGAGACCAAATCAGACGCCACAGCGCGTCACGTCCACTTACTCGCCGCCCCTCCCCGCTCCCAAGACAGAGGAGGAGACATCACTGGAAGTCCCGAAGGTTCCACACACACATGCAACTGCTCACTCGTCCCACGGGCTCTGTGACAGACCTTGCTTCGCGGCCCCTCTTCCTGCTCAACACTGGCTGCTCGGAGCTGCGGACGGTGCTCCCGCGGCTGGCAGGCGGACGGGACAGCGCCTCCCGGAGGCGGGAATGAGGCCGGTCCGCAGTGCAGGACCCAGCACTGGCACTGAGGCGGGGACAGAAAGTCATTACTCCTATTACTATGACATTGATTACTACTATCGATGACTCTGAGATACAAAATCACCTCCCAAATTCTCCAAGCAAATCGGTGGTAAAGTGCAACATTAACAGATCTCCTAACTGCTTACCTCGGGTCTGTTCAACTGTTTCACAACGTTGCGTCATTACAGTCAATTACCTCAGGTTATACAGTCACAGACTCCCTGACTCCGTCTTACAAAAGCATAAAAGAATGAAACGTCGACAAAAATAAAAACTGTCAGACTCTGTCCCACACACAGTTAATGACTTCGCCACGCTCTCTCTTCGTATACACGCAGCCCGCAAGTGTCCTGATTCTGCTCCAGCCTCACGCCTCGCTCCAGGCACGAGACCTGCAAAGCTCACCCTGGAATGTGCTGGCACGCTCATGGGCAAAGCGTGTAACTACCTGGTCAGCATGCTGGTCGAGTGGACTCAGAGGACCCAACCGAGGGTCCCATGCCGGCTGCATAGGGAACGGGGTGGTCCGGACAGAAGAAAACCAGGTGGCACTGCCCAGCAGAGATGGGAGGAGGTTCCAAGAGGGAGAAGAAGTCATCGTCCCGTGGGGACAGCCCGCTGTGCTCAGCAACGGACGACACAGAAGGGCTTCCACTTAAGCTCCGTTCATAACCAGAGGGCTATTGAAGGTTGCTGAACAAAGCTATTCAGGAAAATGCACGTTTCAGCCTGGAAGCAATGGGCAAGGTGGTCAGGATCAAGAGGCACAGGGGTGTGGAAGTGAGAGGGCCGAGTCTCCAGCTCCATGCACAGGGCTTCTGGCTCAGGGAGCGTGGCGAGCAGGTGACTCTCAGTTCGACCCTTTCTATGTCCAGATCTCTCTTCATGGCACAACCATGTTGCAGTTTCCGGGGACAAAAGCCTACATGAATGTCAATCCTGTCCTTTCCCGTGCCCTCATATCCAATATAAACCTAGCCCCATCTTTCTTCCAGAGGACTTTGGGCCTCAATACCCAAAAGAAAGATTGCACAAATCTCCAAAACAATCTAGAACCCCCTCCCCAACCCCTGACAGTGGTGAGGACACCACAGACTGCTCACAGCGCCTCATCCCTGGGCCCGGTGGCACTGGAGCCCTCAAGGCCCGCAAATCTCAACTTAACCAAAGACGCTCCCTGCACGCCCACCATGCTGGCTTGCCCCTAAATCCGAGAATACAGCTGCTTTTCCTCACCTCGAATGTCTCTTCTGTCTGAAGGTTCCCCCTCAAGCTCTCCAGCTGCCGCCCCCTGCTTCAGGTCTCAGCTAAGTCCCCACAGATGCCCTCTGTGTGCCCCTAGCACCTCCTCGGCCTTCACACACCCTGACCCAGGTGACCCCTTCAAAGGCAGAATATGGGGCCGGGGTCAGGGCCCTGGGCTGCAATGCTGCGGCTACGTGCGGCCGGCTCAGACGGGCACAGGAGCTTCCAGGGAAAGAGCACTGGGGGCTTCTTGCATGAAGCCCCCAGGCCACCGGACGGAGGGCTGGGCAGTTGGCCACAGTCGCTTTCAAGGGCAGGGGCAGCAGTCACAACTGAACGAGACAAAGGAGACCAACGAGACTCTCCACCCAAGCTATTCTACTGGAAAACAACCCAAAAGAAGGCAGCATGCATTCCAGTACAAGACCCGACTGGAAACCCCGACTGCAGCATCTCTAAGGCCAAGATACCAGGCAAGCGGAGATGTAAGTGATAAAGTTCTCAAAATACAGTCAGGGGGCTTATGCTCCACCATCTCCCACAAACAAACATTCTCTAACAAACAAGAGTCGATTGTTATAGACTTGAAAATTCTGCAAAAATCTGGAGAAAAATGGGCGCCTGGGTGGCTCAGTGGGTTAAAGCCTCTGCCTTCGGCTCAGGTCATGATCTCAGGGTCCTGGGATCGAGGCCCGCATCGGGCTCCCTGCTCGGCGGGGAGCCTGCTTCCCCCCCCCCCCGCCTGCCTCTCTGCCTCCTTGTGATCTCTCTCCCTCTGTGAAATAAATAAATAAAATCTTTAAAAAAAAAAAATCTGGAGAAAAATAAAAACATTTTGAATATTTTAATGCACAATCTCCAATTCATAAACTTGGTTTTACTTATTATTCTTGCAACTGCCAAGACATGGCAGGGAGTTTCATATAAAAAATAGCTAAGTGTTTTAAAGCTACCACGATTTGCTCTGTAGGTTTTACCATTTTGAAGGAACCAGTGCCCAGCCCCACGGCCGGCATGCAGTTGGTGATGAGGGGAGTGGCCCAGACGGACGCAATGAAATTACTGTGTGGCTCCTCCGAGAGCTTCCCCCAAATTTAAAATATTGTAAGAAACATGAAAGAATATATCAAAAATTATAACTGTTTAAAAAATTTTAAGAATCTACCCATTGAATAGATAAGGAAGATGTGGTATATATGCAAATGGAATATTACTCGGCCATCAAGAAGAAAGACATCTTGCCATTTGCAACAATGTGGATGGAACCAGTGGGTATTATACTAAATGAAAGTCAGAGAAAGACAGATATCATATGATTTCACTTATATATGAAAAAGAACAGAAAAAAAAGAGACACCCCCCCCAAAAAAAAGACTTTTAAATACAGAGAAGAAACTGGTGGTTGTGGGGGATGTGGGGGAAACAGATGGAGAGGATGAAAGGCACACTTATCCTGATGAGCACTGAGTAATGTATAGAATTGCTGACTCACTATATTGTACACCTGAAACTAATATAACACTCTATGTTAATTACACTTGACTAAAAAATATTTTTAAAAGAAAAAAGTGCTACTTCGAGTAAAATTCTTACATTTTCGTGAGAATTAAAAAGACGTAAAAATGTAAAAACATAAAAAAAGAATTCACCCATCAAACTGTGATTAAAATTTGTATTATTCCTTCAACATAAAACTTTTATACACCAAGAACTGTCTTAATCTCTTCTGCAATTCCTATAACATTCAGCACCATGATTTGCAAAGAATAGAATCTGTACATCGACTTACAGTTTAAAAATCATTTTCCTACATATTAACATGCAGATTTGGGCATATGAATAAATACATTATATCATTTAATACTTACAACAACCCTTTAATTTTTTTTTTTTAGATTTTATTTATTTATTTGACACAGAGAGAGAGAGATTACAAGTAGGCAGAGAGGCAGGCAGAGAGACAGGGAGAGGAGGAAGCAGGTTCCCTGCTGAGCAGAGAGCCCGGTGCGGGCCTCGATTCCAGGACGCTGAGATCATGACCTGAGCCGAAAGCAGAGGCTTTAACCCACTGAGCCACCCAGGCGCCCTTAAATTTGTTTGTTAAATGTTTGTTTCATTTTCCAGGTAGAAACATTAGAGGTGTCAGGAAGTGGTGAAAGCCCCCATTTTCGGAGTCCTCGTTGGGAGCACGCCTGCCAGCACACGCCCAGAGCAGGGCCACTGGGGGCCACCCCATCTAGAGGAGCAAGAGCGGCAGCAGCAAGGTAAGCTGGGGCCTGCCTGGCTTCCCAGTCACACAGCTTTGCAGGAGCTGCCTGCTCAGCCACTTACTGCAGCTCCAAGTGGCTTGGCGAGTGTACCCACACCCGCTGCACCCAACACGCACCATCTCGTAGGCTGTTCCCTGACCAGAGATGAGTTACCCCCAGAGCTCTGAGCTGCAGGCCACCCCAAATGACTTCCACCCCCCAGGCTGCTGAAATCCTTGCTGACACAGGAACCTCTGGACAGCACCGAAGCCTAGGTCCGGTAGAGGAGGAAGGAGTATGACTTCAGCTATGTGAAACAGATTATTCTAATTGATCAGCAACACTAGACAACCATCTGGGAGGTAATAACAAAAACAACTAAATTTCAGAAGGCTTGCAGGTTACAAGGTACTATTAACAATTCAAAAACAAAAACCAGTGAAAAATCTGCAAAAATAACGGAAAGAACTAACATCATTAATATTTAAAGAGCTCATAAATAAATGAGAGAAAGCTTAAAACCTTGATAGAAAAAAAAAATTCAGGGTGCCTGGGTGGCTCAGGGGGTTAAAGCCTCTGCCCTCAGCTCAAGTCATGATCTCAGGGTCCTGGGATCGAGGCCCACATCGGGCTCCCTGCTCAGCAGGGAGCCTGCTTCCTCCTCTCTACCTGCCTCTCTGCCTACTTGTGATCTCTCTCTCTGTCAAATAAATAAATAAAATCTTAAAAAAAAAAAAAAGAAAGAAAATTCAAACTACAGAGGAGCAATAAAAACCCATAGTAGGGCGCCTGGGTGGCTCAGTGGGTTAAGCCTCTGCCTTTGGCTCAGGTCATGATCTCAGGGTCCTGGGATCAAGCCCCACATCGGGCTCCCTGCTTGGCAAGGAGCCTGCTTCCTCCTCTCCCTGCCTGCCTCTCAGCCTACTTGTGATCTCACTCTCTCTGTCAAGTAAATAAATAAAGAAATAAAATATATATATTTAAAAAAAACCCATAGTAAATATCATCCTCAACAGGGAAAAACTAAGAGCCTTTCTCCTAAGGTCAGGAACACGACAGGGATGTCCATTCTCACTGGTTTTGTGCAACCCAAGACTGAAATCATAGCCACAGCAATCAGACAAGAGAAGAAATGAAAAGCATCTAAACTGGTAAGGAAGAGGTAAAATTTTGACTATTTGCAGATACAGAAAGCCCTAAAGACTCCACCAAAAAACTGTTAGAAATGACAAATGAATTCACTAAGGTTGCTCGATACAAAATCGATATACAGAAATCCACTGCATTCCTATCTACCAATAATGAAGCAGCCAAAAGAGAAATTAAGAAAAGAATCCCCTTTATAATTGTACCAAAACAATAACATATCTAGGAATAAACCTAACCAAAGAGGTAAAAGATCTGTACTCTAAAAACTATAAAACACTTATGAAAGAAACTGAAGATGACAGAAAGAAATGGAAAAACATTCCATGATCATAGACTGGGAAAAAAATATTGTTAAAATGTCTATACTACCCAAATCAATTCACACATTTAATGCAATCCCTATCAAAATACCAACAGCAGGGCGCCTGGGTGGCTCAGTGGGTTAAAGCCACTGCCTTCGGCTCAGGTCATGATCCCAGGGTCCTGGGATCGAGGCCCACGTCGGGCTCTCTGCTCAGCAGGGAGCCTGCTTCCTCCTCTCTCCTCTCTCTCTGCCTGCCTCTCTGCCTACTTGAAATCTCTCTCTCTGTGTCAAATGAATAAATAAAATCTTAAATAAATAAATAAATAAATAAATAAATAAAATACCAACAGCATTTTTCACAGGGCTAGAACAAACAGTCCTAAAATTTGTATTGAACCACAAAAGACCTCACATAGCCAAAGTAATCTTGAAAAAGAAAACCAAAACTGGAGGTGTCACAATTCTGGACCTCAAGCGCTATCACAAAGCTGTAATCATCAAGACAGTATGGTACTGGCACAAAAACAGATATAAGATCAATGGAACAGAATAGAGAGCCCAGAAATGGACGCTCAACTCTATGGTCAACTAATCTTCAACAAAGCAGGAAAGAATGTCCAATGGAAAAAGTCTCTTCAACAAATGGTGCTGGAAAAACTGGACGGCCACTGCAGAAGAGTGAAGCCTGACCATTCTCTTACACCACACACAAAGATAAACTCAAAATGGATGAAAGACCGGAATGTGAGACAGGAATCCATCAAAATCCTAGAGGAGAACACAGGCAGCAACCTCTGTGACCTCGGCCACAGCAAATTCTTGCAAGACACATCTCCAAAGGCAAGGAAAACAAAAGCAAAAATGAACTACTAGGGCTTCATGAAGATAAAAAGCTTCCACACAGCGAAGGAAACAGTCAACAAAACTAAAAGGTAACCTAGGAATGGGAGAAGGTATTTGTAAATGACATGTCAGATAAAGGGCTAGTATCCAAAATCTACAAAGAACTTTTTTAACTTAACATCCCCAAATATGAATAATCCGATTAAAAATGGGCAAAAGACATGAACAGACATTTCTCCAAAGAAGACATACAAATAGCCAACAGACACATGAAAAGATGCTCAACATCACCGATCATCAGAGAAGTACAAATCAAAACTACAATGAGATATCACCTCACACTGGTCAGACTGGCTAAAATTAAGAACACAATAAACAATAGGTGTTGGCGAGGATGCAGAGAAAGGGGAACCCCCATGCACTGCTGGTGGGAATGCAAACAGGTGCAGCCATTCTGGAAAACAATATGGAGGTTCCTCAAAAAGTTAAAAATAGAACTGCCCTCTAAGGGCGCCTGGGTGGCTCAGTGGGTTAAGCTTCTGCCTTGGGCTCAGGTCATGATCTCAGGGGCCTGGGATGGAGTTTCGTGTCAGGCTCTCCGCTCAGCGGGGAGTCTGCTTTTCCCTCTCACTCTCCTCTCTCTCTCTCAAATAAATAAGTAAATAAATAAATAAACAAACCTGCCCTGTGTTCCAGTAATCACACTACTGGGTATTTGCCCTAAAGAACACAAAAACACGAACTCAAAGGGACACACGCACCTCTATGTTTATAGCAGCGTTATCTACAAGAGCCAAATAACGGGAGCAGCCCAAGTGTGCACAGACGGACCAATGGCTATAGAAGATGAGATATGTATACACAATGGAATATTACTCGGCCAGCAGAAAGGATGAAATCTTGCCATTTGCAACAATATGGAGGGCGCTAGAGTATGACGCTAAGCACAATTATGTCAAAGAAAGACAAATACCATACGACATCACTCATGTGTCATTTAAGACCAAAAAACAAATGAACCAAGGGGAAAAAAGAGAGAGAAAGAGAGAAACAAACCGAGAAACAGACTTGTAACTACAGAGAACACACTGCTGGTCACCAGAGGAGAGGTACGCGGGGCGGGGGGGGGGGGCAGGCAATGGGGATGAAGGAGAACATGTATCATGACGAAAGAAAACAAAATAAAGTGACTTTTAAAAATAAAAATGGGGCGCCTGGGTGGCTCAGTGGGTTAAAGCCTCTGCTTTCGGCTCAGGTCATGATCTCAGCGTCCTGGGATCGAGGCCCGCATCGGGCTCCCTGCTCGGCAGGGAGCCTGCTTCCTCCTCTCTTTGTCTCTCTGCCTGCCTCTCTGCCTCCTTGTGATCTCTCTCTCTCTCTGTCAAATAAATAAATAAATAAAATCTTTAAAAAATAAAAAAATAAAAAAAAATAAAAATGTAAACAGCAATAAATCACAAAAGGATTAATACCTGCGCCCAATAAACATATAAAAACAATCAGTAATCAAGAAATACAACGTAAGGCAAAAGAATAACATTTTTCACCTACCAACTTGGCAATAAGTAAATAATAAAACAAAAATATCATGTGCAGACTTTTTCTGCTGGCAAGAGAATAAATCGGCATAAGCTCTGGCTATTTGGTAATGTGTATCAAAATATCTTTAAAAGTACATATTGTTTGATTCATAAATTTTTATCCTATAAACTTAAAACCAGCAAATCATTATACATTTCCCAAAATGCATTTCTTCGAGGATGTCCAAAATAGCACTGATTAGAATGTAAAATGCGATGGCAGTCCTTACCTTCAGTGGGACACAGTGTAGACATTGTGAGAGTTACTCTGCCTCTCAGTGAGAGCCTTTTCAGTGCAAATGAGAGAAAGCTCAGCCTGAGGGCCTTGAAGAAAGAGCATCTCTGGAGGGCAGGCCTTTACCTGCAAGGTGTGTGCCAGGCTCGGTGGGGCAGTGTGAGCCAGCCAGGCCCCGTCTCTCCATCTCTCGGCTGTGACTACCTGGTTCTTGGCTCTGCTTTCTCCTTTCTGTTGCCATTTGCTGGCCAGCAGCTCCACGGCCACTCTCTCATGCTCTGGTGCAATGGGAAGAGTGACCATCTCTTCCTATCAAACCCTGAACATTCTCTATTAGTTTGGGCCATTTCTCAACCTTGAATTTACTGTGTGATCAGAAGGATAAAACTGTGCTGACAAGTCAGCCCCACATGTCATGGATCTGTGACCCCTGGGGCCTGTCTAGGAGAGGGAAAAGAGTGGCCACCCAAGGAAATCCAAGTACCATGGCCATAAAAGGAATAGATACTGAGAAAAAAAAAAACCTGTTTGTCTAAGTATATATTAGCATTTAGATCTTCAAGAAGGGCAGAAACTTTAACAAAATACATCCAAAATAACATTATAATAAATATCCACAAATATAAAACTTATATTCTTCAAAAGACACCATTCAGTGAATGAAAACGCAAGCCATAAAGTAGGAAAGATGAGCACACATAAAGCTGACAAAGACATCCAGAATGTACAAAGAATTCATACAAATCTTAAGACAGACAAGCCAGTAGAAAAATATGCAAAAGGCACTTCATGAAAGATCTGCAAATGGCCAATGAACTGGAGAAGATGCTCATCCTTATTAATGATAAGAGAATGCAAACTGAAACGAGAAGTGAAAACCATACACACAGCAGAATGGTTAAAATCAAAAAGACCAAGAAAAGAACACGAAGTACAGATGAGCCTCCAAACCCTATGGAGGAGTAATGTAAGTTGGAACGACCGCTCAGAAAAACAGGCCTTGGAGCAATTCTCTGCCAAGCACACGATGAACCATGAACACTTGCACCAAGAAACACATACCACAGAACATCTATCAGAATGCTCAAAGCAGCACTATTCATGATTCCAAAATCGGAAACCGCCCAACTGCCCACGTGCAGCAGCCTGGGGAAAGGGGTATATTCGTGACAGCATATACACAATAGTGTCCGCTCAGTGTCGGTCTACCAGCAGGCAGAGCTGGACTCTGGGACTCCGGCAGAGACCTCTGGGAAAGAGGCAGGGAGTGATGGCTGGAGGGCCACAGGGCTCTGGGATGCTGACACCTTGTGCTCCCAGACTTGTGACGTGATCACCTGTATTTACTCAAGACCAATTCCAACCCTGGTGGAGGTTTCACAAGTTTGTAGCCGGGCACGTTCATGCACTATGCATTGCACATGGGGCACCACCTTCACTGTCTGGGCTCCACTATCCCCACAGGGTGCTGGCTGCTGGGCTACAGGAAGTGTTCTTTCTGAGATGCACCTGCTCTCAGCCAGTCCTTGTTACTTGTCCCTAAGCAGCCTGAGGGGAATTTAGTTCCCTAAGGAGCTCGTTCTGGACCCACCATCAAAGAACGACTGAACTACAAGGTATGAATGCAATGTCCTGCTTAGGTGCTGCCAACAGCTGCCCATCTTTCTGAAGATAAAGACCAAACTCGTGGCCCCTCGCAGCTGTTGGAGCTCATCCTACCCCACATCCCCCCCCACGTGCCTGGCCCATTCATTGTCCCCCGTGACCCAGCTCATTCCTCAGATTTGCTCGTCCCTCAACAACACAGGTGTTAACTGCGCAGGTCCACTTACACACAGATTATTTTCAACAAACACAGTACAGTACTGTAAATGCATTTTCCTCATCGTTTCTCTAACTGATCTCATGGTAGGAATGCAGTACACGGTACATATACCCTACAAAACATGTCCATGTTACGGGGAAGGCTTCTCCTCCACAGTAAGCTACCAGTAGTTAAAGTTTCAGGAGGTCAAATGTCATACACAGATTTTCCAGTGCATGGGGTGGGGGGTGGGCACACTGAACCCTCATGCTGTCCCAAGGTCGAGTGTATACAGATACACACACACACACACACACACACACACACACTTATATAACTGATGGACGTCTAGCTCTGGGAAAGGAGAGATGTGTCTGTTTTCTCACTATTGTATCCTAGTGAGGATACATGACAAGTATTCGATACATATCTGAATTGTTACAAAGAAGACCGCAGGAGCAAAATGCAGTCAGTGTGCTAAACCCCGAATCAGCAGACCAAGACGTAACACCTAATCTAACTTTAGTGTCAATCCCCGGGAACGTAACTTTTCACTCTCTGCTGGGAACGACCTGGTAAGCACCGGGGTGAGAGCTGGGTGACCTTGCCCGAAACAATGCATTGTCAGTGTCGTTCTCACACCGTGTCCAGCTTTAAAAGCCTTTCCTTTCCTACAGCTCAGCAGAGTTCCTTCTGCGCTAGACGGGGTGCTGCAGGACTCATGCAACATGAAAAAGCCGACTTGATCCTTAAATTTACTCGTTGAGTTTCTCTGGTTTAGCAGATTTAGCGGAAGTGATGGGATGTGAAGCGATCGGCGGCCGCTTCACCGACAAGGAGAAACTCGGGCGTGGTTCCCTGCAAGCACTCTGGGTTCTCTTCGACCCTGTTTCCCGGGGTCCCGGCTGAGCTCCTGTGGTTCTGAGCTCAGCTCTCTTCGTGCTGAGCTCCCGATCTCTATGAGTTTCCGCAGATGCCCGTTTGGTTGGAACCCTTGCCCGCGTCCCCGTGCCGCCCCGCCGAGACGCCAGCCTGGGAACTGCGGGCGGTCCCCAGACTGGGCCCTGCACCCAGCTGCGCCCGATGTCAGCGGGGCGGGGTCCGGCACAAGGCGTCAGGGAGGGTGTACCGCCGCCGGGACTCTGGAAGGCAGACACGCCGGCAACCGGCGGCGCCGGGCAGCATCTAACGGCCGCGGGCGTGCCGGGCCCTCGACAGGCCCCCGAGCCAGGAGCTCACCCCCGAGAACGGTGAACGGGCCCGTGAGCAGAGCGCCGTCGGCGGTCGGCTGTGTGGCCGAAGCAGAGCGCGGCGCGGCCGGCGCCGAGCGGGAGGCAGCGCGAACCAGCTGCGCGGAGGCCGACCCGGGCGAGCGAGGGGACGGCGCGCAGTCGGGCGCAGCCCGTCCC
>LNAC01000187.1:2976612-2994266 GCA_002007465.1 Ailurus styani
AGACTGGATCCTGCTGCACGTCGTGCAGGGCCAGATAGGGGCCGGGAACTACAGCTACTTGCGGCTCAGTCACGAGGGCAAGATCGTCCTGCGGATGCAGAGCTTGAAGGGGGACGCGGACCTGTACGTGTCGGACAGCACGCTGCACCCCAGCTTCGACGACTACGCGCTGCAGTCGGTCACGTGCGGCCAGGACGCGGTGGCCATCCCCGCGCACTTCCAGCGGCCCGTGGGCATCGGCATCTACGGGCACCCGTCGCACCACGAGAGCGAGTTCGAGATGAGAGTGTACTTGGACCGCAGGGTCGAGCCGTCCCCGTTCGCCCAGGCCGCGGCCGCGGACGGCGGGGACCCCGCGCACGGGCACGCCCGCGCCCCCGAGGACGCGCCCCCGGAGGAGGAGTCCGTGCTCTGGACCGTCCTCATCAGCCTCCTGAAACTGGTCCTGGAGATCCTGTTCTGATGCACCCCGCGCGCTCTGCAGCCTCGTGCCCGCCGTCTGGGACCCCGGCTCCACCGGTCCCGGGGGAGGTCCGCTTACGCCTTCCCATTCGGGGATGGAAAAACAAAGCCATACAGCTCCGTTACCTCACACACCCCAAAACTAGGGAAAGCAGCACGAACGATGGTTTTTGGGTTTTTTTTTTTTTCCAAATGTCAAAATTCCTGTAAAAGGAATATGCATAATAAAATGTTTAAACTCCAGTTTGATTAGCTTGTCAGGTGACTAAAAATATTGCAGTAATTCAGGTATACATATAATAAATCGAAATAGAGCATCCCACGAGGAGGTTGGTAGCTAGGACTGTTCACAACGTGCACACTTGGAAGTTACTAAAAGCATATCTGAAATGTAAGGATTTCTGGGGATTTGCACAGAAGCCCCGGCCCGCTCCCCATGCCGAGGAGGACTCCTCCGGACAGTCCAGACAGGTTCCTGCACCAGCTACACTGAATCGGGCCATTTGTATTTATCACCTTGGGCTACCTATGATAAAATTCTTCCATCATTAAATAACTGTTACAGTATCCACGATAGGCCAGAAACAACAGATTAAGAAAATTTCATGCAAATACTGATAACTTTCAGGTCCATGGAGGAAGAGTTGAGTATTTCAATTAAGTTGTCTAATATTTCCAACTAAATTTCTGGATAGAACCAAAGTACGAAGAGATTTTAAAAACTTTTGGAAAGTGATTATTTCTCTACTTGAAATTGGTTTTGAGGGTAAAAGTGGCTTATAACAAATAAAGCAACTTGCAGATTTTAAGCACGTAGTTAATTTCAGAAATCTTTTATTGGCATAAAATTGAGAATGTAAATAAGTTGGCACCAAATATTTAAGTCCATGTTACAGTATTGGGGTCAAAAAACTATTTTATTTTATCCCTCTTTGCTGTTTTTCCCCCTTCTGCCCACTTTCCTGGGTGTTGGGGGTGCTCGCTGACAACAGTCACAAATCCAGCGACCTAGGAGAAAAATTGTTAGTTAATATAGTATGAAATTTAATTCTTTAGGACTGAATTTTAAACCCATTTGGCTGTCCTTCCTTAGCTGTCACTAATGATATTTCTCTGTGGATTTGTGATGTGAAGGACACTAATGAGTTTCTTAATTTAAGGAGAAAAATGTAAACTTCCCTTCATCAATGGAATCAATACCCTGTGAAATTCAGTGCCGGTGGGAGGTGGGGTGAGAGGAGCAATTCTAGACAGTGATACAGACTTTAAAAAATTACTACAATCCTTTCTGAAATCCAAACACTATCCTACTTTCAGAGTTCAATACCAGAAATCCTCATATAAAACCTGTTACAGAGTCTGGCTTCTTTTCAGCCTTTCTCTCTACTGCTCAGTGGCAGCTCCCAAGGCCTGGTGTACCAGACACACAGCACTTTAAACGGACCAGTGATAAACTTTCATGTACTCCATCTGAGTTACTACCGAACTTCAAGTTGCCTGCTTCTTAATGATTTCCAGGAAACTTAGTTCTAAGCATATATTTTATAAAAGTATTATACAGTGTTAACTATGCAAATAAGTTCTAAATTTACACAATTATGTGTAATATTTTAGTCCAATTACTGTGATTTATTCTCCGACTCCATGTTCATTCCAAAGTTATCTGGAATTGTCATGCTGCCTCATTTTATAGAAATCTGGTTTAATATTCATAAAGGCATAGCAGTCATTTTTGTTAAATTTCTGAAGAGATGAGATAAAAATAAAATCAAGGCTTTGAAACAAATTGATGCTCTTGCTTTAGTTCTTTCAGTAGAAAGACAGGAGTTCACTCTACATTGAACTCTTACTTCCAACACTGGGATGGAGCACTCTGACATCCCATTTGTCCTTTACTTAGATTACCTAGTGATGAAAAGCAAGTGGACGTTATCTGGATAATCACAGTTTTGGTCACTTGATATGAACACAAGGATCTTGATGGTGTTCATGGAGAGCCTTTAAAAAAAGACTGAGGGCATCCCTCCACTCAAAGATAATGTTCCTCCTTTTTCAGTCTTTACCTGATGGAATAGCACCAAGGCCCACACAAAAAGTATGATAACCTCTGTCACACACATCACAGAACATCATTTCTTCTTCGTGGTGGGGCTGTCCACATATAATGCAAGTTTTACATTCCATACATTGCCATGGGTAGGTCTTAATCATAGAAACAAGCTCCATGGTCATATCCAGGCAAGAAGGATGGCCTAAACCAAAACCAACATTAGTATTTCACATAAGAATTTTGAACTTAATACCGCATAATAAAACGCTAGTTTGCTTCGAGTTCTCGAGAGTGGCTACAATGTTTAATCAACCGAAGAAATGAAAATACAAGAAGTAGAGGAAAGTACATGGGCTTCTTTTCTATGCCTCACAAGTTACCCTATATATCTGATGCTTCTTTGATTCAGGTCTAGCTGACAACTAAAAATCCTGGTTTTTGAAGCAACAAATAGGGCGGTTAAAACGTTAAGAAGACATGTCAGTACTTACCACTATTATCACACTGGGAGCAGTGTATAAGTGATTCAGCCTTCCCTTTCTTGTTGGACTCCTTACCCTTCAGACAAATTCCACATAGAGCATTTGGAATGACCTTTGGCTGGAAGGGTAGAAGAGGGCTATAAATTCATGCCAGAACTTACTATGGGTTCATAAGGAATTGCTACTGCCTTATCTTTACTTTTGGTAACTTGCTAATGAGGACCTTTTTTTGAAAGACCTAACTTGAGAGCCACCTTTCAACATACAATGGCCTACTGACTAAGCCTTAGATTTCTTTTAAAAATTCTGTCAACAGGGTGATCTCACGTTAGGATTAAATGTAGCATACTACACTCCCTACGTTCACCGTAAGATCTATAATGAACTGGAAGGGAAGACTATAATGTCAATTTGCACTATTAACTTGAAGAGAAAATCCAGGTGCCGAATGACCATTACATGTATAGTCAGGCTTACCGAAAACCAGAAGGCTCTGTGTGAAGCAGCTTCTATACTGGTCTTGTTTGAAAACAGATTATTTTCCAAAGTTGTAAAAATAGATCTATAAAATCTAAGTTACAAGAATCAATGTTTTAACATTTTTAATTGAAAGATGTCTCATCCATATGTTGTCATGTGCATAATTGTTTCTGGAAACCAAGCTACGATTATTCCCTTTGCATATCTAATAATAAAAGAGCCTATTATGCTCAGGGAGAAAGCATCCCATATGAGATGCAAAACATAAAAGAGGAAAGTAAGTTTTCAGACAAGCGGGAAAAAAAAAATCACTTAAAAAATTACAGACACCCTCATACTCTTGAGTACCATTCATTTTTCAGGTTAAAGCCTTGCTCAATCCAATGAAAGTATTTGGGCTTTAAAAAACACTTAGCAACACATTGAAAAGGACAAAGAAGAAAAGATTCACAGCACCTACAATTATCAGTGGAGGGAAAACATACAAACATCACAGCTTCGACCACAGTAAGATAATGTTCATTCATGCTACTTGAATACGTAAGTAACGGTGGCAGAAAAAGAAGAGCAAGCGTGGGCCAGGTCGGAGATGGGCCGGGGCGAATGTGTCACACGAGCTGTGGGGAGACGCTCTTCAACAGGACTGTGGTATCTCTGTTTTGTTCCAACCCAGCCAAATACATCTTCTCTTTCCCTCTCCTACGTCACTAAACCAAAGAGGAGACTAAAGGAAACTCCAAATTTGTATACAGCATTCCAGCTTTGAAATGTCTCACTGCCACCTTCAAAACCTGTTAGGCCTAAACAATTTGTTCTTAATTCTTTAAACTTTTAATGTTTTAAATTGTCTTTCTTTGCAAAAGATGACAGAGGCATTCAAAAATAATTTTTGGCTTATTTATTTAAAAAAAGTCAACCTTATACATAAATATAATAAAAACAATAGCTCTAAACAATCACAAATGTCTCTACAAAATAATAAATATAATGGAAGTTAAAGCATACATGTAAAACTTTACCGTTAACTATTCTACGTCTCCGGTACGTGTGTCTGAACACCCTGCTCCCCGACAAAAGGACAGTGTCACGTGCTCACAGCGTGTGCGTCTCGAGTGCGGTGACCCTCCGCTACTGCTGCTACATTCTAAGCAGGAGGTTCTCGCTGTGTTCCCTACACCTAAATACAAAACAGCTAGAAGTACACTTCTGTGAGCCACGTTCTGACCCGGTGGTGACCACATCGGTAACTGCCGTAACACACAGCAGAGAGCTACCTCTTGACACCAAAGAAAGAACCCTCCTTGGGTCATGGCACCTGCACTGAGTGTAAAGGATACGCTTATTTAATACTTGTCGTTGAAGTTCGATACTGGCATACCAAGGACTCGAATATCTCTCACTAAAGTCAGGGAAGGAACTACACAGTATTAAATTCTAAAAGAACTCCTCATAGGAGATCCTTTACAAAAGTCAAAAAAGAATCAAACACAAGGCTAGTCATTCACATTCTAGAGCAATTCAAGTTCTACAGCCATTAAAATATACATTAAACACCTATGATAAAAAATAAGGGACACCAAGAAAATTCTAGGTTTACTTCTAAGCTTAAAATCATAATATTTTGTTTAACCACTTAAAATTTTTCTTACCCAATAGTCTTCATCTTGATGAAAAGAGGGAGTGACAGGGGTGGAGAAAGGGAGAGAGAGAGAAAGAGAGAGAGAGCTTTGGAGCATTTCCAACAGCCATTCTTTGTTCACTCAAGCACCCCGAGCTCTCTGAGAAGCACCCTGCTCACACCCAGGACTGCCAGTGGGGAAGCTAGTCTCGGAAGGAGACCCCTCTGACGGAGGAGGAAGGGAACAGTGTGCGGAGCTCCCACGGCGACTGATGGAACAGAACCCTACGTCTGACAGTTGTAGGAACTGCAACAACATCAAAGTGTCACTATCGACAAGGAAACTAAAATACCCATCCTAATGGTTCTCAGCATCTCAAATAAAAGGCGCACAATACACTGACTTTCCTGCTCGAGAAATAACCAAAGATAAGTGAGACTTTCACGGTAGCACTAACATAGTATAGATTTTAATTATAAACTTGTCAGAGGCCTGAATCCTAACAATTATGCTTTAATTGCAGGTTAATGTAACCTAAACAATACTGTCCTACAAATGAAGGGCAAGCACTAGTGAATCTTATTAAGCAAGACATCAGATACGTCATCATTTTTCTTAACTCCAACATATTTATATATATGATCTTCAGCTTGAAGCACCCTAATATTTAGGCACATCTTGGCTTATTAATATTTTTCATAGACAGGTTACTTTAATAAACATGTTCACATTAATGTATTAAGTCTAGATACTGGTTGTTCCAAACTCTGAAATACCTGAAACATTTTTAGGTGCTAAAAATGTTCGCAGAAATTATAAAATGTGTATTTTGCATATTACACTCCCTTGAGTAATATCAATTCAGGTTAATCTATAGGATTTCTTCTAGATTAAATCAATGATACTGTGGAATAATTCTTCATTTTCAACCTCTATTAAAACATCTACCTCACCACTCTCCCCTCTGACCATGATGAACCCAGGCTTGTTATGAAAGGGCCTCCTTCACGCTCACAGTGTGCTCTGAGCTGCCACTCCCACTTGAAGACCAGCAGCACACTTTGCAGCACACACAGCGGGCTAGCTTTCCAAGATTTCATCTTTGGAGTTCATTTGCTTTCAATTATTAAGCATTAATTTACATCTTACATTTAAAAAAATTAGGTGAGCTATCTATGTAAAAACAAGTATAAAAATCACACAGCTACGGCCTACTGAAGCCATCCCTGGAAGCCAAACCTCGCCAAATGAAGCTTAGGATTTGCTTGCCATAGGCTGAAAAAACATGTACTTTTAAATTGATTATCTAAAGGCATTTTCAAATTAAATATGGATTAAATACACTAATTTCTTAAATTGCTTTGTTTACTTCAGGAAAAGAAAGGCAAGCGGACTGCAAGAAGGGTCTGGCTGGGGAAGGGAAGTGGGCCGGCAGCCGGCGCGCACCTGTTCCTCGAGATCGTCCACCGCGACCCCAGTCCTGACACATGACAAAGCTTAACACTACCACTCAGCAAAACTGCTCCATCACCTTACTCTAAGACGCTCCTTCCAAACACCTTCATAACCACAATAAAAGGCATATTCTGATAGAATCCAGACTGTACGAATGGTCTCTTTTACCATTACCATCCAGAACATAAACCGTGCGACTGATTTCACCTCTTCCAGGACATTCCTCAAACCCCACGTAGGGATAAGGCTACCCACCTCTCACCTAGCCCTCTGAAGGGGAAGACACTAAGAATAATGCTGCTCATAGCACACTGCCTTACTCTGAGCCAGATTACATCACTGAATGATACCTCAATCCTGGTGCGAGAGTTACAGAGGCTATTTGCCAAGGTTAGGCTAAAATCACTACAATGTAAGTAACAGGTTGAACTATTTTCCATCGCAGAGTTAGCTGAATTTGGCCAATGGATCAAATAATCATTAGGTTAAACCCCGATCTTTCTCCAGGAGAGGCAGCTGATGCTAGGAGCGCATCCACCCATCCCTTACAGCTCAGCATGTTCAGCTCTACTAAACACTAGGATATTTTAAATGTCAGATAATTAAGATCTTCACTCCAAGGAAACAAAGCATAAAGTTCTGCCTATGAAATAAATTTTTAAAAACCCATACTTGCCTGGTTATTGTTCAAAAGACAGAAAAAAGTTTTCTTATAAATTGTACATCTCCAGAAAACAGAAGCTGAACCAGAGGCAAAAGTGACAGCAAAGCCACCAGGAAAAGAAAGCAGAAGAGAAGGAAGCCGACAGAGGGCACACACCACAGAACAGTGAGTGGAGGGCAGCAGGCAGGGCTCCACCACTCCGGAGGTCAGAGTTAAACTATGTTGGGGAGAGAGGCTGGTCAGGAAGGAAGCGGAGTCAGGGGCTTTTTTCTTCTACCTTGTACCCAGGGACTGACTTGGACAGTACAGAACGTTTGGAAGCGTCTTTTCTTGGAGTAGCGGCTTTGTCCTTGGATCTCTGTCTCCCCTGGAAAGGTTCCTCCTGGCCGTCGGGAAGGCCTTCCCCCTCGGACACGTTGCCGGAGGAGCTGTCCTGGAGGTCAGAGACACAAACAGAGATTCCTTGGAATTCACACAGACCGGAGTGTCGTTAGTAAAAAGTTTTAAAGTTCCATCAACGTAAAAACAAAAAGATAACTGTAAATAGAAGAAAACTTTTTCCAGCGCAGACTAAAAGAAGTCATGTTAAAAATCACCTACCTGTCCTATAAATACATGAGAGCACAGAGCTAATTCCACTTACACCAGCTAGTACCTTAATCCACTGTTTTCTGATGTAACCCGAACAGAACTGTAGGCTTCAGTGCTTCGACCGTGGGGGGCATTGTTGGTTTCAGACAAAAAACTGCTTAAAAAATAAACTATCTTAAGTAAGTGTGGGTATTCTTACCGAGTAATAAATGTCACCAAAGTTCTTCAAGAACTCACTTGCATTCCACGCAAGCACCAGTTTCACTGAGCCTTCATGACAGTGTCTGACACATTATGTTCAAAGTTTAGCACTTCGATATCTGATCACTGAATTCTTCACTTATTAATTTAAAATTTTCTAATTAGATAAAAATCCTATGTTCATATAAATGATGAAACTTTTAAAGGAGAAAAATTAGGTTATCCGTAACTACTCTGGTAAACATTCTGAGACAACTACTGGGAACATGAATGCATCTCCTTTTCATTTCTTCCAGCTGTGTGTCTGCATACAAATACCCAGATTCATACATTCGCACACTCATACACATACCCTAACTATACATAGCCCTCATTTTTTTTAGAACACAAAACTGGTGGGGCACCTGGGTGGCTCAGTTAAGCAACCAACTCCTGGTTTCGTTCGGCTGAGGTCAGGGTCACGAGACCAAGCCCTGCGTCAGGCTCCACGCTCAGTGTGGAGTCTGTTTAAGCTTCTCTCTCTCCCTCTGTCTGCCCCTCCCCCACTCCTCTAAAATAAATAAATCCTTAAACCTTATCTTAAACACACACACACACACACAACTGGATTACACTGAGTGTGTATGCATGTGTTTTTCAATTAAGTATTATGTGCATTTTACCACATCATCACATGTTCTTTGAGCTTCATTTCTGTCATGTAAATATAATATAGCACCTCCTGCAGACATTAAATTTATTCCTAATTTCCATTACAAATAATACTGTTAACACTCCAATGGCCATGTTTTTCCTAATTAAATTTTGTCCTTCAGGTAAATTCTGTTCGTGTATCTGCTAGGTCAAATTCTGTGGAAGTTAAAAGTCTTGGTATAAACTGTTAAATGCTCTCCTGAAATGGTGGATTAATTTATACTCCTACAACCAGAGTAAGGGAAAGTCAACCTCAATGTATCCTGCTCACACCATAGCTCCCCTTTTACCAATAAGGCAGGAAAAAAGTGGTACCATCACTTTAACACCTGAAGAGCATCTTATTTTAAGTAACATGTATCATTAAATGTTTCAGAAGTTGTTGGTGACAGAAAGATGTACTGCCCATTTACCGGCAGCACACTCGGGTTCAGGCTGGCTATAATGAGGGTTAAAAATGGCCACAGCCGCTCAGAGCACTGCAAATCAAATCAAAACCCTCTGCCATCGAGCTTTCTGCTCGCCTTCACCTTCTACCAAGCACAACTCTCCCCAGTCATGCAAATGCATTTTGCTTAAAAAAAAAAAAAAAAAGTCGTATAAGAAAACCTACCTAACAGCACAACGCACCAGTCACCTTCACATTTTCCTACAGGAAATCTAAATTAGTCATTAAGCAATAGGATGGGGCGCCTGGGTGACCCAGTGGGTTAGGCATCTGCCTTTGGCTCAGATCCCAAGGTCCTGGGATGGAGCCCCGAGAGGGGAATCCCTGCTCAGTGGGGAACCTGCTTCTCCCTCTCCTCTCTGCTTGTGCTCTCTGTAGCTGTATCTGTCTCTCTCTCAAATAAATAAATATTTAAAAAAAAAAAACAAAAAAAACTAAGCAATAGGATCATAAGTTAATGTGCTCCCAAAACCAAGAGAGTTCAATACAGGATTGTAAACTCATGTCCGGTGCCCTTTCCTAACCTGCCTGTGATAACGCGAAAGGCAACTTTAAAAATTAAAAATAAAACTTACCGAAGGCCATCCATTGCCTGTCTATACCAATGCACACAATAAATAATTTCCTTCATGAAAGCATTCAAGAAATTATATGCAACTGTCCTTTTTCAAAAAGAGGGTGGTGACATTCAATTCAACATCTGGGAAATTAGCAAAAACTCAAGGGAAGGAGACACCTCCTAGTGAAGATCAATGCTCCTACCGAAGTGCCTTTATGTTTCCGTTTCTCGTCGCCACGACCGTCCTCGGCATCATCCGAATCGCCGTCGCTGTCCAGGGCCGGCAGCTCAGGGTCCAGAGGGGGCTCGTACAGCGCGGTGTTTAACGGCAGATAGCGCAGCTCATCCGGGGAGTACCTGAGGTTCGGAGACAGGACTGTCAGTTGTCTTTCATGTTGAAGATGAATGCTCTAATCCACGAGCTTCAAACATAGCCTTCATCTTCCCAATGAATCCCACATACTTTTGGAAAAAGATTACAGATGTAACAAGTTTTCATTTTGTATCAAGTAACAAAAAGTAATAAATAAAAAGCCTAAACATTTTTGCACCTGGCTAAGAGTGTAATATACGCATTTGGTTCTTACTATCAAAAGGTGATGTCTCTCTCCTTCATCCTCGACCCAAAAAGAGGGGGAAAAAAGTCAGCAGACTAAAGTGGAACTGGGCCAGTCAAGGCCAGTGCCCAGAACCCACGAGGCCCGAGCACCCACCCCGCCTCCCTCAGTCGTCATGCCGCTGCCCCCGTGCACGGCAGGGCGGCCCAAGCAGCTGCCGGTGCGGCCGCCGCAGAACGTGAGGGGTCCGTCCACGCACACGTGTGACGCACGGCAGTGCGTGGCCCACGACATTACTGAAGAAACAAAATGAATCATTTGTGCCTGAAACCAGAGATCAGCAGCCCTCACCCTGAGTCAGACAGCAGCACATCAGAGGCCATGCCCGTCACTCCTGCCCACAGGCCGCCCTTGCCCGCATCACACCCTGTGCACACCCTGAAATCCGCGCTCAGCACCTGCCTCAGCTAAGACACCAAAAAGCAAAGGGACTGGTACCCTGGCTATCACTTTTAATAATCTGCTGACCCGTGATTTAAATTTGGCTTTCAGATAGCACGATCCTATAGTCTATTTCACATAATATTCTTTACAGACCAGTCTCTTTCCTCAAGAACATAAGGTTTAAAGCTGAAGTAAAAGCTGAGATTTTCAAACAAAACGACCCTGTCAGCCTGGTTTTCAGGTGTAGCCCGGTGGGGAGCCCGAGCCCCGCAGTGCTCTCGCTACGCTGCGTGCGAGCAGCGGCAGGGGGGCCACTGCAGGGTCGCAGTTGTCAGTACGGGGTGGCGGGGCCAAGCGGGGGGCCCGCTCCGGCGGCCACTCAGCCCGGGCTTCCCCTCCCTGCAGACCGAGGCAGGGGATACGGACACACGGCCAGCTTTCTGGAGGCAAGGACAGCAGACTCTCAAGGCCTCGGCGTGAGCCAAGAGCAACGGCCCCAGAAGCAGCGAGTACCTCTTGTAGTATTCCTGGAACTGTCCCGGGATGAGGGCCACCGGGTACGAGCTGACCCGGGTCCGCTCTGTCGGTAACACTCTGTACTTCCCTTGAGGCACCTGGATAACCTGGGTCACCGCGGAGAGAAACACGAAACTGAGTCCATGCTGGGCAGCGAGGCTGGAGGAGCACCGTCCCTCTCGTTCTCCACCGCGCATCCCACCCCCCGGGAGACACTGGAACTCGGCCCCGAGGGGACAGGACAGTGCTTCTAGCTGGACAAGGGCCTTGCGCCTGGCTCTTCACCACAGCCCTGGCTGCGGAGGGCACTGCATGTGCTTCTGCCCCTGGGGGAGGAGCAAGGGGACCTGGGCAAAGCACGCAACTGTCCATCTACGGAATGAAGAAGGCCGACTTCAACATCCGGGTCGACTGTGAGTCTGACGTGAATTGAGATGGAAATTCCTTGAAACAACCCTTGCGACAAGCAACAGAATGTCAACCACACAACAAAAGACCCCTCCCTCCCACACACACACACACACACACCGACACACACCGACACACACACACACACACACACACACACACACACACACACACACACACACACACAAAGTGAGCCGAGTAGCACTGGCATGCGTATTGTTAAAAATTATATCTGAAGTTCTCAGGCAGTAAAGGACACACCACCAGGACGAAAAAACAACGGTTAAATAAAGGAGGTACTGAGCACTCTACCATAACAAGCACTAAGTGAGGTTCGGGAACTAATAAAGTTAAGCAGCCCTACGTGTGTCTGCAAGTCAAAATAAGCTCTTCTTTCTTCCATACGTTCCCGGTTTAAGTTGCTGTTAAATTCAGCTGCTTTTTTGGCAGCTTTCTTAATGTACTCAGGCACTTTGCTGGCTTCAACTTTCTGAGTATTCTGTTGTTGCATTTGCTGAAATAAAAATATTGCAGTTGGAAGTCACACATAACTTTACAAAATGTCATTCTCCCCAAACCAAACAGGAGATGCCAGTCACCTCAATACTTACAGAATACTCTTTATAATGATCCGTAATTCGCTGACGTTCTTTTTCTTGTAAAATAACAGAATATTCAGCATGTTTGGCTGGATATTCTTTTATCATTAAATCAATCACTTCATCACTGCGCAATGCTGTTAAACCTATTTAGACCAAAAAAAAAAAAAGTAAAAGAGCTCTTTTTTTTTTTTTTTTTAAGATTTTATTTATTTATTTGACACAGAGAGAGAGATTACAAGTAGGCAGAGAGGTAGGCAGAGAGACAGGGAGAGGAGGAAGCAGGCTCCCTGCTGAGCAGAGAGCCCGATGCGGGCCTCGATCCCAAGACGCTGAGATCATGACCTGAGCCGAAAGCAGAGGCTTTAACCCACTGAGCCACCCAAGCACCCTAAAAGAGCTCTTTTAAGGGTAAGTGAGCAAAACTACTTTTCAAAATCTGCTTTTCCTTTAACCTAATCTACATTTAAAGTTTTCCAGTAGTCAAGGGAAAATATTGTAATATATTCAAAAAAAACAAAAAACAATATTCATAATACAAAGCCAAACACTTTAAAAAAAAGCTCATCAAAGTTACAAAGGAAAATAAATCCATTTTTCAACCACATTTTTTAAAGATTCAATGTACTATAAACATATACCCCTTTATTAAAAACAATGGCTAAATAATGATGCATACTAACTATAGGCCATTGAGGATTAAAGATTACCCTTAATCTAGTATCCTTACCTAAAGATATTAGAAGAAAACAAGTTTTCCTATATATTGCAGTACTTAGTCTTCAAATGCAATACACTAGAAATATTACAGAGTCCATTCAAAGTCCAAGAGAAGCATCCACACACACATGCAAGTCATATAGGCAATCTTCAAAACTCAGAGCATCAGATCATACCAACTGCTGTGATGAACGCCCATGGTTTTATGTTAAAAAGTAGCTATGGTGCATTAAAATGTTTATGAAAGAAAAACTGGAAACAAAGCAAGGAGGTAATCATACAGAACTAAAAACAGACCAAAACGTGCCTTATAAAAGATAAAGACCAATACTTGTAAAAACTACTATACAAATCTTGAACACACACACCCCCACAAACACAGACACTTCTGTGCAATGGTATTGTCATAAAATATCTTTCTCCTTTGTATTTTAACAAAAACCCAAAATAAACAAGTTAGCACTTACACAATTCAATCTATCCCATTAATTTTACAAAATACTTTAGCAAAGAGGACAAATACCCACCCGATATCGCCTCATCAACACCTAGCTTTCAGAATGCCTGTCCAGAGCCCCCGTCCAGAGCCCCCGTTACCTAGAGTGCACTGCGTCTCTGTGATGACGTTCAGCTCCCGCAGGTAGAGTTTCTCTTTATGGGACAAATCTCGTCGCTCTAAATCTCCAAAAAAAAGAACAAAAGACTATTAAAAATAGTCTTTTACATTTGTAACATTATGCATTTGTTAAACTTTTAAAAACTTAAAAACCTTTCTAAGATTTTTTTTTAAAGTTGCATTCTTCATGGACTTAAAAAAGTACTGCGTGTTATATATTCCAAAAATTACTAAAGAGACCATGCAAATAATCTTACAAATTCAAGGAATAAAAGCTAAATTAAAGTTGAAAACAGAATAACCCAAAGCAAGAACAGTAACTTAGTTGCACAGACAGCTTTTCTCAAGTTCAGACACAGCCCCATATAGCTGCCTCCCTCGCTCAGGCCAGGGAGCAACGGGAAAGAATCAAACTCCTGCTGCTTTCGGCCGTAACATGACTTATTTCTAAGTCTTTTCCCCAGGAAATTCACCTTCCACATTTTGCTTTTAAGTCCATTTATAAGGCATAAGAGCAAACTGAGAGTGGAGAGAAACACTGGGTGACACCAGAAAGGAAACTCAGCCCACAGAAGAACATACAGTATATTACATACAATTCATACTCAAAGATTCAGAAGTTGATAACCTATCAAAAACAATTACTATTACTTAAAAGTCAGGCTTAATCTGTTACATAAACTAAGACTTAATACCTGGATATTTCCGTTTAAAGGAGGTCACACCCAAATATTCACTGACTTGTTCTTGAAGCATATAGTATTCTCCTGTTTCATCAGGTGGCCATTTGTACTCTATCAAATTTTCTGCTGGATAGTAGCTAAAGCTAAGCACAGAAATATGTATTATGCCTTATGTGGCTTTTTATTAAGTTTTAATCATTTTTATGTTAAGGGTTTATTTTTGAGTTTTATTTTTAGGAATTTTGGAGAACTACTTTAATTATTTAAATTCAGTCAGTCTTCTGACTCTGCCATACATACAAGTTCCCACGGTTCTGTGCATCCAAGAGCATCACAAAACAGGCAGAGGGAAAGGAACCAGGCAGTGTGCGACACCCAACAAAATAGTACACTGGAACACTTGCACACACCCCAAAGAACCAAGACTCACAACCGTCCTCAGTAAAGGAATCTGTAGCGAGGCCAAAACGGTGGTGATACTGTTTCCGAATTCCCTCTCTTGGGCTTCAGGCCCACACCGCTATTTCACCAGCCCGAGGTCCAACGTCTCCGACTCGTTTCCCACAGGCTGTTCGGTGTGAGTCAAACAGCTAAGAAAGCAGAACTCCAAAAACCTGTTTCTCAAAGAGCTGAACCCTAACTGTTTGTTCTCCTTGACTCCACAAGGCCAGAAGCACAAAACAGACCTGGTTGGAAGGTGCCTGGCTACCGCGGAGCAGTCCCAATCCTGAAGAGCCAACGGCAGATCTCTGGACCTGGCCAACCCAACCTCTACATCTCATCAGTGGACAGTCGAAGAAGAGTGTGACACTACTTTATGCATCCAATTAAAAGTAACAACCAAATAGTAGCGTTTTCTCAAAAACAGTGCTGGGAAATTAGATATCCAAATGCAAAAGTATGAAATTGGACCCTTACCCCCTATCACATTCAAAAATAGATCAACAGGGCGCCTGGGTGGCTCAGTGGGTTAAAGCCTCTGCCTTCGGCTCAGGTCATGATCTCAGGGTCCTGGGATCGAGGCCCACATTGGGCTCCCTGCTCAGCGGGGAGCCTGCTTCCCCCCCCCTCTCTGCCTGCCTCTCTGCCTCCTTGTGATCTCTCTCCCTCTGTGAAATAAAAAAAAAAAAAAATAAAAAAAAAAAAAAAAAAATAGATCAACAACCTCAATACAACAACCAAACGAGAAAACTCTTGGAAAACACAGGAGTAACTCTTCCTGATCTCAGATTTGGCAACGGATTCTAGACATGACATCAAAGCCATGAGCAACAAAAGAAAAATAGATAATTTAAACTTCAGCAAAACTGAAAATTTTGTGCATCAAAGGACTCTCAGCAGAGTGAAAAGGCAAGCCACAGAAGAGGGAGAAAGACCTGCGGATCCTGTATCTGATAAGAGATTAATATCCAGAACGTATAAAAAACTCCCACTGCGCAACAACAACAAAACAAACAGCTCAATTTAAAAATGTTTTTCGCCATTTCCCCCAAAGCGTCACAAATAAGCATTGACAGGATGGTCCCCATCCCAAGTCATTACGCCAATTCAAATGGAAATGACAGTGAGATGCCACCTCACACCCCCTAGGAGGGCTATTATCAGAAGAACTGGGACATGACCCGCGGCGAAGGAAACCGCACCGCTGGTAGAACAGAAAATGATGAGTCCGCGGGGGGAGCAGTTTGGTAGGTGGTCCTCAAAGCGCTGAACAGAGGATGACCGTACGATCCAGCGCTCCTCTCCGAGGGATGCACCCACGGGAACGGAAGTCAGGGACCAAGCCCACATTTATACACCAACATGCACCGCAGCACGGTTCACAACAGCCAAAAGTGGGAAAGAACCCTGGTGACCGTCACAGGTGAAAGTGTTCCCACGCTTGAAAGGACACACAAGAGGAGGTCTAGCCCCACAGCGGAGCTCAGGTCAGCCGGAAAGAGAAAGAAAACTCTGGCACGTGCTACAACCCGGATGAACTTTCAAGAAATGATGCTGCAGGAAGCCAGACACCAAAGGACAACTACTGCATGAGTCCAGCTACACATGGGCTACAAGAGGCAAGTGCAAACGTCAGCGAGGGGGAGGGGGGCTGCCAGGGGCTGGGGAAAGAGAGAAGTGGCCACGGTCACGGCCTCGGCCTCGGGGCGGGCACGTGTCCGCGCGGTAGCGAAGCGTTAGAGAAGGGTGCCGGTGGCAGCTGACGGACACGGGACGGAACCCGTGCCACTGAGTGACACACCCAAACACCACTACAACGGCGAATTTTGTATGTGTATCTTATCACGGTAAAAGCACGTTTTGATCACACTGAGTAGCAAACGGCAACGTCGGAGTCACATATAAAATAGGACGAAAGCATCCTACAGGTTCTCGTAAGTGCCGCGGCCAGGGCGGGGGCCGGAGGAGGCAGGTAGCACAGAGGACAGAAACGCACCACGAAAACTAGTATTAAGCAATGAAATGACCGTACCCAAGATCTTGGCTTGAAGTCTCACAACTCCTCGAGCTGTCTCCTGAGCCCATTCGCCTCCTTTTGGATGGTTGGGTCCCATCATTTGAATTATCTCCATTCTCGTCCTATACATTTAAAAAATAAGAAGAGAAACAATAAAAAAAATAAGGAAGGAATGATCACGTATGGTCCCCGACTTGCTAAAAGGCTCCACATAAAGGCTTTTTAAGGACAACTAATCATACAGACGGCAACCTTCTACCATCGTTCACAGTAGTCAAGAAGGCGGTGGGACAAGACCTGGAAGAAAGCTAAAAACACAAGGCATCTCCAACGCTCCCAGAGGAAGGGATTTCCATTGGCCTGCGTGTCTAAGTCCGCTCGCGCTCCCTTGCGCACCGCGGGTCCACGGCCCGGGCTCGAAGAACAGCGCGGAGCGCGGCCGCGACGCTCTGGCGCCGAAGCCACGCGTCCTCCGCCGGCTGCGGAAACGACGTGCGCGCCGCTGCGCGTCTACGCCAAGTCCTGGCCGCCGGACGGCCGTTCTCACGGCCCGTCCGCGCTTGGTCTTCGTGAGAAAAGGCGCGCGGGCCTTTGTGTTGGTGCTTTTACTGCAGCGCAAGCACGCAGCACGAATGTTCCCTCGTAAGTCACGCTTCCGAGGGGCGAACGCGCGTCCCCACGGGGGAGAGGCTAACGCGCGTCGGTGATACGCTCTGACGAGACAGTCACGTCAAGACTACGTCGCACGGGTCCGCGCCAACACGAACGAGGCACCCGATGTGTGGGAAATGGGTCTGGTCCCGTATGAGCGGAGGGTAAATGACGCTGAGGGTCACGAAAACAAGTCTAAGAACATGGAGGACACGGAGCCTCCTCAGATGAGCGCGGTTCGGTGAGACACGACGGTCGTCCAGCTACGGGCTCCGGAGAGCGACCGCGCGGGACACAC
>LNAC01000187.1:2996166-3021425 GCA_002007465.1 Ailurus styani
CGCGGGCCTCCCCTCCCGCTGTCGCCGCTCGCGCTCCGCCGACTCTGGGGAAGCCGAAACGGGGGACAGAGGAGCTCGTTGGGCTCCCCCGCCCGCCTGGGCCCGACTCCCCTCGGCCCGGCAACGGCCGCCGTCGCGGGACACCGCCGAGGGGCTCCCAACCCACCCGCTGCTCGCACCCACGACCCAGTGGGCGCAGCTCCCCGTTCCCTTCCCGCCGAAAAGAAGGGCCTGTCTGAATCCAGCAACAAAAACCAACTCCCTCCCAAAGGCTCCGCACGGATCAGGGCCCTCGCTCACATTCTCTAGGTAGAATTTCACATTGGATACACGTCCGGACATACTCACAATGTGACCGAACACACACTCGGGTATTCTGGCCCGCTCTCTTCCCGTGGGCGTGCTGTCTCTAGTGTCACACTCTTCCTTCCAAGTCCTGCGAACGCGCACGGCCAGCCAGAACACCAAGGAGACCCTCTGCGGGTGACAGTCCCCGCGCGGGGACACTTTCAGCGCTGGAAGAACAGGACACAGATGTGGACATGTATTTAAGGCAGTTTAACTTTTGCAAGAACAGAAGTTCAGATTTTAAGGTTAACATAGAATCTGGAAAGTATCTCAAGAGACTGGGGTAGCACAATTCCAGGTAAATGTCCAATTGGAAGAGGAAATACGGTTTCAAGCCTGAGAAGTGCACATCAGCCATGCCAGTGTGGGTTGAGAGTAGGGTAAATGAGGGCAGATTCCCAGAGTTAAGGGCAAAATATACAGGGCACTGGCATGAAGCCATGGTGAGAACCAAGATTAAAAGTTAAGATTTGGGGAGCACCTGGGTGGCTCAGTCGACTGAGCATCTGACTCTTGATTTTGGCTCAGGTCTTGATTTCAGGGTGGTGAGATCGAGCCCTGCATGGGGGCTCCCTGCTCTGTGTGGAGCCTGCTTGGGATTCTCTCTCTCTCTCCTCCCTCTGCCCCTCCCTCTCTTAAAAAAAAAAAAAAAAAGATTGTGGTCAATACTAACTGTGTTACTTAATAGCTGTGTGATCCATAATGGGTAAATTGTTAATCTCTCCGAATCTCCATTTCCTCATTTGTAGGATTAAAATAATAATATCCATCCAGTTATTTCACAAATATTTTATGAAAAGCAACTATGAACTAAGAATTATGTTAAGTGATAGAAATAGAAGGAATCATTCATTCATTCATCAAATACTACCTTGCTATGTACCGAGCTGAAAATAGAAAAGGAGCAGAAAACTCAGAGACAGATATTGTAAACAGAGAGGAGAGAGTGTTTCAAAAAGAGGAACGGTCAATTATGTCAACTGAGAGGTTGAATAAGATGAGGCCAGAGAAATGTCCATTGTATTTAGCAATGTGGGGCCAATGAGCAAACTTGATTATTTTGAGCTGTTTCTAAGGAGTGGCAACTTCAGAAGCCAGACTGAAGTCCCGGGGGATGGGAACAGGCACTAATATGTGAAGAAGTTCGCACTAGGACCCGAGAAAGAAGGTGGCTGCAGAAGCGGGTTGTTTTGTTGTCTTTAGGGTGGGACGCAGGCGAGCAAGCTTGGGTGCTGGTGAGGGGGAGCAGAGCGGGCACGGCGAGCAGGAGCGAGGGGAGGCAGCTCTGGGAAGGCCGGAAGCCAGTACAGGTGCTGGCTGAGCCCTCGGCAGCAGGAAGCCCCCTCCATCCACTGTCCCAAGATGGAAAACACAATGTGGCTGCAGGTGCAAGCAGGTTTTGAGACTTGGTGGTGGACAACTTGAAAGATTTTCCTCTGATACTTTTTCTCTCCTGACTGAAATAGGAGGTGAAACCACCCTGGGAGGTGAAGAGAGGAGGGGAATAAGGAGGTGCGGGGGAGGGAGGAGAGCAAAGTGTTTGCCTGCTGCAGGTGTTTGGCGGGGAGCTTCAAGGGAAACCAGTCAGTCTGGTTTTTCCATGTTCTCAAATTGAGCTGCTTGAATTCAGGCTATGAATATGCGTTTCCTTCAGGAAGGGTTTTTCTCAGATGAGTAAGAGGGGCAAAGGAATTTGAGTGTGTTTGTAAGGGAGCAATTATAATGTGAGTTATTGCATCGAATGGAGATTTCAGGAAGATTCTACAGGTGCTGAACCCTAAGGACAGATAACCTTCTTGCGTCTGAGATTTCAGAGGTGCTACTGCCATTGATGGGGGCAGAGTCTACAAGGGAACCAAGGAGAAGACGGCCAACGTGGGCTAGGGGAAAGGTCACCAAATGGGAGTTGGTCAAGGAACCAGAAAGCTAGAGGACAGACGTTTTCACGAGAGCACAGAACTGTAGAAATGACCCCGGAAGCTGAGACCATGCCAAGTGATCTTAATGATCAGAGAGAAAATTTATAATTGCCCCAAACTTCTGGTAAAACATTTAAAACTCTTTTACTGCCAATTATAAACGTATAGAGAATTTTTTAATGGTAAAACCAATATTTAGTACACTATAAATACAAAAAAAACACAAGAATCAGTGCTTTATTTCTGTGTAAAAACTTTACCAAGAGTAGTTTGAACAATTCTTGCTTCCTCCTACTATTACTTACCTTTTCTCTGCCCTGATAAATCATCCTACTCCTTCCAAAATTTGATGTTTTGTGTTTTCACTGTTGTATAATTCCTCCAAGTGTCCTTAACATGAAGTTGTTCCCAGTGTCTCTTCATCCTTTGTCACGACCACCTGCTCGAACTGATCTGTGCGATCCGGGTGCAGGTTCCCCAGCAGTGCCCTGGTCTGGCCCAGCAGCCTAACCAGGGCTTGACACCAGCCAACTCCGTGGGCCTCGGAAAGGATGCGACCACACTGACTGCAGTGAACTTGCTTTTCAGTGTCTCTGTAATTAGTTTTCTTTCGACGTGACAAGTAATGCCAACACTTGGCCTAAATGCAAGCCAGACCCACTGGGATCTGTCATTATCAGTACTGTCTTCTATCCAAGTAGAAGTCTTATCTACCACTAGCAGTTTTCTGTTCCTAGAGCAGTTTAAAAGATGTGGACCCAACGTTACTGTGCTTTCTCTCCTTGTTGGACAGACAGGACCTTCGTGCAGGCTGAGGTCTCATCATCTCAGCTTCACTCTTGTCATTTTCAAACTTCCTAATCACTTCCAGTTTCATTTTCAGCTCCTCATTTATTTCTTTGATGCACTTTCAACTTTTTTGGCAAATTGTGTAAAACAAAATTTTAGTGTAAAACAGAATGTTCTTTCTGTGGTCCATTTTTGTAAAACACCCTGTGGGTCTGTCTCTGGGAGGCAAGGAGGCAATACAGCTACACACTTTGCTGTCTGTGCTGAGGCCCGAAGCAGGAGTACCTGGGTGCATGGCGAGGAGGCCCAGGCTGCATGGGGCCCATCGGTGTGGCGATCTGTGGCTGAGCACTGGGGGTGAGGTCTATGCTTGATGCACTTCCCTAGTCTGTGTAGCAGAGTAGCTGAAATTTGAGTCATGCTGTTGGGGGACTGGTGTTTCTGACTAGACTGCGGCAATCCGATCTGTTCGTGGCAGAGCAGTGCCCACGTGAGGGGTGCCTTACTGGACGGTGTGGACATCGAAGACACAAAGAATGGTAGCAGGAGCTGGGGTCCCCTAACTCTTGTCCTCGAGTGAGGAGAAGGAACAAGCCAGGGGCCGTGGGCAGCAGCGGCAGGCGGGTGTGAAGAGGTGTGAATGCACACAGCAGGCTTTCCAGGAGCTGGGGTGTTGAAGGCCAGAGGGGCTGCATCCGGGACCGAGAGGAAGAACAGATTGTCTTCTCAAAGACAAGCTTGGAGAAGCAGAGTTCAGATCAGGGCCATGCAGATTTCCCTAGCACCTGAAGCAAACGTCTGCGTCATGTCTGGTGTGATTCATCCTTGTGCTTCCTTAAGGACACTGGCAGATTGGTTCAGAAGGACGGTCCAGTGGCTTCTGCAGGCTCCCGGGGAAGCGGCCACAGCCGCGGACCGGGGAGATGCGGCTGATTGCAGCGCAGAGGCTCTCTTGGTACAAACCTCCACACAGTATGGCGGAGGAGAGGCGGGAAGGGGCCTCTGTGGTGGGAGGGAGGCCCGAACAGAAATGGGCACGAGACAGGATGAAAGGACAAAGGAGGGCATCAAAGTGCCTGATGACAGGGAGGTCAAGCGGGGACAGCAGCCAGAAGTCCTGCTGGGTTAGAGGCCTTCACCTGCACCTGGAATCCATCAAGCCTTGGGAAATGGCCATTCTCTTCCCTGCAGAATCAGACCCACAAGTGCAGGCAGAAGAGTTTGTCTGACTGAGGCGCCCTGGGCCGGGGGGTGACATGACCCGGGGCGTGCCTTCCAGACGGCCGCACCTGCAGCATGCCCCCCATCCCTCCCGAGGCGTGCTCGCCGCCTGGGGCACGGTGCAGAGTGTGGTCGAGCAAGACTGTGAGCGAGTGAGCCTGCAGAAGGAAGGGGCCCTGCAGCCATGGAGGTGGAGGAGAGGGGAGGATCTGATCCCTCGTGTGGAATTCAGCAACGCGCTGTGTACAGGGTTGGGGAAGGCAAGAGGCAGAGCAGAGCGAGCGGAAGGTACCTGTGAGACCTCAAGTCAGCTAATTCCAGCAGGTCACCTTTTAGGACGCAGGAAGCTCCCGGGCTCTCTGAAGTGCTGGGCCCGAGCGATCGTGCTTCGTTACCCGACATGGTTCCCACGCTACCTTCGGAGGAAGGTATCACTCTCTCCTGACACGCAGGTGTATGAGGCAGTCGGCTCTACAATTACAGAATCCTGCAAGTCCAGCAGGAAGGTGCACGGCTTACCACGAGGGGCCGCACGGGATCGTTACCACTTCTTCGGCAGCCACGGTTCACAACAGAGAACTCCCGTGTGGAAGACTTTTGGGCAACAATGACCATGTTTCTGCTGCATAACAGAACGGTTGGGCCTGGATTATCCAGCTCAGGGTAACACGTAAGTGAATAGAAAACTCTCTTCCACCTTTCTACCTTCCAGTCTTTGGACTCTTCAACTAATGGCTATATTAACCATCCATTAAGTTTGACATGGTTTTTCAAGCCCTAATTACAACTCTGAAAGTCACCTGATCACAGACATTATTGGTCGTCTCCTCCAAGCCCACTCCCTCCTTCCCTGCTGGACGAGCTCCAACTGATAGTCGTGTCTACTCTTTTCATGGGGCCATGTCCTCCAGCAAAGGGGCGATGCAGCCCCAGACCCAAGGAGTGAACCATGACCCATCTGGTCATAGACCGGAACATGATTAAATTATGTCAAGTCAAACAGATGCATGTAGAAATCTGGGGGGAGAGGGGGGAAAGACAGAAAACACCTGTCCCTGATCAAATGCCCAGAAAGTAAAATTCTCCTCTTTAAAAAAGAACAAAAACAAAGACTGGATTAGGTTTTTCAGTTCTTGTTCTAAAAAGAATTTAACTAACAGACTAACAAAAGGAATGACCACACCTTAAGCATTTTGATTGCTTAGGGATTGTTAAATACATTGTCTTTATTTCAAACTCAGTAATTCCTTTCTAAAGCATGCCTACAACGTATTAAAATGCCATTTCCAAATACAACTGCCTTTAGAAGTTTTCCAAAATCTATTTTTAGCATTTACTTGACACTTTAGAAGGTTGTGTCGTGATTTCCTGAAGCAACTTCTAATGGTCTTAGCTCTAAAAAGAATAAGCACTTTCCCTATATTAGAACCCACTATAAGCACGTCTATACTTGTCTCTCTCCATCCCTGTGTCTGTCGCTCATACTTTGTACTTTGGGGTACTGGAACGTTAATAAATACGATAGCTGGTACGTATGAAGGTGAAAACTCGGCCTTTACTTGTCGTTATTAAAAGAATACAGTGAAGCTTCAGCTGGAAGCAAGAGCATAGCGAATCCCGCGGAGGGTGCACATCTCCAAAGCCGCACATCTCGGGAGCACTGAGAGCCAGCGAGGAGCTACTCACAGTAGAGAGCGAACACCAGGGCCAAGGCGACGTACGTTTCCGTTTCATGTTTGGCGGCAGCCCAGCTGTCCCACGCGACATCCCAGACCCATCGGCTGGCGATCTGTGACACAAATTCCAAAGGCCGACTTTACATTGAATGTGTTAAGAAGGAAACTTTAAGTCTACACAGTATCTGAGTGATATTTAAAAACTGAAGTGTCCCGTTTCCCCTTTCCTGGACGGGCCGTCTTCCCTCGCTGCAGCGGTCCTCGCCGGCCGCGGGGACGGGCCGTGAACAGAGGGCCTGGGGGCGCGCAGGAGCCCCCGGAACCGGCTCGGCGTTCTGCACGCAGCCCTAGTCCGCTGCGTTACACTCTCTGATGGGGAATTTTCCTTTCTGTCCTTAAACTCTGTTCAAGGGAAAGTTTATGAGAGCCTTGTTTGGAAATAAAGAAACACCACTGATTTTCCAAGCAGGCTGTTAGAGAAAATTCTAAATCCTTTGCTGCGCTCACAAAGCCGCATGTTGTCTGACCACAGCCTACTTTTCCATGCTGGACACAAATGGCCACAAACCCTTCGGGGCTTCTCCCAGGACGGTGAGTCTATTTCTCCAGCCCTTGAGTCTGAATTGGCCCCGGGCCTTGCTCTGAGCAAGTGGGACAAGTGAGGCTTCCAGCAAACCCTTCGGAGGTCTCGTGCTGCCACCTGCTCCGAACGCTGTGAGGCCAGCCCCCCGGAGGGAGAGCCACGCCGCAGGAGGACGGCGGCCCCCAGGCCCCCGGAGCCCCAGGTGAGAGCCAGCCCGGCCCGGGGCCCACGAGCAAGGCCCGGGGGGACCGCGGGCTCAGGGGGAGGCCGGGAGACACAGCCTTGCAGCGGGGCTGCCCCCAAGGAGGAGCACCAGCGGCTCCTGTTCCGAGCTTCCGAGCTCTGGGCCATGTGCCGTCCCGTGCGCTCACCCGTGCACAGCGCGCCCAAGGCCGCCACCGCAACACGCGGCAGGTGCACGGGTGGCAGGTGCACGCACCCCGGGCCCGCCTGGCCTCGTGCCATGCCCGTGTGCTCAGGGTCCCCGCACGGCGGCTCTGTCCCCGACTGCAGACATCGGAGGGCCCGACTGGCCTCCAGGCCACCCTGCGGCCACACAGCCCTCGTTCTCTCCCCGGGAGAAGTGGGTGCCGGGAGCCCAGGCGGCCTCCGTCTTGCCGCCTGTCGCGCGGTCAGCAACCCCTGGCTGCTTCCACGCAGACCACACACCCTGGCCGGCTGGCACACGGGACGCTCGGCTCACTCAGCCTCACGGGGCCCAGCGTGGCCCCGCTGCTGAGCGACGGCAATCGCCTTGTTGCTGACCGAGGCCTCCGGACAGAGACGGCGGGGAGGGCTCCTTGCAGACCAGCTCATCTAACCCCGAGGGCAGCTGCGGCCCGGCCGTGTCCGGCTCCCTCCACAGATGAAACCAGCTGCGCCCAGGCCGCGGGCTCCCCCTGCGGCTGCCAGCGTTCACGTCCAGGTCAACCGACCCGGAAAGCAAGCCAGTCCCACTGTCTGTCCCATTGCCTTTCTTCAACCTGCCTTGTTTTCTTCCTCAAGCAGTCAAAACCCTCGGAGAATCGCGGTCCGCATCTCCCCATTTTCTGTCTTTTTCTCAGTACCTGACTTACCTTCCACTAGTGCTCATTATAAATTTACTGGTTAATTATCAAATGACATTAAACTGTCAAATTTGGTGCGATCAAGGAATAGGATAACCATATAGTTTAACAAATTATCAGTGTAAAATTGCCATTGCTGGGTCAGTACTTTCCAGAGGACACGCAGGGAAGGAAGATGGAGCTAACAAAGTCAGCCTTTGCCGGAGAGGCGCCTTGGCGGCCGGCAACACGGAACGGTCCGGTCGCAAGAAGGGACACCTTGGAGCACTGGCTGATAGGTGCTGGGTCGGTGCGGTACTCACGTTTATCGCCTGACCAGTCTTTTGAATAAACAATACTTTTATAATGAACTTGTAACGGTGGTACCCAAATTCTTTCACTGCTGACAAGATGCGGTCTGCTAATTCAAGCGACAAATGAGAGAAGACTTTATCATCATATTTGACATCTTTAAGACTTCCCTTTAAAAAAATAGGAAAAACTTTTTAATTTTCAAACCAAACATTTTCTACATAAAAATTCAAGAAAACATGTATCTAAATAATCCATATAACTTTAAAAAAATACATGCATTCCTCCTAACCAAATAACATTAAATGAATGTTGTGCTCACCAGTTTATTTCAATAACAATGTTGAATAAAGTTTATTTTGGTTTTTAATTATATTCACTTGTTCTTCATTACCAATCCTTAACCTGTTCAGTTTTCCTTTACTAGTCACCCCATCAAAAGCTAGCAGGGAGACACATGGGAATTTTAAAACAATGCTTCTGAGAATGCTATTATTAAGGAGATGAAGGAAATCTTTCTGTAATTTCCATACTTGCTACAACGCAGACCTGAGTTTTCCTAGAGCCTGGGTTTCCTGGACGGGACCTGCTTCATGTGAGTCCTGTCTTCCCCAGTCTCCCTGAATTGAAGCCCCTTCTCTAGCCCTCTCCCCGGGGCTTTGCACTCCACTGCTCTCTCTGTGGGCACGAGGCGGACGCTGAGGTCCAAGATTCCCGGCGTATCCGCTGTGGATTAATCACAGCTGGGGAGACAGATGTGCGTCATGAAGCACTGGGCTTTCCCACAGCCCGTGAGCCGACCAGCCCCCCCGAGTGAGCAGCCTGCGCGTGCCTTTGAATTACCTGGACAACGTCTTACCACGGTTCTGGGTCCGGCAATAACAAATGAACTCCCACCACTCCTACCAGTTACTTTGATACGAATGTAAAACCAAATATATTGCCTTTTTTTTTTTTTTTTTTGGTTTTGATTCCTTTCTAGAATGGTGCAGGGCCTAAAACTGGGTCCAGAAGCATCCATTCCCTCAGACATTGGCTGTGGTTCTTTCAGGAGCTTAGCAACGTCCATTCTCTTTTCTGAATCTGCTTAACGGACCTCAGGCTTCGCCCACATGGTCTTATTTAACAAGTAGAGTGCTTGCTCTGGGAAGATACCCACAAGCTCCAGCAGTATATACTATTTCTGCGTCTACAACTATGATGAACTTTCCATGAACCCAAGGGAAAATCCCTGGTCTCTTTATGACCCCAGCTATCCACCTACACAGCCAATCAGCTGTTCCAGGCCCTATCGTGCTCAATGCAATTCTGTAAATTATCATCTTATGTAGATTATCCAATTATGTAAATACAATTTTAAACCCTACTATATTCAGTAAATCTGAACTCAGTCTATGCGGTAAGATCAAGCAAAGACACACCAGAATATATATTCTCGTGTCACAAATACTTGCTTTTAGTGTTTAAATAAGAGAAGGTAACCAATAATTATTCTATTGTATCAAATTGAGTTGAATTTCTTTATTTCCTGCAGCCATGAGCCATCCGACAATGATTAGCTCAGCTGAGAAATGTATCTGTCTATGGTAGTAGAGGCTAGAGTAGGCCTCCTAAATATTCTACTGTAATAATAAGACTTAATTCATTCAAATAATTAACTTTGATATTAAAAGAGTATTAATCATTTATACAAAATAAAGAGATTCTTTCTTCCCAACAGCTAGCTCACATAAGTTGTTACTGAAGGAATGCACCTTGCAAACTGAAGGGAGAGGGAACTTGGAAACAGGAACATGTCTGGGGTAGACTCAGGCTTGGTGGAGTCCCACAGGGGAACCTGCCCATCAGAAAATGCCTGGGTGCCCGGTGCCCCGCACTCGACACCACAGATGAAAATGTGTTCCTGGGGTGTCTGGGTGGCTTAGTCGGTTGAGCATCTATCTGCCTTTGGCTTGAGTCATGGTCCCAGGGTCCTGGGATCGAGCCCTGCATCAGGCTCCCCGCTCAGCAGGAAGCCTGCTTCTTTCTCTCCCACTCCCCCTTCTTGTGTTCCCTCTCTCACTGTCCTTATGTGCCAAATAAATAAATAAAATCTTTAAAAAAAAAAGAGAAAAAGTCATCCCTCAAATTTTCTATAAATAAAAAATTTTTATTTGGTCCTTTAAGAAAGATGATGAAGGAATTCTTTCCATCTGAACAATGTAGCCTTCAGATACCAACACTAGAATAAATAATGTTGGTATTAATATTAGTCTTATAGTACTTTATGAAATTGAAAAAGCTTTTCTGGACTAGCCTGGAAACAACGGTCTTAAATGGCCTTTAGATTCCAGTTGGTTTAAAGAAGGGAACCTGTGATGTGTTAGCAGTTGCCTGACCTTAGATGCTTTAGTGTCCAGGAACTACCTTCTCACACCCATATACAGATTTAGTGTGCTTTGTTTAACTCATTCCTCCAAGTATGGGAAGACATGAAACCTGAGAGATAATTTATGGATAATTAAGAGTTGAAATAACTAAAGAATTAAATCTAGCTCACAGCATCGATGTGAAGATTCTTGAGTGTGACCACAAAGTATTTTCATATTTTCAGAGACAAATGCTACAAAAAAAATCAATCAATGAAATATATGGCCATAAATCTTAATATAATTTATCAAATCCCCAAGGCTAAGATATTGCTAACATACATTTTTATCAACCTACTGTCAGTATCTGCTGGACTTTAGTTTCTACTGAATGAGCTTGGAATTTTTTCAATGGCTCCATTCTATATGAATTGGCAAACTTTAATTTTGCCAGGGCACTCTTCCACTCTTTACCTAGATCGGCAATTGAATCATCAAATGGAGGCTCTACATACTGAACATCATGAATCGAGTCTCTCAGTCTTTCTTTTAAAATCTGTGCATACTGAAAGAGGGGGAAGGAAAAGGGAAAGAGATTACCTTTTTTTTTTTTTTAAAGATTTTATTTATTTACTTGACACACAGAGAGAGAGAGATTACAAGTAGGCAGAGAGGCAGGCAGAAGCAGGCTCCCTGCAGAGCAGAGAGCCCAACGCGGGCCTCGATCCCAGGACCCTGAGATCATGACCTGAGCCGAAGGCAGAGGCTTTAACCCACTGAGCCACCCAGGCGCCCAAGAGATTACCTTTTTAATTATAAAATGAAATTTTAGATTTAAGAACCCTAGTACAATGGGGCAGAGCTGACACAAAGTTTGGAAATCCATTCTGCCTGACTTCTGTGATAAAGAAGTTGCTGAATCCTAGATTCACTGATTTACTCCTGGCTATCAACTGGGTAAAAGAAAAAATAATCTAGCTAGCTAGCTATCATCTATCTAGAAACACAATTTGCATACATATATTTAAAATATCCATGGAAGATACAAAAGAATCAGAAACAAGAGAGGCCTCCAAAGAGGGCAACTGGGTGACTAGGAGACATGTGTGTAAAAACTTGCCGGTTCTCTACCCTGAGATTATGAAAATATTATCCTTCATTGTTTTCTTACAATTTCAATTATTTACTTTTATTTGTCTTTGAATAAATATTACCATTATTTACATAAGTCTTTACATAACATTTACATAAATAACAGTACATAAGTCTTAAGTTGAAAAGATAACAAAAGTATATTGATTTGGTACATACATTATTTTATGCTTTTGACATTCAACATTCAATCTGTGATGTTCAACATTCCTTAAAGAAATATTTATTCGGTGCCTAATATGGTCCAGATAAATGTTCTAGGCTCTGAAGTTACAGTGGTGAGCTCTGCTGTACTAGCTACGGATTCACTGTTGGGCTTATGTTAGCTCGTAATCAAGGAGACTGCATTCACGCAGGGATCACTCTAACAGACAGGAGGGCTGATTGACAATTGAAAGCATACAGGAAAATGAATAAGCAGATTTAAAGAGTAGCAAGTGCTATAAAAATAAAACCACGTGACTTGGTAGGACCTCACCGGGAGGGACTAATTTAGACAAGTGATCAGAGAAGTCCCCGCTGAGTGAAGTTAGATTTGGGCTAAAGCCCCAAAAGAACAAAGACTTCAAGGTAAACGGCATGTTCCGGGAGTGGGTTTGTGGTCGGGGTGGGTCAAGTGTTCTGGGCGAGGCCCAGTGGTGACATGGTGGGAGCTAAGAAGGCAACCAAGGAGCAGGTCGTGAAGCACTGAGTACAATGTAGTGGGCAATTTGGATTTTATTCTCAGAACAGTGGGAAGCTGCTGGAAAAGTTTAAGGACGTGAGTGATAGGTTCTAGATTAGTTTTAAAAGGTCATTCTGGCTGGTGTGGTGAACAGATTAGAGGGACAGCAGGGCTTGGATGAAGATGTTATACTTTGTAATGCTTTTTGCAAATGATGTTAACTAAGTAATTCTGTAACCTTATAATAGCTTTTCTAACCAGGAACATGGTTTACTTTGGCATTTATGTAAGAATTTTTATTTCCAAGTAATTTTTTTAATTTTGACATAAATCTTTCAATTTATTCTGAAGCATTTATTCTTCTGCTACTTTTGCAATGAGGCTTTAAGGTGATCTAAATTGCACCTACCTATTAAACTTTCATTAATTTCCATGTTTATTACCTCTAGATTTTTCTAAATATATAATACAGGTCTACCTATTTCTATCACCCCTCCTCCATCCCTTTCCATATTTTACTGCAGACACCAGTAGTTTAGAATGTAAATATTAGAAACCACAATCCTAGGAGTATTGTGAGAGTATTTATTCTCTACCACTGATGCTTCTATGTGGCAGAAACTGGCCCTGGAGCAATCCTTCCCATTCTTTGCCCACTCTGAGGGCTTTATCTGATTGGCGGATTGGCAAGAGAAAGTACATGACTAAGTGCAGAATCTTCCAGCTCTTCTCTGGCATTTGATTAGAACAAGTACATATCATCTGTTCAACCACTGCATATGTTTCACAGAGATAGGCCATCACCTTAGGCAGATACCATTGTCCAGTCACAGCTGTGACGGTTTGGTGAGCTGGTTTAATGTGAGTAGAAATGTTACCATTTGCCAGCCTGTTTTTCATCACTAATAGTTTGTTAAAATGGTTATATCATTTTTGAAAGTTTGACCAAACTTACATTCCTAGAACAAACCCCACTCAAATATACAATTACTATTATTATTATCATTATTTTACTAGAAGTTTATACTTTTTGACCTCCTTCACCTATTTTTTTTAGATTTCACATGTGAGATCATACAGTATTTTTCTGACTTATTTCACTTAGCCTACTGTTCTCAAGGTCCACATGTTATTGCAAATGGCAAAATTTCATTCTTTTTTAATGGTAGAATAAATATTTAGGATGTTTCCATATCTTGGTTATTTACTGTAAATAATGCTGCAATAAACATAGGGATGCATGTATCTTTTCAAATCAGTGTTTTTGTGTTCTTTGGACAAATATCCAGAAACGGAATTGCTGAATTGTACGGTAGTTCTACTTTTAATTTTGGGGGAACCTTCATATTGTTTTGCATAGTATCTGCACCCACTTACACTGCCACCAACAGTGCATGAGGGCTGCCTTTTCTCCACAACCTTGCCAACACTTGTCATCTTTTGTCTTTTCAATAATAGTGAATCTAATAGGTGTGAGGTAGTACCTGTTGTTTTTTTTTAAAGATTATTTACGTATTCATTTGACAGAAATAGAGAGAGAACATAAGTAGGCAGAGAGGCAGGCAGAGAGAGAGGAGGAAGCAGGCTCCCCGCTGAGCAGGGAGCCAGATGTGGGGCTCGATCCCAGGACCCTGAGACCATGACCCAAGCCGAAGGCAGCTGCTTCACCGACTGAGCCACCCAGGCGCCCCTCTCCCTGGGGTTTTGATTTGCACTTCCCTAATGATTAGGGATGTTGAGCATCTTCTCATGGACCTGTTGTCCATCTCTATGTCTTCTTTGGAAAAATACCTATTCACAAATTCTGGCCATTTTATAATCCAATTGCTAGGTTTTTGTTGTTGTTGAGTTGTACTTCTTTACATATCTTGGATACAAACCCCTCATCAGTTATATGATTTGCAAATAATCTTTCCCACTCAGTAGGCTGCCTTTGCATGTTGATTTCCTTTGCTGTGCCAGTTTTTTAGTTTAATGGAGTTCCATCTCTTTATTTTTGCTTTTGTTGTCTTTGCTTTTGGAGTTGGATAAAAAAATCATCACCAAGACTGATGTTAAGGTGTTGATGATTTCCTTTGCTGTGCCAGTTTTTTAGTTTAATGGAGTTCCATCTCTTTATTTTTGCTTTTGGAGTTGGATAAAAAAATCATCACCAAGACTGATGTTAAGGTGTTGACCACCTATTTTTTCTTTTTGGAATTTTAATTGGAATTATGGTTTCAGGTCTTACATTCAAGTTTTTAATCTATTTTGAGTTTATTTTTGGGTACATGTAAAATGCTGGTCCAGTTTTCTCAATAACCATCGAAGACCGTCCTTTCCCTATTGTATATTCTTGGCTTCTTTGTTATAAGTTAATTCACCATAAATGTGTGAGTTTATTTCTGAACTCTGTTCTGTCCTATTGATTTATGTGTCTGTTATGACAATGCCATACTGTTTTGATCACTAACGCTTTGAAATACAATTTGAAGTCATAAAGTGAGATGCTTCCAGCTTTGTTGGTTTTTCTCCATATTCCTTTGGATATTTGGGGTCTTCTGTGATGCCATATGAAGCTTAGGATTGTTTGTTCTGTGAAAAATGCCATTGGAATTTATTAGGGATTACACTGAATCTGTAGATTGCTTTGGGTAGTATGTACACTTTAATAATATTAATTCTTCCAACCCATGAACGTTGAATATCTTCCATTTGTGTTGTCTTCAATTTCTTTCATCAATGTTTTACAGTTTTCACTGTAAGACTTTGGAGGACTTTCACCTCCTAGGTTAAATTTATTCCTAAATATTTTCTTCTTTTTAATGCAATTGTGAAGTGGGACTTTTTTTCTTAATTTCTGAGAGCTTGTGTATAGAATTGAAATAGATTTTTTTCATATTGATTTTGTTGCCTGCAACAAATAAGTTTATTGAATCTAACAGTTTTTAGGTATAGTCTTTAGGGTTTACCATATATAATATCATGTCATACACAAATAGTGACAGCTGTACTTTTTCCTTTCCAATTTGGATGACTTTTCTTTCTTTCCCTTGCCTAATTTCTCTGGCTAGGACTTCCAATACAATGTTGAATAGAAGTGGTGGGAGTGGGCATCCTTGTCTTGTTCTTGAACTTAAAGGAAAAGCATCCAGCTCTTAACCAATGAGTATGATGTTCACTTTAAGTTTGTCCTGTATGATCTTTATTATGCTAAGTATGTTCCCTCTAAACCCACTTTGTTGAGTTTTTAGGATAAATGTATATAGAATTTTATCAAATGCTTTTACTGCATCTATCAAGATGACACAATTTTTAAAAAAGATTTTATTTATTTATTTGAGAGAGAGAGAGCATGAGTGGGGTGAAAGGCAGAGGGAGAAGCAGACTCCCTGAGCATGGAGCCCGACGTGGGGCTCATTCCCGGGACTCCAGGATCATGACCTGAGCCAAAGGCAGATGCTCAACTGACTGAGCCACTCAGGCATCCAAGATGATATAATTTTTATCCTTCATTACGCTAATGCAGTTTCACCCTGACTGTTGGGGATGTTAATCACCCTTGCATCACTAGATTAAATCCCACTTGGCCGTGGTGTGTGATCTTTTTAATATATTATAGAAGTAAGCCTGCTAATATTTTGAGGATTTTTGCCACTATATTCATCAGGTTTATTGGCCTGTAGTTTTCTTTTCTCTGGTGTCCTTGTACGGTTTTGGTATCAGGGTAATGCTGACCTCATAATATTAGTTTCAAAGTGTTCCCTTCTCTTTTATTCTTTTGAAGAGTTTGAGAAAGACTGGTATTAATTCTTCTCTGAATGACTGGTAGAATTCACCGATGAAGCCAACTGGTCTGGATGGTTTTTGATTACTGATTCAAACTCCTCATTAGTAATTGGTCTGTTCAGGTTTTCTATTTTAGGAATTTATACATTTTTTCTGAATTGTCCAAATTGGCAGCATATAACAGCGAGTAATATGATACTTTGTATTTCTATGGTATCAGTTGTAATGTCTCTTCTTTCATTTTTCTCCTCTTTCATTTCTGATTTTGTTTGAGCTCTCTCCCTTTCTTCCTTGGTAAATCTAGATAAAGGTTTGTCAATTTTGTTTCTTTTCAGTAAACCAGCTCTTAATTTCACTTATCTTTTCTATTGTCTTTTTAGTCTCTATTTCATTTACTTCTGCTCGAATACTTCCTAACTTTAACTTTGGGTCTCATTTGTTCTTTTTCTAGTCTTTGATATGTAGAGTTGGTTTGCTTATTTATTTATTTTTTCTTGAGGTAAGCATTTATTGTTATGAAATTCCCTCTTGGAAATGCTTTTTTGCATCCTATAAATTTTGGTATATTTCCATTATCATTTAAGGAATTTTAAAATTTCTCTTTTGATTTCTACAGTGACACATTGGTTGTTCCATAGAATGTTTTTAATCTTCACGTATTTCTTAATTTTTCCGTTTTTTTCTTATAATTGACTTCTGGCTCCATACCGTTGTGGTTGGTAAAGATGCTTGGTATTTTACTGCTCTTAATCTTATAAAGACATGTTTTGTGGCCTAACATGTGAATGGTCCTGGGGAATGTTCCATGTGCACTTGAGAAGAATGTATTCTGCTGCTCCTGGATGGAATGTTCTGTACGTATCCGTTAATTCCATCTGGTCTAATGAGTCACTGAAGGCTGATGTTTTTTGTCTGAATGATGTACTCATTGATGTAAGTGGAGTATTGAAGTCCCTTATTATTACTGCATTGCTGTCTCTTTCTCCCTTTATGTCTTGCTTTATGTATTTAGGGGCTCCTACATTTAGTGCAATATATGTATTTTATTTTTCTTACATGTTGTTGGACTTAATTTGCTGTAGTTTCATTAAGAATTTCTGCATCTATGTTCATGAGGAATAGTGAAATGCTGACCTCATAGGATGAATTGGGAAGAATTTCCTTTTCTTCAATTTTGCAGAACACTGTAATATTTGGTAGAAACTCACCAGAAAAGCCATTTGGGTCTGGAATTTTCTTTATGGAAAGGTTTTAAACTACAGTTTTAAACTTAACTTTAATAGATACAGGGGCTGTTCAGGGTATCTATCATTTCCTGAGTGAGCTACAGTAGTTTGTTCCTATATATTAGTTTGTCTAGAGCTGCCATAATAAAATATGACAGACCAAGTGGCTTAAACAGAAATTTATTTGCTCACAATCCTGGAGGCTGGAAATCCAAGATCAAAGTGGCTGCTGTCTTGCTGCCTCATCACATGGTTACCCTGCTGGGAATGTTTTCCCCTGTGTATCTGTGCCTTCATTTCCTTACAAGGACATGAGTGAGACTGCACTAGGGCAAACCTAACAGGATCAATTTAACGTAGTTACTTCTGTAAAGGCCTATCTCCACATACACTCACGTTCAGGTACTGGGGCTTCAATATATGAACCCTGGAACAGAGTTCAACCCGTAACAGTGTCTTCCATGGAATTTGTGCATTTCATCCAAGTTGTTGAAATTAAGATCATAGTTGTTTTTAGTATTTCTTTATGATCTTTTACATGTTTATCGGGTAGGTAGTGATTCCTTCCCATTCCTGGTATTGAGATTTGGTCTTTTTCTTTTCCTGATTAGTCTGGCTTCAGCAAGGGCTGGCAAACTTTCTCTGTAAAGAGCCAGCTAGTAAATATTTTAGGCTGTGCACCAATTGTGGTCATTGCCACTTCTGCTCCTCCAACTCTCCCCTTTCATCCTCTTCCTCCCCCACCTCCATCTCACCTTTTTAAATAACCCTTTAAAAATATACAAACCACTCTTAGCTCTCAGGCTATACAAACACGGGCAGCAAGCCGAATCTGACGCACAGGCTGTTGTTTGCCAACTTTTAGGCTGAAAGTTTATCAACTTCATCTTTCCAAAATATCTTTGGTTTCATTATTGTTTTTTAGGTCACTATTCATTGACTTGCACTCTTGTTTCAATTACCTCCTTTCTTTTGCTTGAGTTTAGATTGTCCTTTTTCTAATTTGAGCGGATGGTTGCAATACTGACTTGAAATTTTTCCAATATAGTTATTTAGGGCTATAAATTCACCCGACTGCAATAGCTATACCCTACAGTTTTTGAAATGTATTTTCCCTTTCAGTTGAAAGTATTTTATTTCTCGTTTTCTTTTACCCTGGGGTTGTTTAGAAGTGCATCATTTTATTTTCAGACAATTTGCATTGGTCTATTTATCTTCCTGTTAATGATTTCTAATTTATTCCATTACGGTCAAAGAACATACTTTGTGTGATCTGAATCCTTTTTAAATTATTGGGACTTGTTTTCTGTCCCAGGACATAAGCGATGCTTCGTGCACACGTCTAAAGAACACTTATTCAGCTGTGGTTGCATGGCGTTTGCAATAGAAGTGCACTGGTTCAAGTTATTACATTACTATTCACGTCTTTTATACCTTCATTAGGTTTTTGTCTATTCTATCAATTACTGATAGGGAGATGTGTTGAAATTTTCAACTGTGATTATGGATGTGTATTTCTGTAAGACTACAGGAAGTTTTTGTTTCCTGTACTTCAAAGCGCTGATTTTAGGTGCACAGACGTTTAGGATTGTTAGGTCTTTTTGATGGACTGACTTAACATTATGAAATGACCCTCTTTATCTCTTACAATATTCTGTTTAAAAACGCATTTCGTCTGATACTAATACGTGTACTCCAACTATTAGCATTCACATGGTAGATCTTCTTCCATCCTTTCCATTTTAACTTATTTGTGTCTTTATTTACATTCAGAGTGTTTCTTGTAGACAGTATATAGTTTCATCTTGCTTTTATAAGTAATCTGACAGCCTGAATTTTAGTTAGGGTGTTTATAATATTTACATTTAATGTGATTGTCATGATCGCTTAAATCCTTCCTATATTGTTTCCTATTTGTCCCATTTGTTCTTTGTTCCTTTCATCTCTTTTTTTTAAAGATTTTATTTTTAAGTAATCTCTACACCCAACGTGGGACTCAAGCTTACAACCCCAAGATCAAGAGTCACATGCTCCACCAACTGAGTCAGGCAGGTGCCCTGTTCCTTTATTTTTTATGTTTTCTCCTAAATTAAGTATTTTTCATGATTCCATTCTATTATCTTTTGGCCTATTAACTTTATTATTTTCCATGGGTAGCTTTAGGGCTTTATGTATCTTTCTCAGTCCACTTTGAAGGCAGGTCACGCCACTTCACATACCACGAGTCTTAACAGCGGCAGGAGCCTCCTCCTCCCACCTCTCTGGTCACTATGCTAGAGTTCTCACGCATGGACTTCTACATATGGTACGAGCCCCAAAATGTGTTATTTTGTACTTAATCAGCCAATTTTCTTTACTTTAAATTTTTTCTAATTTATAATTTTTAACTTATTATCTAAATTTTAGGTTGTTAACATACACAATAATTGGTTTCTGGAGTAGAATTCAGTGACTCATCGGCCAATAATCCTTAAACAGAAAAAGTTATGTTTATCCACATATTTACCACTTCCAATGCTTTCTTTCATCTAGATACATATTTACATCTCTTATCACGTTCATTATGCCCAAAAGACTTCTTTTCACATTTTGGTCAGTGCAGGTATGTTGTTGATGAATTTTTTATTTTTATGTATCCAAAAATCCTATTATATTGCCTTTGTTTTTGAAAAATACTTTCACTGGGTATAGAATTCTAGGTTGATGACTTCTTTCAACTTTAAAGATACTTTAAAACTAATGGAAGTGCCTCAGTTTTCTGGCTTGCATTGTTTCTGATGAGAAGCCTGCTCTCATTTCATCGTTCCTCTGTACCTAGGTTTTTTTTTTCCCTAGCTGCCTTTAAATTATTAAATCACTGATTTTAGCAATTTGCTACATGTTTCAGCATAATTATCATGTCTCTGTGCTTGAGGTTCACTGAACTTGGATTTGTGGGTTTATAGATTTCATCAGTTTGGAAATTTCTCACCCATTATTTCTTTAAATATTTTTTGCCTGCTTCTTTTCCTCTCACTTGGAAACTCCAAATGTAAGAATAAATATACATAATTTTGGGGCCTGAAATTTATTCATATCTCACTGATGTCTCCTAAGTAATATATTTTTTTCAGGTCTTCTTTCAAGTGCTGCCTCTAAGTTCACTGATTCTCTGTTCTGCAGTGTCAAATCTGCTATTTCCAGTCAGTGTATTTTACATCTCTAACACTGTATTTTTCAGCTGTAGAGTTTCATTTGAATTTAACATGCCTGAACATACAAGATGCAGTAACTTTTTTATCATATAAATATCATACAACTGCTTCAATTTAATGAAAACTAATACAGTACCTCTTTTGGAGTAATTACCTCAGTGGCCTTTTATACTAATTCTATCTTTGCCATCTGTCATTTCTGAGTGTTTTGTCTCTTCTCACTCTGGGTTGTATTTTCCTGTTTCTTTGTAGGTCTGAAAATATTTAACTGGACACAAGATACTGTAACTTTCACCCTGCTGTGCTTTTGCATTACTGTATGGAATCTCGAGCTTTTTTCTGGCACATAGTAATAGGAACAGTTTAATTCTCTTGAGACTTGCTTTTAAGTTTTGATAAACTGAACTAGAAAAATCTTCAAGTCTAGAGCTCTTTCTTCCCCCAGTACTGAGACAATACACTTCCTGGCACTCTAACCAATGTCCTGTGATTTACATGGTTTTCCACTTTTACTGGTGGAAAAAATAAATGATTCTGTGTGAGTCCACGGATTTTTTTCCTGCTCCTTTGGTGTTTCTTTCTCTGGCCACAGGTAGTTTCCTTACCAGACACACTGATGCTCGAACCAGAAGACTTGAGGTGCATCCTTTCCAGATCTCTGGAGCTGTCTGTGCGGCTCCCTCCTAACGCTCTGCTCCGCACTCCTACCAGCTTGATCTACCCTGGCTCTCAAACCTTTCTCAACTAAGCAAGAGCTCTCATAGGTGTAGGCTGGAATTCTCTTACCAGGGAATTAGAGGAATTCTTGAGGGTCACCATTCCTATTTCTCCCCACACCACAGGGATTACTATCCTGTCTTGCCTTACACCCCATCAATGGAAAACAACTGCTTTGTACTTTTTCTGCTATTTTCAATGGTTTCTGGTAAGTTACTCCATGTTGGCTACTAGTTGGAAGTCCTTTATTTTTAAGAGACTTAAGGAGTGAGTAATATTCTCTACCATAATTGCCATCTTTCTTCCCCACGATATACTCTAAGGATACAACTACACCATATCCTTAACAGTGGCTTTCAACTGCAATGATTCCCACGGGGAGAGAGCACGCATGCGTGGTTTGAAAATAACAGTGACACTAACTTGCTGAAAACTCACATCTCTACCATCTCTTCTTTATATATAATTTTGGCCTTCTGATTCCGTGTTCCTTTTATTCATTATTTTATCCTTTGATTAAGGAAAAATCTTTGTAATTACTTCTAAAAATTAGGAACGTTTTAAATAGGATCAACATTTTTGCATCTACTAAAATAACCTGACTCTAATTAATTATTTAACGTAGTGATACAGCATTCCCTTATGTTGAACCAGCTTATTATCCCAAAGTAAATGGAGTCTGGTCATAAGATGCCACTACATTAATAACAGTATCATATTAATATACCAATTAAAGGCTATTTGGGGCACCTGGGTGGCTCTGTTGGTTAAGCGTCTGCCTTCGGTTCAGGTCATGACCCCAGGGTCCTGGGATGGAGCCCATTGGACTCCCTGGTCAGTGGGGAGTCTGCTTCTCTCTTCCCTTCTGCCCCTCCCCCCAGCTTGTGCTCTCTCTATAGCTCTATCTCTAATACAAAAGAAAAAAACCTACAAGCTATTTTTCCAAATGTATGTATACAAGTGAGACTAACCAAGTCTTCAATTTTTTTGGTTATCTGTTTAAGGTTTTGGGACCTTTGGTTTGAGCAGCTCACAGAATGGAGAAGGCTAAAGAACCAGACATGGGAGGCACATCACATCCTCAATTCTGTCCTCCATTTGAATTAGTCCCAACCATTTCCTTACATTATTCCGTGAAGTGTTCAACTAATCAGCCATGTCTGGGTTTCACCTATACCACAAAGTTGAGGAAAGTGAGAGTCCCATCGAAAGTCTATCGTATGGGAAATGAATTAATCCTCCAAAGGAAAATGGAGATACTATTACTAGAAGAAGAAAAAAGGATGCAGCATATATAAAATTTAAAAAGACATTTAAATTGATTTAATTGTGTTGTGTGTTTTCATGTTTCCTATGCTCAAGAACAGAGGAATTCTCTAGTACCCTCAAGTTAGAAATTACCCATCAGTGCCCTTACTATCCTCAGGTACATTTAGTGAGCATATGGAGTGCATTCTCAGTCTCTTCCCTATTTCTGGTCTATTCAAATTTCTTACTCCTAGAAGCCTAGATCTGTTTTTTTTTTTTTTAATTTTATTTATCTTTTATATTTTGTTATTTATATTTATTTTTTTAAGATTTTATTTTTTAAGATTTTATTTATTTGATAGAGACACAGCAAGAGAGGGAACACAAGCAGGAGGATTGGGAGAGGGAGAAGCAGGCTTCCTGGCAAGTAGGGAGCCCAGGACCCTGGGATCATGACCTGAGCCGAAGGCAGATGATTAATGACTAAGCCACCCAGGTGCCCCTAGAAGCCTAGGTCTTAAAGACAGCTAAGAGTGATCACATCCATGTCAAATAAGCAAAAATGGCCTTGGTCCATGTCCCTTTATTCCCAGACTGTGGTCTATATACCAAGAGTGTGTGTGTTTGTGTGCATCCTTTAAAATTCGGGCTTATTAATTTTTCAAGACCACTTCTGCCCTGTAGTGGTAAGTTCCTAAAAGCACCTTTGTCTGCCTCAAAATACATAAATTTTTCTTCACTGCTGGTGATCTATCTATAAAACAGATTTATTACCAGGCAACACTGTTGATCATTGACCAACAGGAAGGTTAAGGGCACTAACCACTCCCTCCAGTAGAAAAAAAAAAATCTGTAATTTCTTCCTCCCCCCGAACTTAAATAGTCTACTGTTGACCAGAAACCAATAATATAAACAGCTAACAAGCACATATTTTGTGTGTTTTATACTGTAAAGAAATGCTTTCTCATATTGTTACAAATCTCCAAAAAATTGTTCAACGTATTTACTGAAAATAATCTGTGTGTAAGTGGATCTGCACGGTCGGAGCTCATGCTGTTCAGGGGCCAAACTGCACAGCGTAGCTTCTGGGAGCACGGAACTCCACTTTCAGAAGATTAAGGTTTCCAGCCTCACGCCGCTCTCTCAGTTGTTGTGCAACTGCTCTTTTTCCTCCTCTGGTCTGTTCTTTCCTTTGTAAAGTGGAGACATCACGAAGCTGTCATTAGAGCCAACATGTTTGGATTCCTGTTTGATCCCCTGAAATGTTGCAGGATCTTTCAACATCAGCGTTCTGTGTGCTCTTGCTCCTTTACCGCAGCGATTATGAGCCCAAGGAGGAGGTGGGGAAGGAAATCTCGAGATGAGTGGACCCGGAGTCCCGGAGCAGATGCTAGTCTCAGCTCTGGCCTTACAGCTCCCTATCCGCGGACAAATTAGTTCCTCACTTAATGTCTGGATAAGAGGAGGAGTCTCGATTACAATCATGGTTTACGGGCTATGGCCTCACAGAAACCCTGGTGTTATTCCACCCGTAAAAGTGATTGACATCTTCCATGAACTCCAGACATTAAGTGCCGCGTTTGTCTTTTCCTCCTGCAAGTCTCTCAAATCCTGAGACTGCAGCTGTTTCTGAGAACTCAACACATCTAACCCTGTCCCCGTCAACGTAGCGCACATGTAGCCCGGGTGCACCAGAGCCTCCAGGACACCAGGGAGCAGGAGGCTTGGGAGCAGGAGCTGGGGGAGCACGAGGGAGGGGAGCACCAGCCCGGGGAGCAACATTGCGGGGAGCAGGAGGGAGGGGAGCACGAGGAAGGGGAGCACAAGAGACGGGAGCACCAGCCCGCGGAGATGAGGGAGGGGAGGAGGGACGGGAGCACCAGCCCGGGGAGACGAGGGAGGGGAGCACGAGGAAGGGGAGCAGGAGGGAAGGGAGCACTAGCCTGGGGAGCACGAGGGAGGGGAGCACGAGGAAGGGGAGCAGGAGGGACGGGAGCACAAGCCTGGGGAGCACGAGGGAGGGGAGCAGGGGGAGGGGAGCAGGAGGGACGGGAGCACCAGCCCGGGGAGCACGAGGGAAGGGAGGAGGGACGGGAGCAGCAGCCCGGGGAGACGAGGGAGGGGAGCACGAGGGAGGGGAGCACGAGGAAGGGGAGCAGGAGGGAAGGGAGCACCAGCCCAGGGAGCACGAGGAAGGGGAGCAGGAGGGAGCGGAGCACGAGGAAGGGGAGCAGGAGGGACGGGAGCACCAGCCCGGGGAGCACGACGGAAGGGAGCACCAGCCCGGGGAGCACGAGGGAGGGGAGCACGAGGGACGGGAGCACCAGCCCAGGGAGCACGAGGGAGGGGAGCACGAGGGAGGGGAGCACGAGGAAGGGGAGCAGGAGGGAAGGGAGCACCAGCCCAGGGAGCACGAGGAAGGGGAGCAGGAGGGAGGGGAGCACGAGGAAGGGGAGCAGGAGGGACGGGAGCACCAGCCCGGGGAGCACGACGGAAGGGAGCACCAGCCCGGGGAGCACGAGGGAGGGGAGCACGAGGGAGGGGAGCAGGAAGGGAGCACCAGCCCGGGGAGCACGAAAGAGCGAAGCGCAAGGGAGGCGGGCCGCTCACCGCTCACGGACCCCCGCCACGCGCCGCCGGCCCCCGCGCTCCGGCCCCGCCCCCGCACTCACTGCCTCCCTCTCGAACATGCTGGGCCTCCTCTCCCTCCAAGGCTGCGGCGGCGTCGGCTGCAGCTGAGGCGCCGGACTCGGGGACCGCTTCATGCCCCGCCCGCGTTTCTCCATCCCGCCCGCCTCCACTCGCCCCAAACGTCTCAGCCACTTCCCGCGAGAGCTCAAGTCGCGCGCGTGCGCCGCGCCAGCCGGAAGTGCGGCAGGGAGGGAGGGGCGGGGCGAGGCGTGCGTCATCCCCCCGCGCCGGTAGCCCGGAAGCGGAAGTGGCCGAGGCAGAGCGGCCCGGGACCGGGGTGGGTTGCGGGGCCGCTGAGCGCGCTCTCGGCGTGCGTGCGGTACGGGCGGGAGGGCGCGCGGCGCCGGCGGCTCCCT
>LNAC01000187.1:3021462-3061147 GCA_002007465.1 Ailurus styani
GGCTCCCTGCTGGCCGGGCGGGCTCTGGGCCGCGCTCCCCGGGCCTCCGCCGGGTCTGTGCCGGCGCGGCCGCGGAAGCAGGTCGGCTTTGCGCGCTCCTGGGCCGCCGCGCCGGACCCCGCAGACGCGGCACTGGCCAGTTTGGTTCCCACACTAGAGCCCAAGGGGCGCAGTGGTGTAGGTCGGTCGTCGGGGCTGCGTCCTCGGCTTTTGTTCACTTCCTGTCCTCTTGCAACTAAACACGACCCCCCGCACCACGTACAGCGGTAGCTGCCGCTTTCCGAGCGTCCTGTTCGGCGTCATTCACCGTTAAAGCGGAGGCTCAGAATGCGGGCTTTTCTAAGCGGGAGGGACAAGGAGGCCGAGGAAGAGCCCCAGCGGAAGGCCCCGAGCACAGGCGCTGGGCGCGGCCCCGAACGGCCCCGGGGGGTCCGGAAGTGACGGTGCGGTGGGCGCGCGCGGCCCGCGACGGTCGGGAGGGTCCTGGCTTCCAGCCGGACGAGCGGCTCGTTTGTGACGGACGGGAAGCCGTCCGGCCCCGAGCACGAGGTATTGCGGGGTCTGATATTTCGTGATGTGACTGCGGTTTTGTCTCTGATCATCGAGAGGCGTGTTCTTGGCCGAGACCGTCGGTGCCTGGCAGTTCCCGTGAAGGCCCGCTTCTGGAAGTGCCTGTCTCTGGGTGGGGTACGGACCGTTGTGCCCCAGAGCTGAGGCTTGCGGAGGCTCGACGACGTGCGTTCCCCTCAGCTGCAGGGACGGTGAGCACCCTGCCATCCGCCCGCTTTCACGGGCTGTGTGCGGGAGGCTCTGCTGCGTCGGGGTCCCTTCTGCCTAACAGCTGACCTTGGTGCTCCAGGATCTTACAGTTTGGTTCAGGCTGCAGGGCGACGCTGCTGATAGGCGAATACAGCCAAAAAAGAAGACGTTTCTTAAAGCTTCCGCTGCCCTATCCAGGCCTGCAGAGCCAGATGGGCTCTTGTGCCCAAGTACTGTGCCTGCCACCTGCCACTCCGAAACCAGAGCGCCCGCGCTTTGCAGCCCAAATGCTTTTTAAAAATGCCAGGATTCCCTTTCGATATCAAAGTGACCCTTTAGGGTTCCCTTTCTGTATCAGTCGGAACACAAACCACACTAGGTTTTGAAGGAAGAGAATTCAGAGTGGACAAGGGGTAGAATTGTTACAAAGAGAATAAGAAGAGAGCTCTACGAGTATTGTGGGCTGGGGAGCCGCAGGAAGGAGTCACGAACCGGGGACACAGAACCGGGGACGTGGTGGGAACTTTACACCTTAGAGACTGCTTGGAAGGTCGCACCCCGCTGAAACTCGGATCTCTGAGGAGGAGGTTGTGCCGCTCAGCCCCGGGGCGGGCCTGGCTGGCAGTTCTGGAAGGCAGACACCTGAAGAGCAGGCCCTGGACAGTGGGCGGTGTGTCTCGGGTGGGGGCAGGGTGAAGAAGCTGGGCCTCCAGGTGCTGGAGAGACTGCAGAAGATCTCGCGCCCACCGCGCGCACCCACCGCACTACCTTGGCGGGAGGCTCTGCTGCTGCAGGGGAGAAACTCCCAGGGACGGGGGGAGAGGAGACCCAGGCTGCAGGCTGCGGGACAGGCCCTGTCTTCCTCCTGCCGTCTTGCAGTGTCCGAGTGAGGTCCCTGACCAGCTGAGCAGCACGCACCCTGTAGGGTCACGGCATCACTGATGATGCAGCGCGTGTTCCTTGGGTCTGTGGAAGGTTGGTTGGCGGCCAGAGCTGAGTGGGAAGTGAGGCTTCTGGGGAACGGGAGGCGTGAACAGTGTCACGGGAATGCTGAGTAGGGTGGAGGAGCTCAAGATGACCAGCTTCCAAACCAGGGAGCTGCTAGGGCTTCATTCCTCATGTTCTAACAGGCACCCTTTGACTTGATGAAGACCCCATGATAATTTTAGCCCCAGAGTGTGACTCCTTTGTAGGTTCATAAGATGATGTTACTGTACTGTGGGGATAATTATGAGGATTTTGGTGTTCTTTAATCCTTCGTGTAGAAACCTGGTTTTCTGCTGCTTATACCAACCACATAAGGAGTCAGAGGTATGCTTTTTACTTGCATTTTAGTTCATTATGCTTGATTTTCTGCTTTTCCTTTCCCCAGTGAAAAAATCTGCTCTTTTTGATAATTTGGGGACAGTATAGGGTCACTGGAAGGAACAAAGCAGTATCCATAAGATATACCAAGCTTCCGTAAACTCGTATCTTCACAGATAGTATTAATAATTTCACATCTTCAACATTTATTTGGAAAAATGTGTGTAAACTATTTTTAATTAATATTTAATCACACAGTTCACGATAGCAAGTGTGTTAACAGTAGCTGTGATTACTGCATCGTAGTTCTACAGTACTTATGTACTTAAGATCAGGGTTTTCTTGTGACTTGACTATGTAATTGATATTACTCTGTTTTAAATAGTGTCTTCTATGTTTTATATTTCAGATGCTGATAGAGGATTCGATTACCACTTGTCTTTCTCCCTCAGTCTATGATATGATCTGTAAACTCGGGTTTGAAGTCAGAGAAAATTGTGATATCAGTCGCATTGTGACTCCGAGGGGTGAAGTGTGCTGGGAGACCGTCACAGCCTGTGTGATTTACACACAGTCAGGTCTGTATGTTCTCTGCACCCAAGCACCTGTCAGTGCTCTTCCACTTAAATCGTCTCGACTCTAAAACTTTCCTTTCTGACCATTGTTTCTCTTAGTTAGAGGTGGTTATAATACAGACCTAGCTCAGAAGGGGAGAGGGGTCAGGTGACATGGGAGGGAATGAGGCCAGAGGAGCACAGGAGAGAGAGCAGAGCGCTGAGCCGCGGAAGCCCCTCGTGAGAAGGAGACCTTGGGTGGCACGGTCTCGCTCCAGGCCAACCGCCAGATGAAAGAGAGAAGAAAGTAGGAGTGCTAGGGATTCTGGGTAGGAAATGACCCGTATGATATTACACAGCTGTCTTAAATGTTCCAGGCTTTATTGTACATTTTTTAGAGCAGGGAAGTATGTTGGGAAATTTAGTAATAGTTACAAAAATTGCAAACGAATGTGCTCTGGCCCAGCAATTTCATCCCAGGAATTTGTAAGAGAGGCCCACTTACAGGTGTGAAAGAGCATTTGTGCAAGGTTACTCTTGGTGCTGATTGTAAGCAAAAATGGAAAAAAAAAACCCAGACGTTGGAAACAGCCCAGCCTACAGCATCACTCTGACAGAGGCACACGAGAGAGTGTTATGTGGTGGTACAAAGGAATGAGGAGCCCATCTCTGTGAACCGTGTGGCTAAGTGAGGAAATACGGGGAGCATGTAATTGTATTTGCTGGTGTATGTATAAATACTCCTAAATATACCGAAGGAATTAATAACTGTAGTTGCTGTAGGAAAGAGAAATAGGTGCCCAGAAGGGAGACCTTCACCCGTTGATACTTTTTGGGTGTAAACCATGTGAATGTTCAGTTTCAAACTTTTTTTTTTTTAATTAATTAATTAATTTTATTTTTTAATTCTTTGCCCCAGGGGTACAGGTCTGTGAATCATCAGGCTTACATCTTTCACAGCATTCACCAAAGCACAAACCCTCCCCAATGCAGTTTCACACTTAAAAAAAAATTTAAAAATTCACGTGTTCTAAAATAACATCATTGGAAATCTCACACTCTAATAATGTCAAGTAAAAAAATCAGGTTAAAATATTATGCAGTATGAATCTGATTTGTATAAACTTAACGTACAAGTAAAGTGAAGAAAATATTTTCTCTTGATTAACGTTTTTGTATTTTCCAAACCCTACTAATAGTGTATTTTTCTTTTATTATCAGATGAGCACTATGTAACTTATTTCCCGCAATATCTCAGTCTCTTTATTGTAAGTTTGACTATAAACCAGCTGTTGAATTCATGGAAACTTCATAATTAAAGCACGTTTTCTTTGCTGATTTAGGCATTTTCATCACATGATATGGAACTATGGTACTAACACTGGTTTTCTTGTCCCTGAAGCCCAGAGTCTGGATTACCGGGGCAGCGTGCGGCTGCTGGGCCCTGTGTGTGAGGCCGTCCACTCACATTTGTTATCTCTGACCAAGGAGCAGTTTGAGATTCGATACACGCCGTGGCTGCAGTGGACAGCTTTTCCAGAGGTTTGGCTTGCTAACAACCTTTAGAAATAACAGGACTTTGCAGAGTTTGCTTAGAGGCCTTCGCTACCTGCTCATCTTAAAGGGGTCTTCTGCATCCGCTGAGCCCTCCACCTGTGAAAAGACTTGAGGGTTTTGAGGGAAACTTGGACTGTTAGGCAGTCAGCATGGCCTGAGCTAAAAAACATCTTTGGAACAAAGGAAGTTTTTGGACGCGTTATCCATACGGGGGGTTGGGGAGTAGCTGGGTATGTGGGTGTTGGTCCTGGGACAGACGAGAATGGACCGCTCCAGAAAAAAAAGACCTTACGGACAGACAGTGAGGTGTCCTTGAGAGGGCGACAAGGACACCAGGTAGGGATGCTTGGCTTGTGGACGTGAATCGAAGGGAGGAGGGGTAGCGTGGGGCCTAGCCCAAACCTTGTTTGGCTGGTTGGTTGGTGCAAACCAGTCATAGCACTTGGCACATTTAACGACCACAATAGGGCAGTAACTCTAAAAGGTCTAATTCTAAAATACTTCGAATTCCCTGATGTAGAAAGGAGAGTCATTGCTTCTCCTCTTGTCACGGCTCTTACGTGACAGGCTGAACTGCCTCACGTTTACTGACTTAGAACTAATCAAAATGGGAAATAAGATTTAGCTCAAAATACTGACTTTCCAGATATGCCAGATTTATTGCTTTCAATAAACCTTTACTTTTTTTTATTTTTTTTTAAAGATTTTATTTATTTATTTGACACACAGAGATCAGATCACACATAGGCAGAGAGGCAGGCAGAGAGAGAGGAGGAAGCAGGCTCCCCGCTGAGCAGGGACCCCGATGCGGGACTCGATCCCAGGACCCTGAGATCATGACCTGAGCCGAAGGCAGAGGCTTTAACCCACTGAGCCACCCAGGCGCCCTCAATAAACCTTTAAATGAAGAAAAAAACGTTCCGAACTCCTTAGCTATTCAATATTCTTTAGATACAGTTACCACTGGGTCTTGAGCAGTGCAGGCCTAGGGGTGCCCACCCTCTGTGCAGTCCCACATCTGCATATAACTGATGGCTCCCTCGGAGCTGAACTGCTCATGGCCTACCCTTGAGCACGAGCCTAACTGATGATAGAAATAGTCGGTTAACACGTATTTTGTGTGTTTTGTGTATCGTAGACTGTAGTCTTACAGTGAAGTCAGCTAGAGAGAAGTTATTAAGAAAATCATGAGGAAGAGAAAACTACGCTTACAATACCATCCTGTGTTTGTGGGAAAAAATCCACATGTCAGCCGACCTGTGGAGTCCAAACCTGTGTTCAGGGGTCATCTGTGTATGTATAGACAATGTTTACCTATACCAAAAAGTCATGAAAATATACCGATTGAAACTTTCAGGAGTGTGAATTTCATAGTATTGCTTGAGAAATACTTCGAGAAATGTTTCTTGCTGGTCACAAATTCTGATGTTTGTCTTTTTCTACACAGTTGTTTCCTGAAATATTTGCTGCTCTGGAGAGCCTGCAGTGTCCCGCTGTCCCTCTAAGCTTAATGAAACTGACAGCGTGTCTGGAACGGGCGTTGGGTGATGTAAGTGTGAGACCTTGTTCTTTGGTTCACTCAAGTATCTGAACGAACATAAAGCTTTTACAGCTGTCCTCAGATTTCTTGATTTTAATTACTGTTTTCCTATGAAATGTAAGCATTTGGCACAAGTGTTTAATATTTTTCTTTTTGAATGATTATGAAATCAAAACGGTGTCTTCTCCGGTGCTTTTCTCCCTCATTTGTACAAACAGTGGCTTTACGAGTGGGTTTTTTCTTCACATTGTTTGGCTCCCTGCAGTGTGGCTGTAATACAAACCTTGTTTGAACTGCAGGTGTTTTTACTGAATGGGAAGGAATGCCCCTTTCTTTTGAGAGATCTGCTGGCATCTGAGGAGCTGGCTGAGGTCTTCGGGCGGCCTGTGGTAAGTTTGTTCACCGACACCTGGTAGGGTAGACCCAGCACAGCGCTGCTCGTGGTCGCTCGACTTTTGTTCCTCGGAAGTTGACGCTGCGGTAGGAAACACTGATGATAGCTGTAATTCGATTATATTCTCCTTTCCCGCCGCCCCTTTCAAAATTGCCAGTTTCCCAGCCACAAGACCCATGTCTCTCTCACCCTGAGTGTTCGTGTGGGGTGCTAGCTTCTGGTGGCATGGCCACTGGGGGCCAGCAGCTGAACAACTTGAACACTATTGCTTTCATTAATCATACATGAATAATTATCACAATAACATTCTAGAATAAAATTTTAACCATTTAGGGAGTGACACTAAAGTTTTATTCTAAAATATCCATTTTTTTTAACATGGGAATTTTTCCCCTTTTGCAACTGTTCATGCTTACAGTGAAAAAATATTAGATGCCAATTTAAAAACATGCAGAGCTTTATACTTTGTCAAGATTTTCTACAAGCCACGCGGCCAAGGCTGTTTAATGAAGAACCTCTCGGCAGCCGAGTGAGGCAGGGCCCGGTGCGGCAGAACGCCAAGACAGCGAAGCCCAGCCTGCCGAGCCGCGAGGACGCTGAAAATACCACCGTGACGCGTTTCCAGCTGGACTCGCTAGTTTTGGATGAGAAATCTGTTTTCAGTAAAGCTCCCCCACTTTACAGTGCTTCCTCGTCAGCTTAAAGGGCGCTTTGTTTCGGGGAGAGTATGGAGTGAAGATCAAGTACAAAATTCCTGTAGTTGCACTGAATTCTGAAACAGATGCAGGTGTTTCGACCTGTTGTTTGTTGTCTGCCTGGATGCGGTTAGCCTCTTGCCGACCTGCAGCCACTCGCAGCCCCAGACCCTTCTACTAGGTCATTGGCTTGTGTGTTTCTGATTGCGCAGGTGGTATGAACCACTAATTAAAGTTAGTAGTAAATTAAATTAAAAATAAATATAGCTAAAAGTATTACGATTACTAGTACTAGGTATTATTATTCAAGTATTAAAAATTGGTGTGAGCGTGAAGATTTTCTGGAGTTGCGTGGAGGCTCTGGTTGCCAGGGGTTCTGATGCTGAGTTGGAACCCCTCTTTCTAACTTCCGCTCTGGCTTGTCCTGCCCTTTGAGAGAAATTCAGGATTTCTGCATCTGTTTCCTCCTCTCAGCAAGAGTCCTTCAGGCGTCTGAAGACAGCTTTTGTTCCTTCCCCGAGTCTTCTGGAGTCTCGATCTTCCTTCTTGTAGGACTTGGATTTTGAATTCTTTTAGTCTCTGTATCTTCCATCTTTCCCGAATCTGTTCCAAAGTGTGGTGCTCCAAACCGAGAGGGCGCCCGGGGAGATGCGTGAGTCTTGCTGTCTGATAGGCAGGACCCCTGTGATTGGCGTCTTCGTAAGGGAAGGGACACAGCCAGGTGGGGGAGGCCTGGGCTGGGAGCATCCGCGGGCCGGCCCTCCTCAGGGTCTGCCGTCTGTGGATTTCCTGTTCCCTACCTGTGCTCTGTTTTATCTCGGTAGGAGGCACGCGGGGTGTGCAGGGGAGAGCAGTGCAGCCTGGGACCGACCTCGTCCCTTTACAGCTCGCTGTCAGCTCTCCGCGCCGCAGGCCTCCTGTGCACGGTGGGATTAATGGTAGTGCCCTCCTTGTAGGTCGTCCTGAGGGTGAATGAGTAATAAATACACACACAACGGGTTTGACGTGTTGAATGCCCAGGAAGTGTTTGAACACTACTGTTGCTCTCTGCCAGCCAGGCTGTCGGGTCTGCTGTAACCAGGAGAGCAGACATTCTCCCACCACCGTGTCAGTTTATTCCGCAGTTGGTGACTGTTTAACGCTTCAGTAATCTGTTCTCAACCTGACCAGATGGACGTGCTGAAAGTGTTCGTCGGCTCTCCGTGTGGACTCAACTTGCGGAACATCCTGTGGCACGGGTTCGCCTCGCCTCACGAAATCCCGCCCAAGTACGTTCTATGAAAGTAGTGTTCTCTCTTCTTTGAGGTACTTGAGTTTGTTTTATTTTGTTTTTGTTTTTGTTTTTAGATTTTATTTATTTATTTGACAGATAGATATCCCAAGTACGCAAAGAGGCAGGCAGAGAGAGAGGGGGAAGCAGGCTCCCCGCCGAGCAGGGAGCCCGAAGCGGGCCTCGATCTCAGGACCCTGAGATCATGACCTGAGCCGAAGGCAGAGGCTTTAACCCACTGAGCCACCCAGGTGCCCAAGTTTGTTTTATTTTGAATTTTACATCAGGGAAAGGTGTGTTTTGGGAAAGATGAGAGTTTTGAGGCAGGAATTTGAAGATCAGACTGAGGTTGGTGAACACCTGGCGTGTGACAGGGTTGAGACCCCACTGACTTCCAGCCCAGAGGCAGCTGTGAGGCGGAGCCTCGTGGAGGCGATGAGGGGCACCGCCTGTTGGTGACGGGTGGGAGGGGACCCTGAGAACTGCGCTCCCGAGCCTCCCAGCCCTCGTGTAGCTGAATTCCCACAGCGGGGGGAGTGTCCTGCAGCGGAATGCTGTTGTACTTTCTTAATTTTAAACTTGTTCCTTTGAAAGTAAATGTCTTGATGTGTACGATGGTCTGTTTTTCTAACGGATCCCGTGGTGTTGTGCTGCAGATACTGTTCGATGCTGGTGCTCTTGACCGCGGGATTAGGTCAGCTGCTGCAGAGGTACTTGGAGCAGACTGCGCGTGTGCTGCCACACCGACCTTTCGTAGCCCTGACGCACCTCGAGGAGTTGGCCGTTTTCCCTGGCAAGTACTGCACTTCACTGTTGCCCTTGAATGTGTCTTCGTAAACATAAGGATAAAGTCAGGAAGCAGCGTGCGGACTTGAGCCCTCTAGACGACTCCTTCCTCTCCAGAGACTAGAGAAGGTCCGCTTTCGAAGCTGCTTGAACTTTGCTACGTAGACCCTCACCTCTTACCCCGCGCCCCCTGGGTTGTGCCGGGCGGTCTTTGCGAGTCGTGGCTGCATGGCTCCGTTAGCAGTGCTAGGTGCGGTCCGTCCTCCAGCTGTGTGGACAGACAGACAGCTTCGGACTGTTCTGTAGCGTACATTCCCTTCTCCTTTTAGCCCTCCTGCCTTCGTGCGTGTAATCATTATGCCAGGAAGGCCAACAGCCGACGTGGTCTCCTCTGTCTCCTTGTGCGTTTTCTGTGACAAAGCCATTTACCAAATGAATGGGGGCGGGGACACAGCACTTTCCGAGCCCATTCCTTTCCCAGCCGTGTGGCCAGCGGTCGGAGCTGTATGTCTGACGTATGTCGTGCTGGGAACAGCCCAGGTCCCCGGCAGGCTTAGCCTGTGCGTGCCACGGACCCTCTGGTGGTCCGGTGACTGCCAGTAGCATACACTCTCTCAGACTTTATTTTTTAGAGCGGTTTTCAGTTGGGAACAGAATGGATCGGGAGGTGCAGAGATTCCTGCACACCCCCAGCCACCTCCCACCCCAGAGCCCAGGTGTTGCCAGGGAGGAACTCACGCACAACGTCCTCGTCAGGCAGCGGCCGAAGTTCACCTCGGGGTTGGGTCTTGTTCCTCTGTCTTCTGAAAATGTGTCTTCCTTTTCTTGGCCAGCGAGGTCAGCTGGTCAGCCCTGACGTCCTCCTCACAGCTGTGGCCCGAGTCACTAAGGAGGCCGCCGTGTGTGTCCCTTTGCGCCCGGGGTGCTGCGGTCACCTACGACGTGGGAGCATCCTGCCCGCGGTCTGCTTACATCCCCCTTCAATTGATGAGGGCGATTGTGCTTAAAGCTCTTTGTTAATTTGCAGACGTTACTTCTGAGGCCCTGTTGGTGTTAGAAGAGCTGATGAGGAGATCCACTTTCATCCCGAAGGTCATGATGCCGTACTGGGAAGCTGCATCACTCGGCTTCAGCTCACACAGGTAGGTGAGGAGGCTGGTCCCGCTCCAGCAGGGCCCAGCTGAAAATACCTTCACAGCATCGACTAAGGCGCTGCACGTCAGCCTCCTGGCGCCGTCGATGCTGATAACCATTGTTTGGAACCGTGTGTCCCGTGTTAAACCTCGTGTCCCCTCCCGCACCGAGGAGGAGACGAGTTCTGCTCTGTTCCCTGGTGAGCAAAGCAGATGCACGGGCACGTTGTGAGGCTCACGGCCTTTGCCTCCCTGCGGGTTCCATCGTCTGTACGTCACTCGTACCCTGAGAACGCACCCAGACGCTGGGATTTGAGTGTTTCTTGCAAGTGGTGGGAAGAATTGGGGAGATCTCGATGACATTTTATTTTGGAGATTCTCTTACGTCGGAACAGTGGAAAATAGATGGACGTTCATGGTCTAGGGAGACGGCGATTCTGCGTCGCTTCTCGTGTTGGCGAGTGCTGTCCCCCTCTTTGCCTCCATCACATGTTGGTAATATCAGGATCAAAGCACCGCTCTTTGGGTTCGGTGCCAATGTTTACTTTGAAAGCTTGCGATTTGCCCATTTTTCTTCCATTTCGCAGGTTTGCTGACTGTGCCATGTTGTTACTGACGCAGCTAGAGACGGGACTAAGGAGAGTTTTTGCCACTGTTAACCAACGTCCGGAAAGACTTCTGAGCGCTGAGGTACACATGCTCTAGTGATCAATGGTGCTTGCCACTGTGTGGACAGTTTTCTCCGCCTAATTAAAAGTCTTTAATACCTCATTTTTGTTTACCATTAAATAAATTTTTTGGCTAAGAATTTTCTTTGGAAGGCTTGAGTGTCATTTTTTATGCCTTCCTATTATAATGATTTTACATGACTTAGAATTATTTGTGACTATTTCTGATAGTTCTGTATTTCCGAGTTTCTCAAACCCGTCATAAAAATGGAAGCCGTGTGTTTTCCGTCTGTAGCCATTACTGTCACGCAGCATGGGAGCCCCAGGAGGTGGCCCTGTTGAAGGGCGCCCCTTGCTCCGGGCCAGGACTGCCAGGGAGGCTTGGCGAAGCTCCTGGGGGGCCGTGTGCCCGCTCGCCTGTCAGAGGCTGTGGCGGGCAGCGTCGGGCCGTGTGGGGCGGGGCGAACGCCAGTGGCCGCCCTCCCTGGAACTCTTGTTTCTTTCACTTGGTCGGCTTCCTCTTTGCGCCCCTTCCCAGAGGCATCCTCAGAATTCTCTTCTCAGCCCTGCGCTGCCCGGATCTGCCGCCAGGAGATCTTACTCCCTCCCACGTCTCAGCCGCCTACTTCCAGGGGAACGAGGATTGGAAAATAGTTTGAACCTAACGACACGAAGGCCCGACCCACGCAGAGCTGTCTGGGCGGCCGGCACGGCGCCGGGACAGCCGTTGGGAGCGTGAAAAGCAGCTGTTGTCCCAGGCCGTCGTCTCTAACGCAGCTCATCCGCCTCCCGAGTTAGGCTTCCCGTTTGCCGAACGTTTTCAGACGTTTGCCGTTCTCCCCAGGTCTCAAACTACTTTATTTCTAAAAAGCTCACTCTTCCTCCCACAAATTTGTTCTCTGGTGTTCCCTGTCACCCCCGTCCGCTCTGGCGCCGGGCCCCAGCCTCCCGCACCATCTCGTGCTGCGTCCCCTTTGTCCACTCTGTCCACCCGGCCCGCTGCTCTCAACGCCGAGGCCTCCCCGCTCCTCTCCCAGTGATGAGCATTCCTATGTCTCTTACGGCCTCATGTGCTTCACACTGTAGCGCACCCCAGTACCCGCAGCGAGCTCCACGTGCGCGTGGGGCACGCTGGGGACTCCGTGTGGTCCGGCCTTCCTCTGACATCACCGAGCACGCTTGCCGGTTCCAGAAGGTGTCTTTCCGCAGGCTCTGCCCACTGTCCCTGCCTGACCACTTGAGGCCACGTGAGTGACCTCCCAGAGCCTCGACTCCAGTGCAGCTTCTTCTCTTCCGTGTGTCCTACCTCCGGTTTATCTCCGGCAGTTCTGCTTTGCCTTCCGTGCAAAGTGCACTGCTCGCGTTTGTGTCTTTTCCTGTCGGCTCGGCCCCAGCAGTGCCAGGCAGCGTTCTGCAGCATCCCTCTTCGAGCAGAAAGAGCTTGAACCCCGGCTGTCACAGCTCTCACTCATGTGCGCTTGGGAGGACTTCACGGTGGCAGAAACAGATTTGGTTATTTACATGTTATTTGACCACACAAGTAAATAGCATGACGGTTCTTATTAAAGAACATCTTATATTGTAGGCCAGGCTCCTGTTCACAATAAACATGGCATCAATGTATTTATAAGGCAACACACCTGTGGAAATGCTTTATGTATAAGGTCTCTGAGGTCAGTGGAAGGTCGGAGATGAGTAAGACTGTGACTTTAAGAAGCTTATGTACGAGAGGTGAGAAATAGGACTTTTATACCAATTCCTCAAAACAAAGTAGACGTTGATGTACGCGGTTTGTGGAGGTCAATGAGAAGTCCAGTATTTTGGAGGCAGTTGGATTTTAGAATAGATCTCGGGAAAAGTTTTACGGTCAGCAGCTTTGGGTTTGGGGAACTAAAGGTACAGACTTTATAGGTATTTTAGGTCATAATAAATGTTGAAGGATATTTCATAATGTTAAATTGAAAATATGTTGATGAGCATTAATAAATGAGACACTTTTTTGAGGGCTGGCCTCCACAGAAAGCTGATTTGATCACAGCGTGTATAAAATCTTACTGAATTCCTCAGCAGCCTTTTGAGGTGGGCACTTTCATGTCCCATTTTGCAGAGAAACCTGCGGGGGAGGGGGGGTGCCCAGGGTCTCACTTCTGGGGAGTTTGGAAGCTGGGAATAGATGTTGAGGCAGCCGGCTCCGGAGCCTGTGTCCGTAGATGGGACCAATTACACCAGGAGGCGTGCAAGACACAGGCCCTTTGTGGGAGAGCACGTCCACTTGTGCTCATTTGCACACATGTGTGTGTATGAGTCCTGTGTGACGGAAGAGCCTGAGCTGAAGCGCGTGTGAGAGCAGAGTTGGAACGGGGCCCCACGGCCAGGTTCACCGTAGTTTCACGTCTTTGGTGACATGCTGCAACGCCAGTGACGTTCTTCCCGAAGTGCTACTAGGTTAAGACTTATTTTCAAAAACAGGTTTCATATTTGTGGCCGTTTACTAGAATTGTTTTTTCTCCTTTGAGTAACATCACTGTACTTACATTTTGTTTTAATTGTTTCTTTTCTTTCCTTTTCTGAAGTCCACGGCTCTTTATACCACCTTCGATGAAGTAAGTAACCTACAGAGTATCTGGAAGCAAACAAAACATTGTTTTTTATTGCACAGGCAATGTCGATAGTCATATATGCAAAAAACCCCATTTTATTATATAGAATTAAGTGTAGTTTTCAGGCTAATTTTGAGATCCAGTATGATTAACCCAGTTTCTGAAGTTATAGAAAGAGCAACATTGGAAAATGCCAGGAGATACTAATGTTATATGCTATGATTCTTTGGAGGCTACGTTTTAGAATTAAGGTCAATGCTTGTTTTGCACATGAAATATACATGAACTGCGTTTGTAAGTGTAGACTGCTGTGTTTAATCTGTGAATTGGGTGTGTGATTCTGAAGCTGGAAATCTGGAATAATAAAAATTGCCATTGAAAATATCTTTTATCGGGCGCCTGGGTGGCTCAGTGGGTTAAAGCCTCTGCCTTCGGCTCAGGTCATGATCCCAGGGTCCTGGGATCGAGGCCCGCATCGGGCTCTCTGCTCTGCAGGGAGCCTGCTTCCTCCTCTCCCTGTCTCTCTGCCTGCCTCTTTGCCTACTTGTAATCTCTCTCTCTGTGTCAAATGAATAAATAAAAATCTTTAAAAAAAAAAAATATCTTTTATCACGTTAGAGTATAGAGGCTTTTGTGTGTGTGTGATCCTGGATAGTAATTCTATAGCCTGAAGTGTGATTGCACAGTTAGCCCATCTGAGGAAACCAAGGGAGAGTCTCTCTGGAGAGATTTGGGTGTTAGATTTCTTTGCCTTTAACGTAACTCTTAGATTCCTTGGTGAGTGGGTGGTGGGTGGGATTAAGCAATGTACCCGTTTACCTGTAGATTTTATTGCATTAGGTCATTCATTTGCTATAATTTAATCCATAATATGTCTGATGCCGTGAAGATTAAATTAGACATTGCGGTCACATCTGTATAGGGTTAGGGTCTGTAGGGTTGGGTTGGTTGGGTCCCAAACTGGTGTGTTAAGAAGTGGTGTATGAAGTAAGTGTGATGTGTGCTTCTGTCCACACACACACACACACACACTCACATGGTGCACACTCAGGTGCACTCATGTGGACACATGAGTACACCTGAATACATACATACACACATGCATCTAGACATACAAACACACATGAACACACACTTGTAGATATATGCAACACACACCCACATGTAACACAGAAATGTGCACACAGACATCCATGGATCCACAGAAATATGTGTCAGTGCACATGAGCATCTTGTGCACAAATACACTTGTACAGGTGTGCACCCCTGCAGCTGTACACACAGACACACCCATCAGGAGACGTCCAGGCATGCATGTATGCGTAAACACACGCACGTATGTACACGTTACACACAGACACACCCATCAGGAGACGTCCAGGCATGCATGTACACGTAAACACGCACGTATGTACACGTTACACACAGACACACCGATCAGGAGAAGTCCCGGCATGCGTGTACACGTAAACACATGCACGCACGTATGTACATGTTACACACAGACACACCCATCAGGAGATGTCCCGGCATGCGTGTACACATGAACACATGCACGCACGTATACACACGTCACACACAGACACACCCATACAGACACAGTTGAGATGTGTGTCCATATATATCCCTAAAATCATTATATTGGTTAAGAAAAGAGGTGGCTGCTGTGTCTTTGAGACTCTGCCCTTATTTCCTTTGCTTTGGGCTTCTGGAGCATGTTGTGACCAAAGAGGCTACGTCTTTTGACCCTGAAGACCCTGTATGTGCACTAATTAATTACTGTATTTATTTTTGGTGTTTCAGATATTGGCAAAACACTTGGATGATGGTAAAATCAATCAGCTTCCTCTTTTCCTTGGAGAGCCTGCAATGGTAAAATACTAAGCCTTTTCCCATCTGATATTCTAATACGTATGGATGTGATTAGCACTTCTCCAAAATGAAGTTAATGCTGGCCTGTGATGTGCTCACAAAGAGCGCTTCTGGACCACCCCCACATGGTTTCAGCGTCGGATGAGATGTGTGAGAAGGGGCACTGAGAGGCCGCAGGACAGGGAGAAGCAGGGGCTTTGTTCAGGCAGGAGGAAAGTTCGCTTCCAGATGTGGACAGCTCAGCCTTTTCCTTCAGGGGGGATGTGAGTAAGACCGGGTGAGTTTTACTAAAGAGCTGCTGCTTTCCGCTTCCTTGTCAGTCCTGCCTGAACAGCAGGAGGCAGTGAGAGAGACCAGGGCTTCCCGGAAGGGTCCTGCCCCGAGCAGCGGGGGCCGCAGTTAGAGATGGTTCCCAGGGAGAGTCCTACCCCCACCCCGAGCACTTAGAGATGGAGCCGCACTTAGAGATGGAGCTGCCGGGGAGGCTCCTGCCCCGGGCAGCAGCCGGCCGCAGTTAGAGGCGGAGCTCCCGGGGAGAACTCAGGATGGTACCTCGGCTGTATGACTGTGATGAACTGTCTGTGTGAAGCTGTTTTCTTGTCTCTATAAGTGGACACTGCTGTCCATGGAGATGTCAGGCACGGGCCCATTCTTTCTTCCCTCAGTTGAGAAAACTAACAGAATATTTTCTCTGTTTGTGTTCTGAAAGGAGTTTCTTTGGGATTTCTTGAATCATCAGGAGGGCCCCCGTATAAGAGACCATTTAAGCCATGGGGAAATCAACTTACCTGAATTTCCAAAAGAAGCAGCAAATCAGTTGCTATCATTTTCCATGGTCCTCTTACTCAGATTCGTTGATGAAGATCTGTTGGCAGCCTTTAAGGTAATGTACAGGGAAGAGAACCATTAGATTTGCTGTTACTCAGCTGTGACAGAATACAGTTTATTTTTAGATGTAATTAACCCTTAATCACCTTTTCTCTAAATCTATCTGAGCTACAGTCTGCCTCCATCAGAATGCATAAATGTGACTTGATTACATGCAGGTATTTGCTACAGCAGGTATACCAATACTGTGTGATCAAACCAAAGACCAGTGTAAAACAGGATTAACTAAATATATCAGAAAATTTTACAAATGGTGATTAAACTGGTCGGATGGAATATTTGCATCAATCAGTTAACTAATTCTTTTATTACCTTATGACAAATAATTTGCATTAGTTGCTGATATTTTAATCTTTTTTTCAAATTATACATGTCCCAGTTCCTGTACAGATTGTTGAGAGGCTCAGACAAAGCAGGAAGCGTGATGGGGAGAGTGATAGCACTCAGGAGCGCCTTCTTGTGGGGCCAGCCCTGTTCAGGCGCGGGCGCCTCCCGTCTTTCCAGGAGCACACGGTGCAGCTAGAGGAGAAAGCTGGTGGTGACTCGCATTCGTTCTGCCTGATTTCTTCCAGCTGCCTGCCGTTGCTACCAATGTACCCTCACGGATGTGAGGTGGTCCTCATGGGGGGGGCGTGAGTTCTGACGTGTGCAGCACGCCTGATTACACTGTCTCAAACATCCTGTTCACTTGGGCGCATGTGTAAGGCAGTCTGTACAAGTACAGTTCTGAAGCAGAACTTACCAGCAAGACCGTGTTTTTATCTCTGTGTTTTGTGTTACTTTGCTTTTATTATTTGTTGGAAGTGTGCGATTCTTTTGTGAACAGTTAATGTTGTTTGCTCCATTTTATGCATTTTTATGGTTTTATTAGCCGCACTTTCCACCCACTGAGCATGTTGCTTCTTACTTGTCTTGAAGTTTTGAAGCCTTTTCATTTTGGCTTATGTATTTGGAATTATTCTTTAAAAACCTTCTGCTTTCCAAAATTATAAACATATACATGCATATCCCTGGTACCTTTATAGGGTTTTTTTCCATTTATCTCTTTTGATCTGCCAGAATTTATTTCATCTGGGAGTGAGTTAGAGAGTCTAGGTTTACTTGTTTTTGTTTTTTTGTGGGTTTCCCCCCCCTTTTTTTGACAAAAGGCTTGCACGTTGGCCCGAGAGCATTTGGAAGACAGACATGCCTGTAGTGTGTGCAGTGGATTTGGTCTCCTTGTGTGTCCGGACTCATCCTCATGACAGAGTTCAGTGCCTGTAAGGGTACTTTCCCACCTCTCTTCTCTTTCAGAACTTCCCTGCCTCCTCCCTGTTAGGATTGTAGGCAAACTTGTGTAGTTACAGTACACACAAAGTCCCAAGACTGAGCAAGCAACAAACGGGAATGGGCTCTTGATGGATTCATTTGGGGTAATTGATGGTTTTTGCAGTCGTGAATGTTACTCCCAAATGTGGTGTCTCCATGTCCTCAGCCTCCCCTCCCTGAGGCTCCCCAAGTGGCAGCGCCATCCCGAGACCAGAACCCTCCTCTCTCTGCGCGTCTCCGTCCTGTGTTCCGTCCTGCGCCGCAGACTGCGTCCCCAGCACTCCTGCGTCGTGCGCTGGGCCAGGCTGCCCTGGCCTCGCCTGCCCTCCCCGTGATGGCCCTTTGTTCTCACGTTAGCCCAGCAGCCGGAGGGGTGCTCCGTGGGCCCTCCCTCCTCCTCCCCCCCCCCATCTCACGTCTCTGCTGGGCCACGGGGCCTCTTGTGGCTTCATCACTAATCTTCACGCGTGTGAGTGGTGGCTTCCCCGTGCGGCGGTCGGCCCGCCTGCCTTGTGCACAGAACCTCCCTGCTGGGTGGTCGGACTTGGGTTTTTGAGCGAGTGAAAGGTTTGCGTCTGGATATTTAGTGACTCGCTTCCTGCTGTTGAGAATTCTGGGCAGTTACTGCTGTGTGGGAAAGTGACTGATTGGTGATTGGGTATTAGGTTAGTCAGCTGCCAGCTCACTGACTTTTCTTTTTGTTTCTGGTAGTTCTCAGTCGGCCAGCCTGGCTTTTCCAACCACACCATCACAGCTGCAAATTGTGTCATTTTTATTCTTCTTTCCGATTTTACGTGTTTAGTGATAGGACTCTCTTTCCATTGTACTGATTTTAAATTTTTAAATTCCCATTCTGGTTTGTTTTTGTTTTTTGTTTTGGAGACGTTTCATATATTTTCAGTTGTTTGTTTGGAGTCTTCCTTCTGGAGTTCTAGTGTCACTGGTTATGGACAAAGAGCGGCTGTGGCCTTTGTTATTTATCATTGTTAACTGGCTTCATTTAAAAAGCTTCTGTTGGTTATGATTTGACAACCATCTCAGACCTGCTTCAGTGAAGTCTCTCGCTCTGTTGCGGCTGAAGGAACATGGTGAAACGGGGGCTCTCGTGTGACTCGCACTCAGCAGGAGAGAACCGGGGACCTGAGCCCACGTCGCAGTAACCCCTGTCTGTTTTTTCTGAACCAGGAAAAGGTAGCGGTACGATCGTTGGTTGGTCTTGCTGAGGGCTACAGCGCTCGCTTCCACCCAGTTTCTCAGCTTAAAAAACAGGTGAGCCGCACGTGGGCCGTCGGGAGGGGTGCGCATGGCTCCTGTGGCAGAGACACCCAAGGGGCCAGGCGCCCTGGCCCCCCAGACCTCAGGGTCGCGACCAGAGGCTGCCACTCAGGAGCGTGGCCTCGGCCCCTCAGCTTCGTCCCTCTGAGCCTCACGTCCCGCATCCTGCAGAGGCCGTGATGACGATCTTGTTTCCGGGGATTGAGTACTTGAGGCCTGGCGGCTGGCGCAGCAGGTTCTTGCCTTATCTCAGGACTGCCACCCACATGCCACTGATGAAGAATGGCAGTGTTCCTTTTCCACGTGGGACCAGAGTTTGTTCCCTTGTAAATTAGATCATGCAGACCACAGGCTTTTGAGCATTTCTTCCAGGAAGTTCCAGTGTGGAAATGAGCTGGGGTACTCTATTCTCCATGTAGCGGATATGCAGGGGGCAAGGGCGGGGTCGTCTCCCAGAGCAGAATAGTCGTGATAGTTGCTAACGCAGATGTTCATCAGTGAGCTTGCCTCTAAGCGGAAGCTGTAGAACCACACGTAAGGCTTTGGGGGGAGAGTCGCCGCGGCAGCTGGGAGAAACTGCCCGAGAGTCTCACTGATGACATCGTAAGAGAAGCAGCGTCAGTTGGAGGGGCTGTCGGCCGTGGACGTGCAGAGAGCTCTGGATGCGTTTCACTCTCCTGGGGCCCCGTGAGCGATGACTTCACCCCGAATACCTGTGTCCCGCGGGTTCTCGTTGAGCAGCGAGGCATCGGGCTGCAAGGGGGGACACCGGATGCCTGCAGCTCCCCACCTGCAGAGTCAGGAGGGAGGAAGAGAAGGGACTTGCAAGAAGGGGGACGTCCCAGAAGGAAGAGAAGCTTCAGGAAGGCAGGCTTTGCCTATAGACATCTGCAGCCGAATCTCCGGCCTCACCAGGCCCCTGCTCTTTGGCTGCTGCTTCCACGGCCCTGGTTGGGGCCCCCTCCGTGCCCCACAGTGGGTGGTCCCGACCGTCACCCTCCCCTGCAGCCCTTATTCCTGCTGCCCATGATGTCTTTACTTTTCAGTTAGCGGTCCTGCATCCCATTCTTTTTAAGGCCCCCGTTCTTACTGCTGCTGCTTCGGGCAGCGACAGTCAGTGGTGTCAGCGTTCAGTCTGCTCACACTTTCATGAGTCAGAAGCCTGGCGTGGGCTCCCCTGGTTTGGTGTTCCATCCGAGAAGATGACACGTTGCTGCAGGGCCTCCCAAGAACCAGGGAGAGGTGCCGCCCTTTCTATCCTGGCTTCCAGAGTCACACATGCTCACCTCCCCCGTGTGGTCTGGGTGAAGGCCACTCACCGGAGCACGTCGTGATTCGGGAGGGGCGTCGACCTCAGCTCTCAACAGCAGGGGCTTCAAGACTTGGCTGATGTGGTTTAGAACTACTCTGCATATCAACTACCTCGTAATCTCCTGTTAATTTCGTTGGCCTTCACTTACCTGATCATATTGAGTAACTGAGACCGACCACCTCATTTTAAAATGTTGTAAGATCTGTAACGATTTTACCAGCTCTCCTAGAAAGCGGTTGCTAGGTTCATAACAGTTTACAGACGTATTTTCCAGGCTGTTACTATAGAATCTTTAAAAGTGGTACAACATTTTCCTCTCAGGTGCTGAGCTGTGAGAAGAGCATCAGGATTTGGCCCCTCCTGCCTTTGCCCGAAGAGGCTGAGGAGGCAGCCAGGTGAGTTATGTCCTGAGGTCATGCAAACTGCACAGTCCACAGGGGACGCCAGCCTCTGCGTAGGTCCCAGCCATGCCCTGGGAAGGCCAAGTACAGGGGGCTCGCTCGGCCTCGTGGGCGGGGCAGGCCACTCGGTGGGGGCGCAGGGGGAGCGGCGTCTCCGCTGAGGGCCCAGGCGGGTGGTGGGCCATTTGGGCAGACCAGGCACACAGGAATGAGGGGCAGCCTTTGGGGGGAGGAGGATGGTGTCTGCTCGAAATATTTAGTGGGAGATTAGACATAGGATCTAAAGGTCAGGAGAGAAGGGGGGATAGAGATTTTGGAGTCAGGATAGAGCAGATCCGTGTCCTAGGAATAATACTTGGATGATTTGTTGCTGATCTTCTGTCAACCACGTATGTTGCTTTTCGTGTATCATATTGTTTATTGTTACCACTGCCTCTGACACTGGCTTTTTTGTTTTATTTTTGGGAAAACTAGTCGCAGATTAAGTGAACCATTAAACGTTGTGCACGAGCACTGACGGGGCATCTTCATCATTGTCCTGTGTCTGCCTCTCCCGGTTTTCAGATTGCAGGGTGCTTCTGAAACACATGCCTGCCAGGCTCTCATCTCAGAAATCCTGCGCGAGCTGCTGCGCCACCTGCCTGAGAGCGACGGCGTCGTCAGCGACTGGGACAGCCTCTCCGCCGGGAGGTGCGTCTCCACCACCTGTCTGGAACTGTCAGAGCGCCGACCAGCGTGTCGGGGTCCCACGCGCCGCTGTTCTCCGTGTCCTGACGTTTGCGAGCTGGCGGCAGCGTTCGACCCCACTGTGGTCGTGCTGCGGGAGACCGGGGAGCCCAGCCTCTGTGACTCGGGAGGTGCCCGTGTGCCCGGCAACGCTCTCCTGCACGCTCCGTGTGAAGCCTGTGTGTCTGTGTGAGTGTGTGTGTGTGCGTGTGTGTGTGTGGTGCCCGCAGGCCTGAGCACAGCGTGTAACTGGCCCCTGCTCCCCAGAAGCTGACCGTCCAGGGGCCCCGGGCGGTGAACCCGCCCCACGAGAACGTGCACTCTAATCCCCAGGTGGCCCCAGGCGATCCGGGAACTCTGCGGCACCCCCGTCCCCACTCTCTTCTGTCCCAGAACCGTCCTGGAAGTGCTCACCGTGCTCCGAAACATCAGTGCCCACTGCGCCCGCGTGTCCAGCCAGGTCGCTGCTTCGGCGGAGCTGAGACACCAGCAGTGGGTGGAAAGGAGGCTGCGTTCGCGGCAGAGGCAGACCTACCTGCACATGGTCAGCAGGTGTGTGGCTCGCTGCGCCGGTCGGAGACGCCGGCCCGGCAGGGCTTCTGCTGGCGCGCAGCTCTGGCTCGTGCTTGCGGGGGACGTTACAGTGCATAGAGGTTTACACCCGGTTGTGATTCTGGCGTGAGAGGGTACGGGTGCTGCTGACCCCAGTGAATGTCTGGATTGAATGTGTTAACAGCAGGTTAACTTGGGTACGCCCAGCGTTCTGTGTCCTTACCTGTCGTGTCTTTTAGGGTGTTCTCCATCCTTGAGAAAGTACCACTTTGCACACATTCCTAGAACTCTGGGTTAGAGTTCTGTAAGCTTTTAACAGGCTTTCCTTGGCTGCTCCTGGAAGGTACACTCTTACCAGCAGTTTGTAAGATGATGCCTGTTGAAGTTTCATTCTTCCCCAAACGGTATATTTCCAAACAATGCTGGTTTCGTGAGCAAGATAGTATCTTACTTGGATTGGAATGTCTTTGTGTTCTGGAGACGCTGACCACGTTTCCATGCTTGAGCCATTTGTGGGTTTCTTCTTGGGAGAGCCCTTGACCAAGTATCAGACTGTAGGGAAGATGCTGGCAGACGGACAGAGACCCAGAAGCAGTGGGAGGGCTGGCCGTGGGGCCAGCGGCCTGCTGCCCCTGAGCATGAGCAGCGGCTGCTGGGAGGCTGGGCGGCGGCTGGCGGGCACTCCTGGAGGGTGGGGGGGCACAGGGCAGGCGGGCGCTCCTGGAGGGGGGGGACAGGGCAGGCGGGCACAGGGGGAGGGCACATGGGGAAACAGCAGCGGCCTTCTCTTGAGAAGTCTGAATTTAAGTTCCCCTGGAAAAAGGATTGAAAAAGAATTTTTACTGATAGAAGTGAAAAATACTTACGTGTTTGTCAAATTTTAACTTACTTCGTCTTTTTTAGTATTAAGCTTCTGTCTCCTGTGCTTTACCTCATTTTATTGCTGATTTCCCTGGAATTGGTCAACATTCATGTGGTTCATGGAAAAAATACCTGTGAATATCAGCAGTATCTAAAGTAAGTGTATTGTACGTATAAGAAATGGAACTGGGGGGGCGCCTCGGTGGCTCAGTCGTTAAGTGTCTGCCTTTGGCTCGGCTCAGGATCCTGGGATCGAGCCCCACGTCGGGCTCCGTGCTCGGCGGGAAGCCTGTTTCTTCCTCTCCCGCTTCCCCTGCTTGGGTTCCCTCACTTGCTGTGTTTCTCTCTCTCTAATAAAAAGAAAAAAAAAGAAAGAAATGAAACTGTTTCAGTAAATTTAAGTGATTTTTCACTTCTGTTGGTTTTATTTTTTACACTCCCAGTCTTGGTTGGCTTTTTACTGTTTTTCTCTGTGCATTTTGGTGCACGTTTGTGAACCTTTAAAACTAGCACCCATGTAGGCTCATTTCAGAAGATTACACGGGATGTGCTTGCAAAGGCTTTCAGAATTCCTCATTCTGTATCATACCACCACCGCCCAGGGGGTGATTCTGCTGGTGCTTCACAGGTAGCACGTAGCTCGTTTAAAGTGAACGTGAAAGGAGGACTGGCGTTTTCTTAAACGTGGAACCCGGGTGGGAACCAGGCGTCCGCCATGCAGAGTGTCACGGGTCGGTGGTTCCAGACGCCCCCTCCGTCCCCACCTTGGCACTGACGGCAGTCTGCGCTGGGGGGGTGGTCTGTGTTCGGCCACCTGAGCCTGCACGGTGGGAGCAGCGCTCTGGCCCCCGGCGCCGTGTGCCCGTAGCTCCGCGTGGTGACAGCCCAAGGTGACGCAGACCTTGCCACATACAGAGTCATCCCTGCCTGAGGACCACTCTCTAGATGAAGGATTTTAACTTATAAGTTTGAAAATATTCAGAATTAGAAGTTGGGGAACATTTCAGCCTACTTGGCAAACTAGAGAGAACTTGGAAAACAGAAGCAGGACAAGACCCCCACCTGTTGGAGAAATGACCAGGAGCCGTCGGACACACACCCCTCAGGAGCGCTGTGTCCCGAGGGGAAGGTGTCTCCTGCGAGGCACCGGCGTCCGCGCGCAGGCGTGGGACACCCGGGGCCAGAGAGTGGCACCCCCGCGGGCTGGGGTGTGCATTGTGCGCTCACGGGGCATTTAGTCCAGGCGGTCTCTAACGCCTTTGCTGGAGCTCCGTTCTGTCACGTGCAACCATGGTACCTGCTCTGAGACTGAGTGTAGCAAGGTGCTCAGGCGAGTCACTCGTCTGGGATCCGGGTGCCTCTCCAGGGACACGTGCAATTCTGCAGCTCTTCCTCTAGCTTCGCTTCTCACTTGTGTCTTACGTGTAGTTCTTTTTCTTGACTTTACAGACAAAAATCAAGAACAGTACTTTAGTTTTAATTCTAAAACGAAAAGAATAAATTTAAATTATTGCATTTTATAGTAGAATAAAGAAATTAATATTTTTCATTAAAACAGGTTCTTAAAGTCAATCTTGCAGTACATGGAGAACCTGGTGGCTTACACCAGCCAACGGAAGAACAAGTGGAATGAAACTATCAATCTTACACATACAGCTCTATTGAAAATTTGGACTTTTATTGAGAAGAAACAAATGTTAATACATTTAGCCAAGAAATCCACAAGTAAAGGAGTCTTATGAAAACACCTAGAAGTCAAGATGCTTTTGGCTGCCTCTGAAAACCCAGCCTGAATAGGTTTTACCAGCATGGAAATTGAAAAAGCAAAGGTAGGGTGGATTGCAGGCTCTGTTCGATCAGGGATCAAGTTTCGTTTCTCTGCAGCTTTCTGAATTGCTGTTCCTGCCTTCGTGTGAACCTCAGGCTGTAGCGTTTTGGTCCCCACACCATGACGCAGTGTCCAAGGGGAGCTTTTTATCCACATGTCGTCCAGAAAACTTGAAAGCAGTCACTGGCCAGGACCCTGCCCTCTGTCCTTACTGCCCAGGCTGGGTAGGCTCCACTCCTGAGCCACCACGTGGGCACAGAGAAAGAGTGTGGGCCAGTCCAGCCTTATCCCTGGAGCTGAGAGTAAGGATGGGTGATCCAGATCCCGGGCGACAGAGCTGGGGAAGAAGGTCGGGTGGGTGGACATGAGAGCCAGACAGCAGGCTTGCCCGTCCGTGTGTGGCCGGAGAGCAGGAGCCCTGGCATGTGTCTGGGTAGAAGGGTCTTGCGTAGGCGCGGGGAGAGCTGGAGGAGTGAGGGTGAAGGGTGCGGTCCCCCCGGTCCTGCGCGGAGAGCTGAAGTCCGTGATTCTCGAGGGCCGTCTGGGCCATGGCAGTTGTCTGCAGCATCTGTCTCCAGAGACAGCAGCAAAGCCAGCAGCTCTCAGACCCGCTGTGAGGCTGTCCCCGACCTCAGGTCTACATATGCGCTAGGCCACGCGCACTGAATCGTGGCCTCTTTGCCACTGTGCAGATCTCCCAGCCAGGTTCTGGCCCATGTTCTAGACCAAGGAATGCTGTCCACCCCGTGTGTTTCTGGATTTTCTGCTGTCGGAGAGCAGTGCCGAAGAGACCTCAAAGGGAAGGGGTGGTGCTGTGGGATGACAGACATTCCAGAACATTCCATCCATCTCTTTGCCAGTTCAACACCCACCACCCCATTTTAAACTAAACTCTGGGTAAGGACAGAGAGCACTGAGCTTTTGACCCTTCCTTCTCTGGTGCAGATGTAGACCCCAGATCCCACATGTGCGAGCTTTTGCCCCTGGGATACAACCTTCTCTGATGTAGGTGTAGACCCCAGATCCCACATGTGGGAGCTTCTGCCCCTGGGATGCAGCCTTCTCTGATGCAGCTGTAGACCCCAGATCCCACGTGTGGGAGCTTCTGCCCCTGGGATATAACCTTCTCTGATGCGGGTGTAGACCCCAGATCCCACGTGTGGGAGCTTCTGCACCTGGGATATAACCTCTGATGTGGGTGTAGACCCCAGATCCCATGTGTGGGAGCTTCTGCCCCTGGGATACAACCTCTGATGTGGGTGTAGACCACAGATCCCGCATGTGGGAGCTTCTGCTCCTGGGACGTGTTCTTTTGCAGTGGGCACACCCTTCCTTGGACCGAGTCTAATTAAATGATAATTTGCTGGATTAGCCACTCTAAACCTGCCTGATGTTGGATCCACAATGAAAAAGGGGACGTAAGGAGCTGAGGTGTTTACCCAGCACGTGAAGGGTTAGGTGGAGCTCCTGCACACCTTGCTTTTGCTGCTGGTGAGCTGGCAGTTGTTGGCATTAAAAATTTACTTTTCCGCAGCTCTTTCCGTGTTCCTTTGCCCTCAGCCAGTGGCTTCTTTGTTGGTGTTCCTTCCCTGGTGGGTTGACGCCGACTCGTTCCTAAGAGGTCCCCCTCTAAGAACCTTTTCTTCTGTGGGCAACTTGTTTTCCATGGGCTCTGATGCTGGAAATGGGCATTCCGAGAGGTTCCGCAGAAGATCTCAATTCAAGACACACTCCTGCCTGTCCCCGTCTGGCAGCAGGCTGTCCCCGAGGGAGTGGGGAGCGGTGACCCAAGGCGTTACAGTCAGCCGGCTTTGCCTTTTGGTTCATTGGCATGAGGCGTCCGTGCAGCCAGATGGCTTCTCAGCCTGCAGGCCCGTGGGACGTCCGTGGGACACCCGTGTCCCTGGGTGGAGCAGACCTTAGGAGCAGATATTCACACTGGCAGGGCCCAGATTTTGAGACACGCTGGTGGCTGAGGTCTCCAGAGGGACCGTCCCCGCGTCACGTGCTCCCTCCAGCTGTGTGTTCTGGCGTGGGAGAGACCGCGGTGTAAGGCGTCGAGGGCCAGTCAGGGCACAGGCCCCGCTGCAGGCCGGCCTCTCGGCCGGAGCCGCCGTCGGGCCGGCTGCTGGGGAGCACGGAGCCGCGCCGAGGTGGGGCCCGTCCGCGCCCTGTTGCCGGATGCTGCGTGGGGTGGGCCTCTCGGCAGCAGCGCCGTCGGAACCCCGGCAGCGAATCAGGCTTTCTGGGAGCCGCCGGCCGGCCCGGAGGGGTCCCGGGCGTCCGCAGACGGGCCGTGGAGTCCCTGAGCGCCCACGCGGGAGACCATGTCTGCGCGTGGCTCGTTCGGGAGCTCGGCTGCTTCCCCTTCCCCGGCCCTCGGCCCCGCTGAGGTCCACCTGCCACTGCTTTCTGGTCCCGCTCCTGCCGAGCCCCTGACCAGCACCGCCCGCTTTCCTGGAGGCCCGTGGGCAGGGCCGCTGGCGCCCCGGCTCTCGGACACGGCGTCGCGGTGCTTGAGCTGCCGGGCTCCCTCCCACGCTTTCCGGGGCACCCCCGAGGCTCCCGGGCCCCACCTCACGTGCTGCCGCGGAAGGAGACCCCTTTCCAGGTGGGGCTCCCGGCTGGCTTTGGTGGCTAAGTAGCCGACGCCCGGCTTCGGCTCAGGTCGCGGACTCAGAGTCGTGAGACGGAGCCCCACGTCAGCCTCGGTGCTTGTGTGGCGTCTGTTGGAGAGTCCCTCTCCCCTCTCTCTCAAGTCAATAAAATCTTATAAAAAGCAAACCACCGTTTTCAGCGGCAGCGGCAGCGGCTCAGGAAACTCGGGGAGACCATGGGCACGTGATGATGGGCTCGTTGCCGGTGCCGCGGACGTGCTATCGGGGGCCGAGCCGTCTGCCGTGCCTTCAGCACACGCGTGAGCCCCGTCTCGTGTGTGGGTCGCTTCGGGTTGACGGTGACGTGCTCCGCCGACTGCCCGGCCCGCAGCCACCGCGGGTCCGACGGCGCTCCGAGCAGCTCGCCCCGTGGGGACCGGGCGTCCCCGGGACTGCAGCGTCTGAGTCTGTCCTGGCGGCTCGGAGGCAGCCGGAGCTCGAGAGCAGGATGGCCGCCTGCGGGGTGGTCCTCCCGGTTCTGCCCCGGGAGCCGTGGCCTGTTGGCGGCTGTGTTGGTGCTGCGGCCCGAGGGGCAGAGCACTTTCTCACGCCGGGCCTCACGCAGGATGGCCGGTACTGTGCGTTCATTGGTGACTGTCCACACAGCATGCCCACGTCTGGTAAACGTTGCTTCCAGAAGCTGAGACTCACTGGTGTCTTCCCTGGTGGCCGGGGCTGTGAACGTTCCCTGATCGCTGGATCCCTGCAAACGTCCCGAGCGCTCCCCCCGCATCCATGTATCTCATCCAGGGCAGCTGCGCCCCGTCAGCGCGTGTCATCAGCGCTGCGCTGTCAGCACGCCCCACGGGGTGGCGGGACCGTCAGTGGCCATGGGTCCCCCGGTGTACACGAGCACTGGAGAGGTGGCCCAGCTCTTCCACGTGACCCCGGGGCGCACACACTGCTCCGGGGGTCCTGCAGCGGTGTACGGGGATGTGTGCCGGAGCGGTCCCTGTGGCCGGCCGTTCCAGTAAAGGGGCCCCACCTGGGGCAGCGTCTGCCGTCGGGTTGTGGTCTGACGCCCTTGTGCCTTCTCCATAGGTCCCGTGGGCACAGGTCCCATGACTCACGTCTGGGATTCCCATTAAAGCAACATTGCTTTTGGTTTTTTACCATCTTGGAGGAAAGAGGTCACTCTGTAGGTCTCTGCTCTGCCCTCCCCACTGTATCAGACCTTGTTTGAGGGTCAGAGGACCCAGCCCTCCCACTAGGAAAGGGGTTCTGGGTCTGTGAGCTGGCTGGTGCTAGGAATTTGGGGGAGGGATGTGGTTGTGTCAACTGGCTGTGGGGACAGTTTACTTATTCAGACCGAGGGTGGCATCAGTGGCTGCCCACATATTATTGTCCATGGGGCTCCCTGATTAACCGGCTACCACCCAGGGCCTCTGGAGGTCTGATCTTCCTGCTTCCCGCTCTGACCCTGCAGCCTGTTCTGGGGACCGTTCCAGGACCTGACACTAGCTCCCGTCCTTCCCAGTGAAATTGGGTAACTAGCGTGGATGGTGGCAGTTCCCTCTGTCACCGTCGCCTCAAGGGGACGACAGTCACCACAGACCTGCCAAGGATGCCGGGGTCCCCTTACCAGTGTATTTTCTCCATGCCTGGATGCTGCTCCTAGACGCTGGTACCACGTAAGCCCCTCGTTAAAAACCAGCTAAAGTAGGGGCACTTCATGGCTCCATCAGCAAAGCGTCCGCCTTTGGCTCAGGTCATGATCCTGGGGTCCTGGGATCAAGCCCCACATCCGGGGCNTTGCCCGCAAAGGGGGGGGTGGGGGGCGCCCCCCCCCCCCCCCCCCCCCGCCACTCCTCCTGCTCGCATGCACTCGCTCAAATAAATAAAATCGTAAATAAAAATAAAACAACCAAACTCAAATACTCGTACCTTCCAGAGCTGGTGGGTCTCTCCCTCTGAGGTGTGTCAGGGAAGCCAGCCCGCGGCAGTGCGTGTGCGCCGTGGCCATCGGGAGGTCTGGGGTCTGGAACGTCTCGCCCAGCCAGCACCGTGTCGTGTTCGCACCCCGCAGCAGGGCCCTCCCTCCCCAGGGTTCTGCCAGCGTGCTGCGCAGGAAGTTAGCAGTTGTGTTCTCGGGTGAAACCCTGTGCTCGTCTCCGTCCTGGTGGCTGACCCTGTTCCCGAGGTGGAAGCAGGAAGAGGCGGAGGCGTTGAGTCTCCGGGGGTCCTGGCCGCCGGTCGGGAGCCGTGTCCCCGTCTCCCCACAGGAGTGGCTTCGGGCAGTGCAGAAGGACGTCCCTGTGGCCGGGGGGGCCCTCGGGGACTCGGGGTTAGGGGCCGGCAGAGCCCACCCTGAACGCCCGCCTGCGCCGGGCCCCGGGCCTACTCTGCTCCGCGTCCTGGCAGAGACGGCAGGTCAGTTTGCCAGGCCCCCGCCAGCTCCCCGCGCTCGGCGCACACACGCCGCGGCTGCCTCGGACGGCACGCGTCCTTGACGGGCACGGGACTTGTCCTCCGGCCCGCCTCCCTGCCCTGACCGGCGTCGGGTCGCTGGCCGTGTCCACTGCTCGGGCGCCGGGCTCCAGGCAAGCCGCCCGGAGGACGTGTTCCAAGTGCTTTCTGGAAAGCCGCTGGAGGAGGTCCGTTCCCCGCAGCAGACGCGGCAGAACGAGACCCCGGGTATCGGGTTCTTCCCGTGCTTTGGGTTTGGCCCCGCGTATGGTCTTCGTCGGGCCCCAGAACAGAGCCCTCCTTCCCATTCACCGAGTTGAAGTTCACAGCACTAATGCTAACAATGCTGATTTGTGAGTTGACAGTTAGAGATACTGTTCACAAAACCAGACAGCTTAAGTTTGTGTGAACAGCAGACCGTGTCCCCGTCCGGAGAGGCTCGAGGCCCTCGGGTCGTGAACAGGCACGTCGTCCCCCAGAAGGCTCGGGAGCGGCTGGGAGCGGGGAGGCAGACGCCGCGCGAACGCTGGAGAGAGACCGGGGCGGCGGGTGTTTGCTGGAGCAGATTCAGTGCCCGGACGCAGCGTCCGGCCCATCTGGGGCGGGTCTGGGCGCGCTCCACAGAGGTGGTGTTTGCGATGGTTTGGGAAAACTAAGGATCTCAGCAGACTCACGCGCCTTGGCTACAGAAACGGAGTCGCTGAGGCACGTGGTCAGGGTGGCCTGGAGGGCTCGCGTGCCTCCCGCGCCGGCCCTCCCCGTGCGGCTCCCTGGGGGGCTGCCCCAGCACTAGGCTGACTGCGGGGCCACCTTCTGCGGAAGCCCCAGAGGTGGGCGCGTTCTGCTCAGAGAAGGAAGCCACTCCCGTCTGACTCTCAGGCCTCACTCCCAAAAAACTGTCATTGCTCATCATGGGGTTCGTCGCTGGCTGTGTCCACCCTTAGGGCCCTGACTCTCTTTCTCTAATGCTCCTCAAATCCCCATTTTCTCCCACTTGTCTGGCTTCTCGCTGGCTCTACCCACAGCTATCCAAGGGGTTTCAGGCTCTTTCACTTTATTATACCACGTACTTAATTTTCCTCTGTTCTTTCCCTTCCATTAAGGCATTCCAGGGCAAAGTCTTATTTTCCTTAAATTAGATGTCCAACCAAATTGCTTTCCCAAACAAAAGCATTCTCTACCCAGGAGATGAATGACCCAAAACTTATGAGGCATGAATAGATACAATAGGATTTTGCTCTAAATTGCAGATTATTTTCCCCACTTACTTTTATGCTGATGATTTCCAACTATCTCAATCCCTGACCTTGAGATTCAACCTTTTGGCTCCTGGACCCCACAGGCCACGTTCCTTCACTTAGCACCCTCTTCCACTCAGTCCTTCCTGAGTGTGCTCTGTCTTGATGAAAGGCAACACCAGGGCCGCAGACTCCGGGGCTAGAAACTTGAGGGGCACATGCCAGCACTCACCATTGTACCTCCTCATGTACTAGCCTGTCCTTGTTATCATCTGAGGACTTCTCGAGACCCTAACTTCTCTTGCCTTCCAGTCCATTTGAGCCAGAGAACTCTGTTCCTCAGCCTCCGGTCAGATCATGTTATTCCTCTAAATAAACACCTTCCACGCAAAGCATCTCGGTTCCTTTGCGTGGTGTCCAAGGCCCTCCCCATTCCCACCAAATGTGGGAATGTACCTCTCACATGATTTCCATGTGCATAGGAGTTTCTGCAAGTGAGAACGAGAGTTGGTACCGTGTAAAGTAGGGAGCATCTCCATCTTGTTCCTGCTTCTAATGTTCCATCTTTGAGCCGCGTATTCCTTGTTGACTTCTTTTTTTAGGATCTATTCACTTTAGAGAGGGAGCATAGAGGAGAGGGGCCGCGGGAGGGGGAAAGAGTCCCAAGCAGACTCCCCACTGAGCACGGAGCCTGATGCGGGGCCTGATCCCACAAACCTGAGATTGTGACCTGAGCTGAAACCAAGAGTCGGATGCCTAGCCGACTGAGGCAGCCAGGCGCTCCTCTGTGTTGACTTCTTATAGATGTCTTTGATTAATTAAGAACATTTTCTTTGGACATCTGCTCTTGTGAGTGTGGTAAATATCTTTGAAACAGTCCTATCTGAAAATCCCTGGACACGTATTCTGAATTGCAGAACCGAGGGACCACAAAGTCCACGTGGAACAAAATGGAGGAAGAGCAAGGATCCAGAGGTCTGAGGGAAGTGTTCACTGATCTCAGCAAGAGGCTTGTGTGTGGAAGGCGGTGTGAGGAAGAGGAGACGAGGTCTCTGGCCACCCTTGCTGGGGAGATGGGAGGCCTGAGAAGCTCGGTACTTAGCTCCTCCATAGAAAGGTGACCTCCGAGAAGGCTGTGTGACAAAGGACACAGGGCTGGCCTCACAGGTGTGAGACCTGCACAGTCACATGGGACCCTGTGCTCAGGAGGCCTGGGCCTGCTGCTCTGTGCTGTCGCCTTCTGACACTTGTTAGTTTTATCTTGGAACTTGCATTTTGTAAGTGGAATCTGATGGGACAGTGGAGTCTGTGTGAGCAGAGGACACACATGTCGCCATTCCTTGCTGCCTTTTCCACAGACAGTGTTCATGAAGCCCTATTAACAAAATACTCCAGCGGGCCCATGATGTGTGGGAGTTCAGTGAGCCTCAGCGTGGGTTCGGAGTAGGTGTGTTCCTGCTCCTCTGTGCCCCCAGAGGCAGGCCCACAGACCTCCGTCCTGGCCGAGGACCTGGAGTAGCCCTGGGACTTGGCTCCAGCCCCTCTCAGCTGCTGTCTGGGGTGGTCTGGCCTGCCTAGCACTTGCCCAGGGACCCAGTGGGAGCCACACTGATCTGCACACCTGGGAACAGGCCCACCATCTGCAGATTCGGAAGTAGATTCTTGTCCCAAAATGCTGCGAGGAAAAACTGTGAACCAACAGTACTCTGGAAATGAAGAAGAGATACAGATTATGTGGACAAACAGGCTGGAGGGGTTCATTATCACTAGTCCTTCCCCACAAGAAATACTAAAGGGAGCTCTTCATCTGGAACCTGGTAAAGCAACAACCTGAAAGCATGAACTTAAAAAACTCACCGGTAAAGGTAAATATGGAGTAAGTTCAGATCACTGTAGTATGTAGAGTTGGGACATAAATCCCTTTTAGCTTTATTATAAAAGTTAAAAGACGAAAGTAATAAAAATAACGACAGCTACAATAATTTGTTAATGGATACACAATATACAAGATGCAAAATGGGACATCAGCATAAAATGGGAATAAGAGTGTAGAGGTTTGTATGCGATCTAATGATTGAGGTTGTTATCAGCTTGATAACAATCAGATATTTTATGTAAGTCTTCTGGTAACCACAAAGAAATCCTCTCTAGTGGATACACAAAAGTTAAAGAGAAAGGAATCAAAACATGTCAATACAAAAAATCAACGCATCACAAAGGAAGACAGTGAGAAAGGAAGAAAGGAACATAAAAATTGCAAAACAGAAAACAATGAGCAAAATGACAATGGTAAGTCCTTACCCATCACTAGTTACTTTAAATATGGATGGATTAAATTTCCTAATCAAAAGACCCAGAGTGGCTAAATGGATTTTAAAAAGGCAGAGACCAAGATCCAACAATATGTTGCCTACAAGAGACTCATGTTACTCTAAGGACACACACAGGCTGAAAGTGAGGGAGTGGAACCAAACCAGAGCAGGGGTGGCTGTACTCAAGTCCGACAACACGGACTTTCAGGCAAAATCTCTTACAAGGGGGTTGAGTCATCAAGAGGACTTAATAATTGTAAATATATTTGTACCCAGCATTGGAGCTTGTAAATACCTCAAGTATTAACAGAATGGAAGAAAGAACAGCAGAACCACAGTACTAGGGAGACCCATCATCCAGACGAAATCTGTAAGGAAGCAGCAGATTGGTGAGGTGGTCGATCACGTGGACCTAACAGGGACTGTTTCTTCCAGTAGCAGCAGAACACACACTCTTGTCAAGCATCCATGTGGCTGCTCCCTCTCCCTCCAGGAGGGAGCATGTCCCAACACGTCTCGGAAGAGCGAAAGTACATCGCAGGTCTTCTACGATCACAGTGGTGTGAAACTAGAAATCAATAACAGGAGGAAAACTGGGAGATTAAAAAATCTGTGGAAATCAACACACTCCTGAACAATCACTGAAGACATCAACAAGGGAATGCAAACCTGCCTTGACACTAAAAGGGAACACTTCGTACCCAAACTCACAGAAGGCTGCCGATGCAGGTCCAAGGGAGAAGTTCACAACGATAGATGCAGGATCTCCTATAAACAACCTCACTTTAGCTCCCAAGGAGCTAGAAAAAGAACAAACTAAGTCTAAACTTTGCGGGATGAATGAAATGATACAGATAAGACAGAGATAAATGGGGGACTGAGGTGACACAGAAACAAAATTCAGGGTTGGTTTTTTGAAAACAAAATTGGTAAACCTTTAGCTAGAGTCATGAAGAAAGAGAGAGGAGAGGACCCAAATTAAATAAATGGAAGAGGAGACATTACAGTGGACACACTGGAGTGCAGAGCCTCCTAAGACAGCCACGAATAATTCCACGCCGGCAGATCAGACGGCCAGAAGTGGCAGGGCAACCACCACACAACCGAATCCAGACAAGCACCGTTCGTGGGACAGGCTGGGCACGGGAGGCCACTGACGGCTCTGGGGAGCCACCCTCTCAGTCTGAGAGCGTCTGCTTCCCGTACAAAAAGAGAGAAGATGGTGTTCTCTGAAACCCAACCACAGAGCCTTAGCACATCCGTTCCCGTCCGCGTCCCTGCAGGACGCCGGATGCCAGCACGGTCATGCCTTCCCGCCCGGAACCTGGGAACGTGTCCCTCTCCGTGGGGGGAGGGACCGTGTGGATGTGGTCCAGCCACGGACCTGGGCGTGGCCCCCATCAGCCAGGGCTCTTCAGAGGATCAACCAGCAGAGCCGCGTGACGGAGTCGGACTTGTCTCACTCAGTGCGGAGGCTGCCGCGTCCGAAGTCTGCAGGGCGGGCGGGCCACTCGGCAGGATCTCCGTGTTCCAGCTGTGCGGAGAGTCCCTCGTGTCTGTGGAAGCTCCGCCGCGGCTCTCCAGGCCTCAGCCGGTGGAGGAGGACCGCACGCGTCATGGAGGGTCCGACTGAGCTGTTGCTCCCGTCTTCCGAATTCCTGCTTGGCAGCGTCTCGACTGGTGTGTGCAGGGCGGCTGGACTCGGCGGCCTGGCCACACTGCCCGGCAGGGGGACCGTCGCAGGGTGCCGACGTGGCTGGCGGCCAGGGGATCGTCGCAGGGTGCCGACGTGGCTGGCGGCAGGGGGACCGTCGCAGGGTGCCGACGTGGCTGGCGGCAGGGGGACCATCGCAGGGTGCCGACACGGCTGGCGGCCGGGGGCCTGACGCTCAGGGCGGGGGTGCTGCTGGCCTTGCTGGTGGACCCGGGGCCCTGACCCATGGGGTGAGAAGCAGCTGCTGGAAGCTGGGGGCAGGTGGTCCCCGAGCCTCCAGAAGGCGCACAGTCCCCCCGACACCTCGAGGTTAGCTCAGTGAGACCTGTTTCAGACTCGGGGCCTGTGGACCCTAAAACTGTGAACTTCCGTTGTTTGAAGCCATGAAGATTCTGGTGCTTTGGGCGGAAATGGGAAATGACGGCTCCTGGCCTGTGTAGGCGCCGCGCCGGGTGCGGCGGAGGGTGAGGCGGAGGGAGCAGGCGGGGGGCCCCTCTGCGGCCAGGCCGCTCACCAGGAGCGGGCAGGGAGAGGCGGGTGGGAGGTGAGCCCCCCAGGGCGGAGATGCTGAGTTAGCCGCCCCCTGGGCACGAGGTGCCAGCACGCGGGCAGGATGGAGCGGAGATGTCCCCGCGCCCGTGGCTTGTCCCCGGCCTCCGTGTCTCCGTGTGCACCCTCTGTAGCCCCCTCACAGGTCGTCCGCCGTGCATGCTGGGCCCCGTGAGTCTGTCCCCACCTGCTCCTCTCACAAGGACCTCGGTCTGACGGGATCGGTCTAAAGACCGCATTTTAACCTAATGATCTCATCAAAGGCCCCACTTCCACGCACAGTCACATTCTGAGATCCGGGAGTTAGGAGTTTAGCGTACAAATTTGGGGCGACCCAGTCCAGTCCCTCACAGAGGCCATGGAAGGATGGGAAAAGCTTTCCGCTTCAGACCTGGGACCCTGCGTCCTGCTTCATACACAAGGCCCAGATTTTCAGTGTGGGCTCGAGAATGTCGCAGCCAGCCCTACACCCTCAGCTGAGCTGGGCTCGGTCTCCCCGGGACAGCAGCAGCAAGGAGCCTGTCCCCCCGGCGTCTGCGAGGGGTCCTGGGACCCCGAGACCCAGGGCTGCCTCCCAGAGCGGGCAGTGCGGGCTCCCTGGGCGCTGGGCTAGGCCTACGTGCCGCCCCTTTCCCCACGTGCGGCGGGAGCCTGCCAGGACACCCACGCGAGGGCGTCTCAGGCGCGGGGCCAGCGGCCAGTGGCCAGTGGCGCCTCGTCGGGGTGGCCCGGCTGTCGGGCACGGACGCTCTGCTCCTCACAGACGCTTGGGCGCTGCCCCTCGGCCTGCCCCCTCCTCTGAGCTCATTGCGCGCTGACCCCCGGCTTCCGGGGCCCCCTCACCGGCAGGGATGCGGCCCTGCCTTCCCGCGGGGTCGGCCACCTGTCCCCGAGCCGGGCTTCTCGCGGCCGGACCGACGCGGAGTTCACGGGCAAGGGGAAGACGCCCTCTCCCTTGAGCTCCTGAGCGACGCCCCGCAGCGGCCGGCTTGCGGGCAGGACGGCCGTGGGCACCCCGTCCCCGGCTGCTGGTGTTGGGGTGTCTGCAGGGTTTTAGGTAAGCAAGGTGGGGGCACGGGCCTCCGTCGGAGCTGAGAACGGACTGGTTCAGCCCGAGAACCGGAGCCGCTCGTGGCCTGTGGACAGAGCTGCCCTCCCCGCCGCGCCCTGCCCCCGCCGGCGTCCTGGCTACGCCCGGATCACGTCCAGACACGGCTGCCAGTCACGTCTTGGTGGCCTTGGATCTGGTTAGAAGTTAACCTTGGTTTCTCAGAGCAGGGGGCTGGTGCCTTGGTGACCTTCCGGGCGTCGGCGTTTCCCCCGCGAGCCGCGTGGTGGCGCTGTTTGGCCGAGAACGGGGCCGACGGCGCCGCGGGGCTGGGGACGCTGCCCGGCAGAGGTGAGGGACTGCGGGTCGGCACACCGGGATCCCCCGCCCCGCACGGCTGGCAGACGCGGGCAAGGCCTCAGGCCAGCCCCCAGCCCGGGTGGGGAGCAAGGGCGGCACCCGGTCAGGGTGGCTCTAACCCCGGGTTCCCTGGCACACTCGTCCACTTCCCGAGGACGGCCGAGCACAAAGGAGGGCGGGCGCCAGGGGCCGTCGGGGGGCGCAGGGCCTCAGCAGGTGGGCCCCGCGCAGCGCTCCTCCGTGGCGCAGAGCGAGCTGCTCGGGGCGGGGCTTTGTCTAAGGCCCGGATGGCTTCCCGCGGAGGAGGGTGCAGGGCCGATGGGCTGTGGAAATGCTCTTCTCGTGGCTCAGCCTTACGAAGGTGGTGCAGAGCCAGCTCCCACCTGGGTGTTCCCGGAACCCCGGGGCCCCGAGGTCTGGGGTGGCGGCCAGGCTGCACGCGCTCCAGGCCTGGAAGACCTGTGCCAGCCTCTGGGTCACGCACCCGGGCACCTGCCGCCGGTGCCCTGGGGGCCGCAGGTAAGGCGGTGGCAGCACGGATCCCTGTGGGACTATTTCCCAGGGACCTAAGATGGGACCTCGAGTTTATCCAAGAAGGCCCCGGATGATGCAGGAAGTTCTTTCGACACGTCATTTAATTACTTTAGAATAAGAGTAGTTAATGTTAAGTTCAAAAAGCCGGTCATAAAACTCAGGCCTGGAGCAGTGATTATAGTTTGGGAAGCCAGCAGGCACAGACTTATCATTATAAATCTTAAATGCCGCCCCTACGAGCGAGCTCATTCATTTTCAAAGTGCGTTGCAATCACTAATTGCTCACGTCTGTGCACACCCCTGCGCCAGATGGTGTTATTAACTCCGTTCCAGAGCGAGGGAACCGAGGCCCAGAAAACCTGAGAGGGACGAGGAGGGGTGGGAACGTGAGCTTGCCCTTTCCAGGCAGGAGTGCCGCGCGGGGCCACTGCCCCGGCCGCCCCACACCGTGGGCCCCGGTGGCAGAGCGGGCGCGGGCCTCACCGTGGGCTCTGCCGTGTGTCCTCTGAGCCCCGCGGTGGGACACTTGGCAGGCTGTTAGCCGGGTGCGCATCAGCCACAAGCAGATCTCGGAGCCATCCCGAGAAGGAGGCACGGGCGCCCATTCTGGGGGGAAGCGAGGGGGCCTGAGAGGTGGGGTCACGCGGGCAGGAAGGCGTCCACGAGACAGCCGCCGAGAACGGAGCCTGGCAGGTGCCCTGCGGCGGGTGGGCAGCACGGCGGGCCGGCTCTCGTCCCCTCAGCCCCATGTGTCTGTCCCTGTGTCCTCGACAGGGCTTGTGGGACTGGCTGGGACCCTCCCCCGGGCTCTGGGCGCCTCCCACCGGTGAGCGCATTCCTCACCCAACCTACCCTCTGCGATGTCTTCACCGTCTCCCTGCCCGCTCTAGAGACCGAGTACTGTTCCCGACGACCTCGTGGGCCTCGCCTCCGCGTTGGCCGGAGTCCCGGGGCTGGCCCAGATCGGCCTCTAGGTTCTTCCCGTCTGTAGTTGGTAAGTCTCTGCCCTGGGTGAAAGCCTCATAATAAGTAGATGTGACTGACCAGAAAATGCTAGTTTGTTACTGCGGGAGGTATTTATTTCTGCAGGGAGGCCAAGGGGCCCCTGAACATTTGAGACCAGGCCCCTGGCCTGACACGGAGGGAGGCAGACCCCAGCAGTAGACAGGCCGCGGCGGCGGAGGGAGAGAGCGTGGCGGGCAAGCGTGTTGTCCTTGGGTCTGGTCAGCGGGGAGCCGGGGGCAGAGACGTGGGGTCACAACGGCCTTCTCCATCCCCGGTGTGACGGCGAGTCCGTCTTGTGCTCTGAGCCTCGTCTGGTTGGACCTGGGGTCTGCAGAGCGAGGAGGGAGAGCAGCACAGGCCTGGGGCAGCCCCACGAGCAGCCTGACTGCCGGGCGCAGGGACAGGGACCGCCCGGAGGGGACTGGGGCGGCCAGGCCAGGGCCAGGCTGAGCACACGTCACAAGAAAGGACAGGGCAAGGCCGCTGCGGGCAGGAGTCAGAGGGGCCTGGCCCACGACGGAGGCGAGGGACACGGACACAGAGCCCAACCAAACACAAGTAAGAAGGCTGAGAAGAACCTAGCTGGGGCGTGCGAGGGACGCCGGCGGCTCGAGAGAGACACGGTCCCAGAAATGGGACAGGCAGTGAGGCCTGGGTGACGACGCTGAGCACCGCGGGGTCCCCACGGCGGCCGCAGAGTGACGGGCAGCCAGCACGCACGGCACCCTCGGGGTTCGGCCGGGGGTGTCTGGGACGCTCTGAAACAAGCAGTGGGGGAGCAGGGTCCCTGGGGCGGGGGAGGGCATGGAGCAGGGCTTGCAGTCAGGAAGGAGGGTTGGGAGAGCCGAGCGCACTTGCAGTGGTGACGTTCACAGACGTCCCCGGAGGAGGGGAGGAGGCCGCTAGCAGGGGCGAGGTCAGGGTTCAGCGAGGGAGACAAACGGGGTCCCGCGGCGGCAGAGGCCCCACTGCCCTCGCACAGAGACTGTGAGTTCACACATCTCAGAACGTGGGAGAAGCAGGTGTCGCTCCGTTTCCCAGGGGCTCCCCAGGGCGGCGGCCGAGCCCCTGTTACTGACACACACGCAGCGGCCGGGGCCCGCCTGTCACAGCCGGGCCCGGGGACCAGCGCTGCTTAACGGTCAGCCCCTGACGCGTCGCTCGGAAGCCCATTTGCCGCGGTTTGTCCCCCCGGGGAACCCACAACAAGAAGGTGTGACTGCCGCAGACACCTACGCGGGGACCCTGGAGGTGTGACATCCAGCCGGCAGACAAATGGTGCGGGAATGGCCTCGTGTAAATGGGTCACGTCCAGATGGCGGGGACATCCAGCCGTGGCGCGGAGTCCCCCCCGCCCGGCCCGAGAGCGCACGTCTCGCCGCCGAGGGCCCCGGGTGCCAGCTTCTGCTTGGCATGGGTCCCGGTGCCTAATGAGCAGTCCCGAAATACCCCGGCATCTGAGAGCGGCAGACCGCGAGTCTCAGCACCTGCGACAAACACTTGTTCCCCGGCCCGCCAGCAGCCCCGCGGCGCGCCGCCCCCCGCTCCGAGCGCACACCCCTGGGAGCGGCCCGGGCG